>JAAIXJ010000105.1:149110-312277 GCA_013403705.1 Heliconius hermathena
AGGTGTGACTGTAAAACCGACTGGTTGTGGGTTCGATCCCCACTCGAGGAGATGAAATATTTACTTAAATTTATATTTCCATTTCATCGCTCTGGTGTCAAAGTTAAGCGCGGCGTTGAGTTCTGCCACTCAACACACAATGCCTCTAGAATTTGGTAGAAAGTGGGGAACGGAGTGTCTTAACACTAGGTTCCCTTTGCCTACTCTGCTGTGTGCGGGATACAGCGTGAAGCTGATTTTTTTTTATTTATATATATAATACAATACTAACTGATTGCCGTCTGTACATGCAAAATGTATGAAAATATCTATTTTTGGGGACTATATAATGGAAGCTATCCGTACTAAATCTGTTATCAATTTGATGGAATCTAAAATAGTGATTTCTAAAATTTTTGTCCATAATATTTGTCGTTGCCTGTTGATCTAATTGCGCGTTACTAGCGAGGATGTCACGGTGAAACTGAAGAAGAATGTGCTCAGCTGGTTTGCACGTCGAACGAATGAGTGATGAAAGAATGGCAAAAAAGATTTATGAAGAAGGAAATGTGAGCGGTAAGAGAGGGAGGGGTAGTCGTCTCCCTAGACTCTGTTGTCACCTTTGAAAACACAGTATCAAAGATACTGGAAATAGATCACGTAAAAAACATAAGGATTCCCCGGAGGGTATGTATGAAGAGGTTGATGACAGTGGACGAGGCGAAAGAGGTATGTAGAGACCGTAGCGTTTGGCGATTCGTTCTCTCTGACTATCCCGCTAGGAATACAGCGTGAGGCTAAGTCAAGTTAATTTTCAACTCTCTTTTAATTAATTAAAAGTATAAACAATCAAATGTGCATTTTAATATTAAAATTCTATCCATATATAATTTCCATAAAGTACATAATGCGATATTATAATTCAATAAGGGCGTGTCCACACGGGCCTTTGTAAAACATGAATTAAGTTAAATCCGCTGTCTATACTCTATACCGCCCTAACTTGATATCCGGATGCGTGGGTTGACAGATTATAAAGATAAATAGATAGATAGAGATAGATAGAGAGAAAGTAAATATTGGATATTTGTTACATGTTTAATGAGGCCGTCGTGGCGCAGGGGTACAAGAGTATGACGCGAGGGTTATGGTTCGATCCCCACTCGAGGGAATGAATTATTATTTATTAATATTTTCATTTCTTCGCTCTAGCACGAAGGCGTTGAGTTCCGCCACCCAACACGCAATGCCCCGAAAAGTTCGGCAGAAAATGGAGAACGGAGTGTTTTAACACTAGGTTCTCTCTGCCTGATAGCGTGAAGCGGAAAAAATAATAATAATAATTTATTTTTGTAAACCTTTCTAATTCTTGTCCAAATTTTGCATGGGCTTTGAGTGTTGATCACTCTTTTGTTTTCTATTAAAAACAAAATGCGTCATATTCATAACATAAGTGTATTGTTCCAAAAATTAAATTCTCCTCACGTTCCCGATACGTTTTAAAATTGGTTTTTTTTTCTGACACGAATAATTGAATTATGAGGCCGGTCGTGGCGCAGCGGCACGAGGTGTGACTGCAAAACCGACTGGTTGTGGGTTCGATCCCCACTCGAGGAGATGAAATATTTACTTAAATTTATATTTCCATTTCTTCGCTCTGGTGTCGAGGTTAAGCGCGGCGTTGAGTTCTGCCACTCAACACGCAATGCCTCCAGAATTCGGCAGAAAGTGGGGAACGGAGTGTCTTAACACTAGGTTCCCTCTGCCTACCCTGCTATGTGCGGGATACAGCGTGAAGCTAAAAAAAAATAAAAAAAAAAATAAAAAAAATAATAATAATTGAATTAGATATTTGGGTTTGTGCTTTAAATAATCGACTAGCCTTATTGAAATTGACTGGCTTTGGTGGTTATCACAGTTTGTTTCTTAGTGAAACATTATGAAAATTAATTTGTGATTACGAAATCTACTTTTCTTATTTTAATATAGTAACTTTTCTGAGGCCTGTCGTGGCGCAGTGGCACAATGTGTGACTGTAAAACCGACTGGTTGTAGGTTCGATCCCCACTCGAGGAGATGAAATATTTATTTATATTTATATTTCCATTTTGTTATTTATTTTTTTTGTAAGGGGAAGATGTTATATATTAATAAATGACTCTGCCTACCCTGCTGTGTGCGGGATACAGCGTGAAGCCAGCTTACGAATTTTGATTAATTAACTTTTCTGACATTATTATTTTTTTTATAACTACTATTAGTGGAATATGACAATGTGATATAAAATGGTGAAATTCTGATCAATGGTATCTTTTTTATCAAGACGACATTCCTAAAGATTTTAACAAAAGTTTTAACCAGCTCGAACATGAGACCTAGAAATTATGAGTACATAGATAGATACCTTCGAAGCCTGGTCGTGGATTTGTTCCCCACTGGAGGAAATATTTATTTACTATTGTTTCTTCTTCCCTCTTATAACGAGAACTACACCACTCACACACACGCAACGCCACCAGAATTCGGCGAAAAGTGAAAAGCAGAACTGTCTCAATGAGAACGGACTGTCTTATTATCTCTAGGTCCCAGGTTCCCATTGCCTACCCTGCTATTTGAGGGATAAATAAATAATTATTCTTTACAAACTAAACTCAACTAACATACACTCCTTACAACTACTTCTAGAATAAATGAAATCACAAATAACTCAAGCAAATTAGTTAGTTTGGAACGGAGTATCTTAACACTAGGTTCCCTCAGCCACCTACTAGTGTGCGGAATACAGCATGAACCTGACTTATATTATTTGTTTATTTAAATTAGAAATACAGGATCGTGTCGAGTTATGAAATGTGTACCTCAGTGAGTTTTCAGACCACGACGACCCGCTGTAATTCAATCTTTCGCGTAATACCCTAGAATTGAGTCAGACGGCGTAGAGTAGTGTGCCTACTCAACTAATTTAGAATATAAGGTTAATATTTTATTAGGATTCGAAGAGTTTTTTTTTGTGAATTACTTATATAGAAATATTTTTTTTATATAATATATAAAATTTTTTGTAAGTAGTTTACGTATATAAGTTTTTTGAGTTGAATTTTTCAATTAAATACTAAGTACTTATTAAGAAAACGAATAAAAATTTGAACGTAGCGGGATTTGAAACCGCGCCTCTTTGGGAACCCCGTCCGTCGAAAGTTGTAACAAGCACATAAGAATGTCAACGTAGTTCGCTGAGAACGTATGGCTTAGTTGGTCAGAGCGATTGGACGGTTTCCAAAGAGGCGCGGGTTCAATATTCAATTCAATATTTTTCTTTTCAAAGTATGGAATAACACTTTAAAAATGTTAAAAATAAATACTAAGTATTTTGCTGTTTATCTTGTTTTTATAGTGAAATATCTCAGAAACTCAAATAATTGGTAAACTGGCTGTTATTTTTGTTGACGGATTGTAGCTATGGCTCTGTTGCTTAATTTGAAATACCTTATTAAGAAATTAATTATCTTTAAATATATCCCAGCTACACCATGTTGGCATTTTCTATTATTGTCAAAGATTATTTTCATATAATTTTAGTAGAGGCCAGGTTTTGAGTTCTTTTTCCACTCGAGGAACTCGCTCAGATTCAGATTCTCCACCACAGTACAGTTGAGTTCCACTGAGTGTCTTAAAACTAAATTTTCATGCTCTTCCAAAAGCATGAAACTAATAAAATGGTAAGCCAATAATCATATAGCTTCTAAAGAGAACCTGTACTAGGTTCTCTTTAGAAACACTTAATCCTGAATGGCGGAACTTAACGCAGAATCTTATCTAGTAATTTTGCCTTTTCTCTCCTCTTAAATACAACGTAACTCACTACCGCTGGGTCCTTAGCATGCAAGGCTGTGTAAACTGTCGTCATACGGGAAGTAATTATTGGGCGTCCATTACTACAGCCGCGGGAGTCCACAATTTGTGGTTTATTGGTATAGTTGGGTCGTTTTAAGTTGTGAGTGATAGCGGAATGTAAAAAATGTAAAATACAGACTAATATATTATAAATTTATTTATATATATTTGTCAAATTATACGTAAGATATTTTTTTAAAAATCTATATTTTTATTTTTCTTTCTATTGTTTTTAAGCGAAGGATTTTGATATATTCTATAATTATATATATCATACATATATCCTAGTGGCATTATAGCATTACTTGAGAATTCGTGGAAAAGTGGGGAACGGAAGTGTCTTAATGGGAACTGAGTGTGTTACAGTAACAGTAGGTTCCGCGATTCCCTCTGCCTACCCTGAAGGATATAAACTGAAGCTATAAAATATATCCATTATACATTTCTATTCAAACATGGCACACAAAGTAACTTAAAAAATATATTTAAAAAAATCATGATACTACCGAAATACTCCTAAAAGTAAAAAACAGAGTGTCTCAACACTCAATTATCTCTACTCTAGCATAAACGGCAAGCGTGACACTAAAACACAAATATACATAAAATTAAATTTAATCTATTTAAACATCAATTCTCTAGAACATTTTGCACCGCAAATTGTACACAAACGGAAGCCCCCAACGATCCATTGTTCCACTATTTAGATTCATAGAAATATATTTAATTTGGACATCGTATACCGTTTTTATTGGAAACGAACACCTTACCATAGAGGTTTACTTTGAAGTGCCGATCATTATATACGTACATACAATTAACTAGCAACATACATATTTATATTTGATAAATTGATTGAGGCCAATCATGGCGCAACGGCACAGTGTGACTGTAAAACCGATTGGTTGTGGGTTCGATCCCCACTCGAGGAGATGAAATATTTATTTAAATTTATATTTCCATTTCTTCGCTCTGGTGTCGAGCCACAGCGCGGCGTTGAGCTCTGCCTCTCAACACGCAATGCCTCCAGAATTCAGCAGAAAGGGGGGAATGGAGTGTCTTAACACTAGGTTCCCTCTGCCTACCCTGCTGTTTGCAGGATACAGTGTGAAGCTAATTTATTTGATTTTTTTTGATTGAGGCCAGTGTGGGACTGTAGATGCTACAGATTGTAGGTTTAATTCCCAATGTTGTCATTTCCTCGCTCTGGTAACGTGGCGAATCACGGCGTTTAGTTTCGCCACTCAACACCCAATGTTTCAGAATTCGGTGGAAAGTGGAGAGCAGAAGTGTTTTAATGGAAGCTGGAAGACAAAAAAAATCGATCACACGATTGAAAATATATTAATTAAACAATCATAAACACCAAAATACATTGAAAATATATTTCTTTACCTCTTTCTTCCTCTCTTCTTCCTTACCTTCTTCTCTTTTATTATAATCTGTAAAACATTATTTTTTATATACTATTACAGCATTTTATATTACATTCTAACATAATAAACGAAAGTACGTACGACTATTACCGAGAACGTTTCGGTTCGAATCCCGCTGTGTTTAAAACTTAAGATGACACATTTACAATTTAACAAATTCAATAAAGTAGTATAATACATTTATATAAAGTATAAAAAAAACCCATTTGAATATCGGTGACTGTAATATAAATCAAAATAAACTATTAAATTTATGTTTACAACGTAATGTATGGAAGAGATATATTATATATACGTATTGAGTGTAGTATCTAATTGAATTGTTATTTTATCTTTGTTTATAAGATATCATATCTTTATACAAAGAGAGATGTTGAGTTACGCCTCTTAGCGTAATATCTCAAAAAGTCAGGCTGAAAGTTAGAAACGGAGTATCTAAACACTAGATTCTGCCTATGTCGGTACGTGGGAAAAAAAAATTGTTTTTTTTAAGCTTTACGTTGTATCCCGCACTTAGCACAGTAGACATAGAGAAGCTGAGAACCTAGTGTTAAGACACTCCCTTCCATAAGACACTTCGCTTCCCCACTTTCGTGGAGTTGGTAAAACATCAAATTCAATTATTTGCAATAAATTTAGCTGTAATAAAGTAACTTAATTAAATATTATACTTACATACATACATATTGATAATATATTTTTTCTACAGTAATAATTTAGAATATTTAAATTGAGGCCAGTGGTGGCGCAGCGGCACGAAGTATGACTGTAAAACCGACTGGTCGTGGGTTCGATCCCACTCGAGCAGATGAAATATTGACTTAAATTTATATTTCCATTTCTTCGCTCTGGTGTCGAGGCTAAGTGCGGCGTTGAGTTCTGTGAGGTGAAAGTGGGGAACGGAGTGCCTTAACAATAAGTTCCCTCTGTCTACCCTGCTGAGTGCGGGATACAGCGTGACAAAAAAAACAACGTGAAAACAATACAAATCCCTATAACAATGAATTTTATCTTGATATGCAACCCGCATTTTGTGAATAGACAAATAGAAACTGATTAACTACACAAACAAGTACTTCCCTTCATTCGTAAACACTTTGCGTGGAACCAACGCCTGACTCTAATGAAACTTAATGACCATTCCTATATAAAATTTCGTTTAAAATTGCCTAAACTAAACTTCGATCCCATGACCATCTTGTAAGGTCAATCATTTAAGTATTGAACCACGACTTGATAATATCCTTAATATAATTTTTTGCATTAGTAGGCAGAGCAAATAAAGTAGGCAGAGGGAAACTAGTGTTAAGACACTCTGTTCCAATTTTTTTAGACATGTGAATTGAGTTTCAGAATTCAACGCCACTCTTTATCTTCATAATCATACGTAATAATTCATAATCGCGAGTGGGAATCGATCCCACGACCGTCGTATATCGTACTTACGGCCTCATATCAATAGATACCATCGATAATATATTAACAATTTGTTAATTTTACGCAATTCGAAATCTACTTGACATTCTCGAGAGATATCTATCTATAAATATTTATATTATGTTCTATTTCGATCACATTCGTACACACAGACAGTCTAAGGTCTTTTAATGAGGGACTGTGAAACGACTTGAATAGAACTAGCTTTGATTAATGATAAATTACCGATTTCGTAATAGAGTAATTGTGTTTTACACATAAATTAGCTTAAAAGTATTATTTTTTGTTATTTTTATAGTGCCTAATACTATATAGAGCACTTTCATGTTTATTTCCATGTAGCAGGTAAATAGGGAAGCTAGTGTCCCGACACTTTGTTTCTCACTTTCCTTCCAATATTTGGGACTTTGTTGAATGTCTTGTGGTGGAGGTTTGAGGCCTAATGAAAATAATTAAAATATAATCATTCAACGGCTGATATAGATGAGATCTCCCTTTTTAATAACAGATGGATAAAGATTTTTTTATATTATATTTTATTATTTGCCTTAAAATAATAATATTGTCTAATAATAAGGCAAATAACAAAAAATATATAATAACAAAAAAAACATCTTTATCCGTCTGAAGGTATAGTCACCAAAAAACGTTTATTTCATCAACTCGCTTTCACTACCAATTGTGGAGTGTCCATAATTTAGAATCTTAGCCAACTATAATTAATTTTCCTTTGAATCGTCGTATATATGTATAATTATGAATGTTGCATCTAAAAATCCATAAATGCCTTTAGAAAGTTCCACAGAGCTGCCTATTAAGGTTCTCGAGTTACATTTTAGATTATGAGATAAATTAGCATCGTTATGCCTTTTTCATACTGTGTGTCTAATAAGTTAACTGGTATAAAAATAAATAAAAAATAAATCAGCTTCACGCTGTATCCCGCACAGTGCAGGGTAGGCAGAGGGAACCTAGTGTTAAGACACTCTGTTCCCCACTTTCTACCGAATTCTGGAGGCATTGCGTGTTGAGTGGCAGAACTCAACACCGCGTTTGTCCTCGACACCAGAGCGAAGAAATGGAAATATAAATTTAAGTAAATATTTCATCTCTTTGAGTGGGGATTGAATCCACAACCAGTCGGTTTTACAGTCAAACTTTGTGCCTGCGCCACGACTGGCCTCAACCTCCTCTGGTTAACTTGTATTTTCGTTTATTTTTTTTTTGTTATATATTCCATTGTTGTATTTTTTTATTTTGATTTTTATTAAATGTTTATTAGGTATATTTAAGATTTTATGTAAGAAAGAGGTTGTGATGCAATGAGATGCTCATTTAATTGGATTTCACTTCAGAAATTTTAGATGTTTCTTAGTTGACATATTAAGAAGTGGTTAAAAAATGTAAAACATTTATTTATACAATTTTTTTTGTATCTAATGGATATTAACTATGTATTTTTTTATTGGAAATCTTTTGTCAAGACACTCCGTTCCTATTCAAACACTTCCGTTACTCACTTTCCGCCGGATTCTTGAGACAATAAAAGCTTAAAATAAAATACATTATCTGTCTGATACTATTATACCTTTGTGAGAGAGTGCACGGCAAGCTAAAATAAGCTTGCTCTACTTTTGAATTCAATATTGGCAAATGTTAAAAATAAACGTTAAACTTGGAAAGTTAACTTTAATGTTCACTATTTATATCATTTTAAGAAAATGGCTATTTAAGTCAGTCTAAAACTATATTACTACAAGTACATCGTACGATGATTGTGAGTTTGATTTCTACTTGAGACTTGACTATTTAAAAAAATATGCGCGTACTAGATTCTATTGGACACAGAACATAAAATTTTACCACCAAAAATGTAATATATTTCTGTAAATCTATACAAAGACTAGATATGTATAAGTAAATAAATTAGCTTCACGCTGCATCCAGCCCGCAACAGGGTATGCAGAGGGAGCCTAGTGTTAAGACACTGAGTTTTTCACTTTCCACCGAATTCTGTAGGCATTGCATGTTGAGTGGCGGAACTCAATGCCGCGCTTTGTCTCGACACCAGAGCGTTGAAATGGAAATATAAATTCAAATAAATACCTCGAGCGGGAATTGAACTCACAACCAGTCGCATTTACAGTCATACTTTGTGCCAGAATTTTATAAACAAAAAAAAAACAAAAATTATAAAAAAAAATTCCTAATATAAAATAAACGTCAAGTACAAACACGCCCTTACAATACACTATACAACACCACAGTCCAAATGACAACATATGAATGGTTGCTACATTGCGCCCGTGGTCACCTTATTAGTGCGAGCCCTTAACAAGATTGACATGTAAGACATGCGTGTCTTATTACGAGATAAAATAAAGACATTTTCAGTATAATGTCTCGAATTTTGATTTTGGAGTAACTTAATAATATGTTTTTGGTTATGTATGTGTGTATGTATGTGCGGAATATGTCAGATTTGTTGCTATAATTGGGTTAGTTTTTGGATTTGATGCTTTATTCATCTTGTATTTACATTCGTTATTTATTTCAGCTTTACGCACACAGCAGGCTTGGCAGAGGGAACCTAGTGCTAAGACACTTCCCTTCCCATTTTCTGCTGAATTCTGGAGGCATTGCGTGTTGAATGGCGGAACTCAACGCCGCGCTTTGCTTTGGGATTGAACCCACAACCAGTCGCGTTTATTGTCACATACTTGTGCCCCTGCGCCACCACTGGACTCTATTTTGAGGCCAAATTATACTGCGTAACAACAGAATGTTTAATCTTGTTATTGTATTATATATAAAAATTGTTTTCCATCGCTATGCGCTAGTATGGCGCGTTTTTATTTCTTATGTTTTAACTTCAAAACTCACAACTTTACACTTTGCGATACGTGACGGAATTCAACGCTTCGCTTAGCCTCGACACCAGAGCGAAGAAATGAGAATATGAAATATTTCATTTACTCGAGTGGGAATTGAACCTACAGCCTGTCGTTTCACGCTGTACCCCTACAGCGATGGAAAACTATATTTAAATACAAAACAAAAATAGGTACTATTAAGCATTCCACTGTCACTCAGAATAATTCGGCCTCAAAATAAACATTATTGTAATATATATACAAATATTATCGTGACGCCTGTGTTAGCCAACACCAGTCAATGGCAAAAAGCGCGATTAGCAATCTCACCTTGGCATAAAAACTATGTCGTACGGTTACCGAATAAGTACTTTATTGATTTGTGAAATCTAAATAGTTTTGATAGCTACTGACCTGGCAAGGTTGGTAAGTTCGAGACATTGTGCGGTGAGTGGCGGAACTAAACGCCACGTTTTGTCTTGCCAAAGCAACTAATTTTAAATTTATGTTTTTTTGCCGAGTCAATAAAATTACTTTAGTTCTTTCCATCTATCAATGTATGCATGTACAACCTCCTTCGTGTTTTCTCCATACAACGTGACATTGGCGAAGTGATATGTGCTCTACTGGCACGCCCGGAACGCCATAATCGAAGAACCAAACCAATGTATGCATCAAACTTGGTCTCCAATGCATATAGGTCAATCTTAAAGTGTTTTAGTTCTTTATTCCTTTAGATTTCTTGAAGGAACAGCTTTTTATATTAGGTATCTATTTCATTATTATGAAATTAACATTATCAAAATTGATAATTTTTTGGCTACCAGAGCTCAGAATGAGCAAAAAAAACAACTTTTCTAGAGTCAGATCGAACCCATAACCGTCACTTGTATAACCAGATCCTGAGCCGTTGCGCCATGACGATCTTATTTTTATAATATAATAATTTTAATATTGGAGGCCAGTCGTGGCCAGAGGCACAAAGTGTGACTGTTAAATCTATTTTTTGTGGGTTCGATCCTTACTCGAGGAAAAGAAATATTTATTTACATTTATTTTTAAATTTCTTCGCTCTGGTGTCGAGGCAAAGCGCGGCGTTGAGTTCCGCCACTCAACACGCAATGCCTCCAGAACTTGGCGGAAACTGGGGAACCGAGTGCGGGATACGGCGTGAAGCTTAAGAATTTAATTTTAATATTGCATAATATTTTTTTTTGCATACAGTACAAACATAATTTAAAGTAACTTTGATCTAGTTTAACGTTATTGTACGCAATATATAACAAACAGGATGAAACATGGTCATCGCAACCCATACACTATTGAACCTAATATGGCGACGTTTGTATGGCTGAGTCGTGAGAGAAAATTATGTTTTCATCAAACGAAAATGTAGTATAGAATTCTATTTACAACTAGTTTAAAGAGTTTAAACTAGTTGTAAATAATGGAATATAATTTTAAATAAGTTATTAAGGAAAAGATGTATGTATATATAAATTATGTAGATACATATGTATATATATAGTTAGAATATAGTTAGAATTGGTAAGAATGGGTGGTTAGAGAGAGAGAGAGGAGACCTCGGTAGACCTTCGAGATATAGTATCAGTGGTATTAGAGGAGGTTCAGGTAAAATACTTGTGATGCCTCGGAGAGCATGTATGAAGAGGTTGAGGTCGATGCCAGTGGACGAGGTCAAAGAGGTGTGCAGAGACCGTAGCATATGACGCTTAACTCTTCCTGACTACTTTTTTATCCATTTCAACTGATAACAAGTAAAAGTATAAAATTTAGTTAGAAATTTTAATTTGCTTGCCTTAATTTTACAAGTCTATGAATATCATAGAGTATTATGAGATCCTAGTTCTAATAAACTAATTTATCCACATTCCACTGGATTCCAGATATTGCTGGGTGACATAATTCAACGCCACGCTTTACCTTACTAGAAAAATAATAAGACATCATTGTACCTAGTGGGAATCAAACCCATACTCACCGTTTACAATAAATTTTAAATTGACATTTGCTTATTTTAAATTCAAATCTAAATCTTATTATTCGATTTCTATATAGAACGTGTTAAAATCAATTAAATTTGAATTATATTTATAATCATAGAAGCTATGATTGATATATTGCAATATACGAGAGTAGATTTAACTTGTAGTTTTCAATTAAAATCTACTGAAGTTATTAATTTAAAATTAGAACTTTCGTCGCACTATTGAGGTTAAGTTACGTAATTTAATGTATAGATGATGATGATGATGATTGATTTAAATCTAATAAAAATTTAAATCCAGAATCTTATCACAAGCTATAAGTTTGTTAAATTGAGATCAAAAGTTTTACTTGTTACTGTTAAACTAATTTAGGGCCATCATGGCTTAGTGGGACAACGTGTGACGGTAAAGAGTGAGTGGGGTAGTTTGATTTCTTATCAGGAAAGAGAATTTTTTTTACATTTTAAAAGTGTTATTCCACAGAGATGCTAGCAACATAAATAAGTTGTAATAAGTGTATCAAATTTTCGACTTAGCTTGATGAGAACGTATGGCTTAGTGGTCAGAGCGCCTGGTCGGTTTCCAGGAGGCGCGGGTTGGAATCCCATTAAATTCAAATTGTTATACGTTTTCTAAATAAGTATTTTGGGAAAGAGAATTATTTTTATCCCCCCGGTCTGATAAGACAAAAGGCAGCGTTGAATTCCGCCACTTAACACGCCAATGTCTCTAATTTGGGCGGTACTTATTATAAAGAATCGGATATCAAAGTAACAATTTCCTTCGATTAACCACAAAACTAATTAAAGTAGCAAGCAAGCGTCGAGAGAGAACAGCTGATATTATATATATTCGGACATACTATTATCCAATTTTAAGCCTTACTACATTGAAATAAAGTTTAAATTTACTTCACCAACCACTCTTTATGAATGAACCATACAAATTACAGCTAGTCCCTATCACAAGGTACTAAGGTTCAATATGAGTGTAAAAAAAATACTTTCACCAAATTTCATTCAAGGAATTCTGAATGTTGTCTCGTAAATGTATTTTATAGTGATTTTTTTTGAAGTCACCGACGCTCTGTGGAATTTTTTAATGTTTTTAAGTATGCTATTCGATAATCGTGTAGGTTTTTCGGGTATATTACAAAGGTATTAGTATTTTAATTTGACGTTTTTGGGTTCTCAGTGGGTTCCGTAGGTCCCCAATAAGTATCTTTATAGATAGCTTTTAATTTGGTCGTAATTTAACACCGTATAATGTAGCAATAGGATGACTATTTTTTTTTCTTTCACGCTGTATCCAGCGGGGTAGGCATAGGTAATCTGGTATTAAGACATTTTGTGGATTTCCCATTTTGCGCCGAATTATATAGGCATTTCGTGTTGAGTGGCGTAACTCAACAATTGAAACACATATGTATCAATGGGCATCGAACCCACAACCGTCGCGTTACGATAGCCGACGAACTTATGTGTATTTGTAACTTATTTAAAAGAATTACAATTTTCTCAAATAGTTCACTTTTCACCATAATTGTACAGTATCTTTATAATTAAGTAATCTATATCAATCTTAGCGATCGATTTGCAATAAAAATGATGATATCAAATTATAACGTATGTATATATACATAAGTGTTTTAGGCCGATAACCACTCAAGGGAGCGAAATATTTAATAAATTTATTTCCCCAATCTGGTAACGAGGCAAATAACGGCGTTTAGTCCCGCCACTCAACATATTGTGCTCCAAAAATTCGGCAACGGAAGTATTTTTATGGGAACAGAGTGCCTTAACGCTAGATTCCCAAGTCTACTTTGCTTTGTGCAGGATACAACATGAAACCAAAAAAAAAAGTATTTTCTACATAACATAGGATTTTAATAGATATCTACATATTATATTACATGAAATATTGATCGATTTTCGCCCATAGACTTACTAATCAAAAATAAACAATAAAAAGATTTCTTTCTTTTTAAGTTTCACGCTGTATCCCGCACACAGCAAGGTAGGCAGAGGGAACCTAGTGCTAAGTCATTCCATTCCCCACTTTCTGCCGAATTCTGGAGGCATTGCGTGTCCAGTGGCAGAACTCAACGCCGCGCTTTGCCTCGACACCAGAGCGGAGAAATGGAAATACAAATTAAAGTAAATATTTCATCTCCTCGAGTGGGGATCGAACCCACAACCAGTCAGTTTTAAAGTCACACTGTGTGCCCCTGCGCCACGACTGGCCTCAAAGTTCTTTCTTTTTACTTAATTTAAATTGTTATTTACAATAAGCGAATGTTAGATAATCAATATTACCTTTTTTTTTAATTCTCATTAATATTACACAACAAAAATATTAATTAAACATTTAAAAAAAACAGCAAAAAAACTCCAATTACGAAAACAAAATAAATAAAAAGGCAATTCCAAAAGCACTTAACCGACACATAAGAATTAACACAATTCTTGAATAAAAAACCGAAAAGCCCATATGAGACATTTACATGACCACTGCCAAAAATCGCTAAATACAGCGCGATCAACGAGTTGTGGCCGCTAACGTTCGGTTTGTTACTACGGGAAATATAAACAGAAGTGAGAAAAATCCTTAAATCTAATATTAGCATCCATCTATGCAGCTAAATTAAGGATGGCCACGACTGTACGACCGTACTATAATTTTGTTTTTGATAAGGTACCACCTACCGGCAAATGATAGCTTATACGATGATAAATCCTTCATACAGCTTTCTCTCTTAAATAATTGTATACACGCATCCATGCCCATAAAATTGAAAACAAAAGGAGGCGATCTTTAAATATATAAGGTGTTTATTTTATGACCTTAATTTTTTTGTTTTTCATTTTTTAGGTAGGTAGTGTACCCTAGTGACGGTTCTGATACGGCCTAGTGACATTTTCCGCTGAATTCTTTAGGCATTCTTGAGTGGTGGAACTCAACGCCGCGCTTTGTTTTGTTACCAGAGCGAAGAAATGAAAATATGAAATATTTCATTCCTCCTAGTGGAAATCGACCTTAAAACCGTCACGACAGCCTCAATAGATTTATTAAATGCTTAGTAATGTTGATATGTTCAACTTAATACGAGAAAGAAAATGAAATTTTTAATATTTTAATTTCCTTAAATCCTGCACAAAGCAGAATAGGCAGAGGCGTAGTGCTTAGACACTCCGCTCCCCACTTTTTCCACGTTTCCCTACTTTTATTCCCTACTTATATTATTTTCAAGACATTCTATAAAGATTACAATTTTGTATTTAACAACAACAAAATCCTTTCTTAGTTCCCAGTGTCGATACATATAAACTGGACGCTATCAGAACAACTGATATAATCAGAATTCATTTGCAAAACATCCAATTAACTTCACTAAGTCCATTTTATGTGAAGAGGCCGTATCTTACATCGTGTGGGGGCTTTTTAAAAGTAAAAACGCAAAATTAAGTTATTAGCCCATGCAAATGAATGCGATATGGTAACTTTAGTACTAGTGTAGGGTTGTCAGTTCTTAAAGGAATTTTGAGTGATAAAGAATCAAGAATCTTAAAATCAGCTTCACGCTGTATCCCGCACACAGCAGAAAGACACTCTGTTTCCCACTTTCCGCCGAATTCTGGAGCCATTGCGTGCTGAGTGGCGGAACTCAACGCCGCGCTTTGCCTCCACACCAGAGCGAAGAAAGGAAAATATAAATGTAAATAAATATTTCACTTCCTCGAGAAAGTGGGGAACGGAGTGTAAGACACTCCGTTCCCCATTACTAGGTTCCCCCTGGGACTAGGTTCTACGCACTAGGTTCCCCCTGCCTACAATGCTGTGTGCGGGATACAGCGTGAAGCTGAGTGGGGATCGAAACCACAATCGATTTTACAGTCACACTTTGTAAATTAAATAGCGAAACTAAACGCCGCGTTTTGTCTTATTACCAGAGACAGCGTGTTACTAATACTATTGATTTTCTCTTCATCCAGCCTGACAACCCTTATTACATACATTTCGACAATTAAATCAAGCTTTTGAAGCAATATAAGGTATTTGAACTCTATTCCTCTAAAAATAAAGTATAAATTGCTAAATCAAACGCCCGCACGGTTACCTACTGTTGTTATAAATTATTGAAGAAATATATTGGGTTTGTAATTTTTGTGATATTTCACAATCCATCAATTTCGGGCTTCAATTTTTATATTCGATTTGCATTTATTTCATGTTTTATTTATGTATGTGATATATGTTATTTTTTGTATGGATGAGTTATTTTATGGAGTGGAATAACATTTTTGTGTTATATTATTATTTATTAGATACGGCGGTTTTCAGTAAAAAAAATATTTTATTATTATATAATATATTATTAGAACTTTTTAACTTTTTATTTAAAAAAATATACTTTTTAATAGTACCTATAAGGGAATAATTCTTAGAATATAATGTTTTGCAAATTTCTATATGAAAATACTGTTATAAAAATGTAAAAGATATCAATCATATTTTTGATATATTTCGTGTATGTTATTTATAAGTTAACAAATTCAGTGATTCTTATTAAAAAAACTTTGACTCACAAAAAAAATTGAACGTAGCTGGATGTGAACCCGCGCCTCTTTGGAAACCGTCCAAGCGCTCTGACCAACTAAGCCATACATTCTTGGACGGTTTCCAAAGAGGCGCGGGTTCATATCCAGCTACGTTCAAATTTTTATACGTTTTCTTTATTATTACTATTTACTATTTTTCTTTCCTAAGTGTGGAACTTTAAAAAATGTTTAAAAAAAATTATGATTATTTAAAGGTTCGATAATTAAAAAAAAATCTATTATATAGTTTTTATATCAGATTCACGCCTTATTCTGCATATTAGCAAGTTAGGCAAAGGGAATCTAGTGTTAACATAATAATAATTCTATTTTTTTATTAATACGTAGGTAAGTTTAGGTAAGTTTCAGTCCGAGCCAGTCCACTTTCCCCACTCATTTTAAAGTGGATAATATATACAAATACACCTCTATGGGAAGACAACCTCAGTTGACACAACAATACTGAGACGCACCTATCTCTCTGTCCATCAACGAATGTAAAGAAGCAACCGTCGTGAAATAACAAATTGTATGAAATTGCATTGAATTTTAAATATTTCAAAGGACAGATATATAAATGTCCACAATGTTATGGTTTTAAATGAAAGATGAGGCCGTCGTGGTGCAGTGGTACTGCGTCTGGCTGTAAGCGTAAAAGTATTGGGTTCGATTCTCAGGCAAATATATATTTTTATTTCCTCGATATGGTGATGTAGCGGTCTCGATTTTTCCTTCTCGACGTTGAATTCTATCATTCAACACGCAATGTTTGGAAAATTGAGCGAAATGTGGAGAGCGGAGTGGCTTCCCTCTGCCTATCTTGCCATGTAGGTATAGAATACGGTGTGCAGCTAAATCAAAAAAATCTTGTAAGAACAAAAGTATGAAACGTTGGATTTCACGAATTCTATGTCACAGTTTCATCACAGAACTATGTGACTATGTTTTTTTTTATAAGCAAAAACAAATAAATAAGCATTGTACAATATACATATGGATGGCCCTAATTTTTAATGGGGGAACTCGACACTCCGCTTTACCTCACCAGAGCAAGTAAATCGAACCCACAACCTGTTTCGTACAATCGTACTCTTGTGCCATGACAGGCGTAAACACTAGCTTGTCCCGTTATTAGAGAGAAATGACCTAAAACAAGTATTTTTTCTATGAATGTCTCTAACAATACATATTTTAATAAACAAGGAACTGCTAATTATTTTATCCTATAAAATTTATATTACTGGAGAGCTCTCAGTCAAAACAAAAGCCATATTACCTTAACTTAAAAATATATGAGGCCAGTGGTGGCGATTCGATCCTCACTCGAGGAAAGGAACTATTTATTTAAAATACTCTATACTAGGATATACTATACTAGGATTTGAACCCACGCTTCTTTGTAAACCGCCCAAGCACTCTGACCAACCAAGCTATACGTTCTCATCGAGCTACGTCGAAATTCTTATACGCTTGTTTCAACTTATTCATGTTGTTAGCATCTCTGTAGGGAGATTTTTACAAATTTCCCCTACCCAAAGATAATTACTTAGAATTATCGTTTGGCAAGAAAGTATACTATTTTTCAATATTAATTTATTTATAACTTATATTTTTTTATTTATAATAAAATATTTTTTTAAAAGTGTCGTTCCAGACTGTCAGAAACATAATAAAGAAGAACTTATTAAGAAAATGTATAAAAATTTAAACGTAGCTGGGTTTGAAACCGCTGTGTTGACGGAGCGCGACGTTGAGTTTCATCATTCAACCAACACGCAATTCCTCCAGAATTCGACGGAAAATGGGGAACGGAGTGCCCTAACACTATGTTCCCTCAGCTGTGTGCGGGTTACAGCGAGAAGCTGATAAAAAAAATGTAAATATGTATCTAAAAATACACAATTTATAAATAATTAAACACTAATTCTATCCTATAAAACCAATATTATTGAACTCTAAGCCAAAACAAAAGTCATATTACTTTATAATAAAAATAAATGACTGGAAATTTGCATATCGGAACAGATCATCGATTTTAACATCTAATTTATGCCAAACATGATTTCGATGATTAATAATCGATTTTTTTACCATTTATTCAAATTTTATGACCGTTCGATTTAATTTCGAATGGTTTTATTGTATAGTTTACTATAGAAATGTATGCGAATATTTTTTAAATTATTTAAGAATTTGAAACCAAATTATAATAGCGTCAATATATTTTGTGGGTGTGATAAAGTTTATTATTTATTTACATAAAATTGCAGTTTTAGATATGTTTTTAGATATATATTTGAAGAAATATGAAAAGTTTAGTGTCCCATCACTAGTTTCTTCTCTCACTACAAAGTATTTAGAAATTACACATTTAACCGTTTTATATTGCTATTTTCAAATCGGAGAGTTTCCTAATAAAAACAGATAATGACTTTTTCTGTTGTTTTGACTTACCCAGGAAAAAAAAATATAGTATAGTATAAGTATATAGTAGCATTATAGAGCAGGTTAAAAAGAAACAATTAATCTTGTCTTTTAGCTTCACGCTGTATCCCGCACCTAGCAGGATATATAGAGGGAATCCGGAAACTTAGTGTTCAGACACTCCGTTCCCCGTTAACACACTTCCAATTTCCACTTGCCGCTATATTCTGAATGCACTGAGTGTCGAGTCGTGGAAGCTAATTTTTTATATTGACTTAAACTCGACTCGATTTCTTTATATAAACAAACAAACAAACAAACAAACAAATAAAATAATAAAAAACCCTGACACAATACCCTTGAACTTACACAACAAACAACAACAACAATATATAATTCGTATTACAAAATCATTTTCACGTCAAAACCGATCGACGATAAACGGACAATGACAGTTGGTATTACGTATCGAGAACGATATCGATGAAAGATATATTTTTTTTTATTTTGATTGGTTTCGTTTAGTTTGTTTTTACTGTACACGCGATAGGTTGTGGGTTCGATTCCCACTCGAGGAAATATCGTTTAAATATTTCCTTGCTTTGGTAACAATCGGGAAAATGAATATTTAATGTTAAACAAAGCGCGCCACTCAACACGTAAGAATCCGTTGAGAATTCAACGGAGAATGAGTAACGAAGTGTTTTAACACTAAGATCTCTCTACCTATCCATATGCGGGATACAGCGTAAAGTTAAGACAGACTAGAAATATTTTAAAATTAATTAAATAAAAAATTATACTACCATATTATTTTGAACAAAATTACAAAATATTTTATTTCACCGAGTGATGAATCGAACCCACAACCTGTCGCATTTACAGTCACATCTCACACCCTTGTACCACAACGACCTCAAATAAATAAGTTATAAATAAGTTATAATATTATAAAGCTGTATAACTAATAGGTTACGTTTATACCCACTATCTGTTAATTCAACAGCGCTATCTCTATCTCTTATTATTTTTCATAAAAGATAACCATTTTGAAATTTATAGAATTGCATAACTTAAAGCCTACAATCTAACAAACGAAGCTGGTTGTGACTTTGAAAAATATATCGAATTATAGAATAGATAGAATTTCTATTGTGACTTGCCATTGTGCGGGCAAGCGTATAAATAAGGCTGTGATAGTGTGTTTAGTTTTATGGCTTTTTCACTTGCATCTTGATGAATAAGTTTTTTTTTAAGCTTCACGCGTTTAGCAGGGTAGGTAAAGGGAACCTACTTTGCACTGTTTTCGAAGAAGTTGTGTTTTGATCGGCGGAATTCAACTCCGCGCTTTGTCTCGATATCAGAGCGAAGAAATGAAGATGAAGATATTAAATATTTCATTTACTCTAATGGAAATCGAATCCACAACCTGTCACGTTTACAGTAACACGCTTGTGACTCTGAGTCACACTTTGTGGCCTTAAAGTGTATATATCGACTAGAGGGCGCGCGCGGCTTCGCCCGCTTTTTTTATTAGGAGTGAATTCTAAAAAAACCACGAAACACGTGTTCAATAAAATATTTTTAACAGTCTGAATTGAAATTTTTATAAAAATCAGTGGCAATTTAAAGATTTTTCCACATAAACTTTCAACCCCTTATTTGAACCCTTAGGAGGTGAATTCTTAAAAACCATGAAACACGTGTTCAATGAAATATTTTTAAGAGTCTGAATTTCAAATTTTATAAAAATCGGTACAGATTAAAATTTTTTTCCATACAAACTTTCAACCCCTATTTCATCCCTTTAGGGTTAAAATTTTTCAAATTCCTTTCTTAGTGGATGTCCAGAATATGAAAATAAACATCTGCCCATATTTCACGTTTCTACCATCAGCGGTTACGGCTCTGCGTGCGTCTTACCTCAGTCAGTCAGCACAAGTCCTTTTATATATATAGATAGATAAGAGTCGTAGGTATATAGAGTCAAATCAAATTTGTGCATATATTTTTTTTTATATGTATTTCACATTTTTTTATTTTAATTTTCAAAATCAAACTATTAATAAGAGAATGAGGCCAGTCGTGGCGCAGCGGCAGGAAATGTGAACTGACTGGTTGTGGGTTCGATCCCCACTCGAGGAGATGAAATATTTACTTACATTTATATTTCCACTTCTTCGCTCTGGTGTGGTGAGGTTAAGCGCAGCGTTGATATCTGTCACTCAACATACTCTCTATAATTCGGCAGAAAATGGGGAACGGAATGTCTTAACACTAGGTTCCCTCTGCTTACCCTGCTGTGTGCTGGATACAGCGTGAAGCTGATTATTATAAACTATTAATAATTTAATATTTTAATTATAAAAAATAATATAACTCAACACATTATTATAACAGTTAAATTTTTAATACAATTTTATAAAAAAATATCTTTACAGTATAATAATATTTATAATATCAAAAACATTTTTCCAACATTTATTATATTTGTAATATGTAAACTTAATTACCATTAAGTCACTAACAGTGACTCACGGGTATCGGTGTCACCCGCTTGTATTACCGACGTCATATCTTCCTATTTCACAAGCTGCTACTAAACTGAGAAATGTATCCACTACTTCCGCGCCGCGTATCTTGTTCGTACTTTATGTGCTTTCGATAAACTTTTGTCCCGACATGAGCTTTGGGTTTCGAAGGAGTTCATGTCAAAGAAGCTTTCTTGTGCTTTCCAGTGGATTTGATATTTCTATAATATTATATTTGAAATATTTAACTTGTATATTATATTTGTTTTAGATTTTCTTTCTTTAAAATAAAAATATAATAATTCATTTTTTTATTTAGCTTGACTGGTGGGATAGTGATAAAACACTCTGTTATCACTTTCGTTGCTCACTCTCCGCCGAATTCTGGGGATATTGCGTTTTGAATGGCGGATCTTAAATCGCTTTCATTCGTTATCAGGGCGAATAAAATGGAAATAATAAACATTTAATTTCCTTTAGTGAGAATCGAATCCACCACCCCACAACCTGTCGCATTTACAGTCACACTCTTTTGTGCATTACAATTGGCCTCTAAATATATAATATATCTTATTTAACTAAAATATATTATTTCATATTATCGTTCTGGTGTCGAGGCAAAGCGCGGCGTTGTGTTCTGCTACTCAACACGCAATGCCTCCAGAATTCGGCAGAAAGTGGGGAACGGAGTGTCTTAACACTAGGTTCCCTCTGCCTACCCTGCTGTGTGCAGGATACAGCGTGAAGCTGATTTAATTTTTTTTATATTATATTATTCCATTTCAAATTAATAGTAAATAAATCAGCGTTAACTTTTATATACCTAAACGCAATTTGCATATAGAAGTTTAGAAAGGTGCTATTCAAACAAGCAAAAATCACGTCGGCAGTAGTTTATTTACTAATAACTAATAATATATGTTTACGAGAAATGGTAGATTTCATGTTAAATCGAAAGTTTTCTAGCATGATTCACAATAGGATGTAAAATGCTTGTGGAACTATAAACGGTTAATATGACCATAGTGTTATTATGAACTGTGTGAGTGATTTATCACTTTCTCTCCGCTTATTCTGTAAAGGAAAGTGGTTATTAGAGATATGAATAATTTTTTTTAATAAAGTTTTTTATTGTGAATTTATTTCGGTAATATATAGAAATTATTTTGTGAAAAATAGTTAAAAAATATATAGTTTCCCGCTCTGGCTAAACAAAATACGACGTTAAAGTAAACATTAAGTATATTAGATGAAAAATTAATTGGGATTAGTGCCTAGAATACTAATTAAAGAAATAAACATTTTTTTTTATTTTTAATTGAATATTTCTGAAGTTTAAGATTATGCTGCTTAAGATGAATGCTGTGGAGATGCGATCTCTTCGTAGGATATGCGGAGTCAGCTTAGCTGACTCGAATCCGTAATGAAGAGGTACACAGAATGGCAGGTACTAGCGAGGATGTCACAGTGAGAATGAAGAAGAACGTGCTCAGCTGGTTTGGGCACGTCGAACGAATGAGTGATGAAAGAATGGCAAAAAAGATTTATGATGGAAAAGTGAGCGGTAAGAGAGGTAGGGGGAGACCTCGGTTGACCTTCGAAAACACAGTATCAAAGATACTGGAGGAAGGTCACGTAAAAAGCATGAGGACCCCCCGAAGGGCATGTATGAAGAGGTTGATGACAGTGGACGAGGCGAAAGAGGTATGTAGAGACCGTAGCGTTTGGCGCTCCGTTCTCTCTGACTACCCCGCAAGGGATAAAGCATGAAGCTAAGTTAAGTTAAGTTTTTAAGATTATGTAATGGGACTGCTTCATTAGATTTCCGCCGAATTCTTTGGCATCCGAGGCATTATGTGTTGAGTGGCGGAATTCAAAGCCGTGATTTACCTCGTTATCACAAAAAGAAAACAAAAATATTGCATATTTCGTTTAGTTGAGTTGGAATCGAACCCACTACCAGTCGCATTTACAATCACACTCTTTCGTCACGACTGACCTCAAATACATAAAATAATTTTAAAGTAAAAATACTAAAAAAAAGTCCAATATTTCATACATTCTTATAAAAGCGAAACCTGTTTGATTCGCTTGTCCCATAAACACCGAGATCACTTTACGATCTTCCGCGTCATACTGACATTGAAATATTTTGTATAAAAAATATATATAATTGAGTTTACACTATAAGTAATAAATTTTTTAGTAGCTAGAATTTGTTTGAGGCCAGTCGTGGCGTAACGGCACGAAGTGTGACTGTAAAACCGACTGGTTGTGGATTCGATCCCCACTTGGAGGAGGAGATGAAATATTTACTTAAATTTATAGTAACATTTCTTCGCTCAGGTGTCGAGGCAAAGCGCGGCGTTCTGCCACTCAACACGCAATGCCTCCAGAGTTCGGCAGAAAGTGGGAAACGGAGTGTCTTAACACTAGGTTCACTCTGCCTACCCTGCTGTGTGAGGGATACAGCGTGAAGCTGAAAAAAAAGTGTAATAATTTATTTTTGCGGCTACTAAGCTATTGAGGTAGTCGCGCGTTCAATTCTGGATGAAGTAATTTCTAGAAAATAATAAATGAAAATGAAGAAAACGTGCTTTTGCCTTGTTACCACAGAGAAGAAATGCAAATATTAATTAATTAGAAATCATTCCTCTATCAAGTGTGGATCGAACCCACAAAAGTCTAGTTACAGTCACACGCTCGTCCACCTGCGCCACGACGATCTTATATATTGTTGTGTTTTTAACAATAGATTATAGACAATAGATTATCTCTGCCTATAAGAGAGACAGTATCTGTACTAAGGAAAAGGTATAAAATAATAATAAAAAAAATCAGCTTCACATTGTATCCCGCACACTGCAGGGTAGGCAGAGGAAACCTAGTGTTAAAACACTTCGTTCCCCACTTTCTGCCGAGTTCTGGAGGCATTGTTAGTTAAGTGGCAGAACTAAACGCCGCGCTTGTCCGCGACACCAGAGCGAAGAAATTGAAGCATAAATTTAAGTAAATATTTCATCTCCTCGAGTGGGGATCGAACCCACAACTAGTCGGTTTCATCGTCACACTTTGTGCCGCTGCTTCCCGACTGGCCTCATAAAATAATAATATCGATATAAATATCAGTTTAAACCAAATTTTTAAGATAATTTTGTCTACATTTATGACTGTATGTAAAAAGTATGTAATAATAATGGTGAATGAAAGTTCATTCACAGAAATGTAATAACTGAGTAACGTATAATGTATTTATTTTTTTGTTAAACTAAATGTGAAATTTGCCGTATTTGGTATGAAGGTCAATTTGTACACTTATTCAATAACATAGTGTCTCGAATTAGGACGAAAAATAAGGGAGTGTCTTAACACTAGGTTATCTCTATCTAAATACGGTATAAAGCGAAGCGAAAAGAAAAGAATGTGCAATAAAAGGGCTGTATGCCATACACTAGTCGCAACTTTGTGTACGTGGACTTCAAGATGTAGAATAGAACGACGTAAAAGAGAAAATCCCGTTGTTTTCCGTTTTCGTAGGAACTTGGAGAAATGCTCTCCTGCGTTACCTTACCTATCTACATGGCAAATTTAAGTCAAATTTCGTCGAGTCAAAAACGCAGCGCCCGAAAAATTCGATCTGGTAATAAAAACACTTAATGTCTCGAATCAGGAAGGACAATAGAGAACGGAGTGCCTTAACACTCACTCTTGTAGTAATTGCATTAATTTGAAAAAAAAACATATTTATACGACATGAGAATTTTTATTTTACAATTGAATAAATTCCACAACTCCACAGCATACCTACTTCAAAATAAAAAAAAAGTGCAATTTATCTAACAAAGTTAGTAGATCTTGATTGAAACGGCCCATGACGGATGTTTATAAATGGATGCCATCAAAATTTATTTTATTTCTGTCTGTCTGTGCATTCAGAATTATTATTTAATATGATTCCTTTAATAAAAGTTCATTAGCTCCTCGTTATATATATATTGGTTCCAATTAAAAGTTAGCTTATTGCTATCGGATGTGGCGTCTTAAGATCGATAGGGATGGGTTTTTTTTCTTGTTTTTTTTTAACATGTTTTTAAAATAAATAAATCAGGTTCACGCTGTATCCCGCACACAGCTGGGTAGGCAGAGGGAACCTAGTGTTAAGACACTCCGTTCCCCACTTTCCGCCATTGCCCACGAGGCATTGGGTGTGGAGTGGAGGATCTCAAAGCCGCGCTTTGTCTCGACACCAGAGCGAAGAAATTAAAATATAAATAAATGTAAAAAAATATTTCATACCTTCGAGTGGGAATCGAACCATCGACCAGTCGATTTTACAGCCACAATTTATGTCCCTGCGCCAGGACTGGTAAGTGCGGTTTTGGTAATAAAACTTTTATTTTTTACCTTTAATAGATACTTACTTATGATACATAAGATAGACAGAGGGAGCCTAGTGTTACGACACTCCGCCATCCAGTCTCCGTCGTAATTTGGATTCATTATTATTTATATGACATTAAATACATCATTATCTTAGTTGAAAAGGCTTTTCGTAGGGTAAACACGAGCATGAAGCACCCGAAGAAATTAAATATTTAAAATTTTGATTTCTTCACATTGGTAACGAGACAAAGCGGCCCTCAAAATACCTCCAGAATTCATCGGAAAATGGGGAACGGAAAGGTCTTAACACCAGGTTTCCAGGTTTTCTCTGCCCATTGGGACTGCCTGACAGTATTTGTACTAAAAAACGAACAGAAAACACTTAAAAAATGTGATCAACATAGTGTTTAGAATAAAATAGATGATAATTAAAATTACAAAGTGATTTATTGCCAAATACGTTTTATATAAAAGCCTGCCACTTAGCCCACAATGACTAAAAAAATTAAGTGTTGCTTAGGGAACAGAGTGTCTCAAACACTGCGTTCCCTCAGCCCTGCCCTGCCTACCCTGCGTGATATTTGCGGGAAACATAAAAAAAAAAACGATTCAATTGCTCTTTGGCAATATTAAATAAATATTTCGCATTTTGCATTACATCGTCTGAACACCCATTTTTTAATGTTTTTTTTTTATGAAACACGACGCATGCGCTATAAAAGTATCATATTTAATGATATAAGTCATTGGACATTTATGATTGATCTAGGTGCTTATGAGATACTATATGCGTTGTGGCGACGTGGCTGTAAACGAGACGGTTGTGGGTTCGATTCCCATTTGAGGGAATTAATTAATAGATAGAGATTAGAGGCCGGTCGTGGCGCAGCGGCACGAGGTGTGACTGCAAAACCGACTGGTTGTGGGTTCGATCCCCACTCGAGGAGATGAAATATTTACTTAAATTTATATTTCCATTTCTTCGCTCTGGTGTCGAGGTTAAGCGCGGCGTTGAGTTCTGCCACTCAACACGCAATGCCTCCAGAATTCGGCAGAAAGTGGGGAACGGAGTGTCTTAACACTAGGTTCCCTCTGCCTACCCTGCTGTGTGCGGGATACAGCGTGAAGCTAATTTATTTATTTATTTTTAATTAATAGATATTTATTATAAATTCATGTCTTAGCTCTGGTACCAAGGTAGGTAAATTGCGGTGGAAATTGGGAAATGGAGTGTCTTGAAATTCCCTCTAACTATCCTGCTATATGGATATAGCGTGTAGCTGAAAAAAAAACTAAAACGTATCGTAACCTCGACTATATACAATTGAGTAAATATTTATTTAAATGTCTGTTCGCTCTGGTGTCGAGGTAAAGAGTCGGCGTTGAATTCCGCCATTCAAGACGCAATGACTCCAATATGCGGCGGAAAGTGGGGAACGGAGTCTCTTAACACTAGGTTCCCTCTGCCTACCCTGCTGTGTGCGGGATGTAGCATAAACTATATAAAAAAAAACAATAATAAAAATGCTAACACTTAATTCTCAATTCTATATTTTATAGTAGTTACAGTTTCAAAGTATATTTTTGGGTAATAGTGCTATCTAAGATTAAAAAATATACCGTTTCATATTCTAAATTTTGAAACTTGTTGACTAAAATTTACATGTTTAGTTAGTTTTTTGCGTAACTTTTTTTTTACCAAAATACAACATTTTGACTGCGGATGTTGTAGCTGTCTGTACAGTTTTTATATGATTGGTCTACGTAATATCCTGTTATATTCTAGATTAATGGGTTAAACGCCGTGACCTGGTCATTTCTGAGAGAATAATAATTTTGAATCTGAAATTTTAAATTTTATTGTGATTTTAAAGCGCTTTTAGGACGTCTCCTTACATGAATGACTTCGAATTCCAGTTAGGAAATATAATATATGAGGCCAGTCATAGCGCAACAGGTTATAGGTTCGATTCCCACTCGAATAAATAAAATATTTAATATTTTCGTAAATGGGAAGTCTATATACCACGGTCTCTCTGCATACCTATTTATTCACAGAAGATGATTAAGCCTTAATAAAATAGGTAGAAAGATGACTATTTTCTGTCAGTATAGACATTTTCTTACCCATACGGTCATCACATGATCATAAAATTAAAACTCTTAAGCATTTACTCATACTATATTGCAGGTAATATCTTCTATAATACGGTCAATAAGTCGTGGCTACTCTTAAGCAAGGTTTTTTGAAATTTTGCGCATCGGGAAGAAAATAAGTAAAAACAAGAAAACTCATAAATTCAATTCTGCGCCATCTTTCTGTTTTCTTTTTTTTCCTACAGCTAATATACACAAAACACGGTGATGATTTCCGGCTTGCAATTTGCAGAGTTTCTAATATTACAGCTGAAAGTGGAGAGTGGAATATTTAGACTTAGGTTATAAAAAGAAATAGGTTCTTTCTGCCTGTGTGTGTTATGTATTATATGTATTTAATATAACTAAAATGGATACATGGATTACAAAATATATGTATACGATGTGGCACAGTTAAAAAGTAAATGAAATGATTTTCTATTAACATATAGTATGGCGTTATTCAAACCATAACCTTCTTAAGCTTGATATAAGATCAGCTTCGTGCTGTATCCCGCTTATAGTAAAGTAGTAAAGAGAATCTAGTGTTGAGACACTCCTTTCCCCATTTTTCGCCAAATTTTTCGTGGCATTGCGGAAATCAACGCCGGGTCCTTAGTACCAGAGCGAAGAAAAAATATATATTAAATAGATAGTAATTTATTTCCAAGAGTAGGAACCGAATCCACAATCGTTGCGTTACAGTCACATGCCTCTTAATATAAAAAGACAAGAGCACTATATATTTAAATATACGTAATCTAATGTTCACAAAAATAAAAACAGCCAAAAAAAATCTAATAACTTATATGAGTAAATTTTGAAAGGAAAATTTGTAATTCTAATTTACGTTTATGTTATTTAAACGACATTTTCAAGCTTATCTGTATTCAGAGTAATACTTTCCTTTGATCCCATCATTTTGACAAAGTAGTCGATCTTAAATATGTTTATTTTGCTATCAAATATTTCTACCCTAATTCATCTGAACTGTATAAATCAAATTGAATCAGCTTCACGCTGTATCCTGCTCATGGCGCGGTAGGCAGAGGGAACCTAGAGTTAAGTAACTGGAAGCATTGCGTGTTGATCGGCGAGACTCATCGATACCAGGAAGGAAAAAATATAAATTTAAATAAATATTTCATTTTTTCGAATGAGGATCGACCCCACAACCAGTCGCGTTTACAGTCACACACTTGTGCCCATACGCCACGATTGGCCTGATCTGGCCTGAACTGTATAGGATTTTATTACTAAAAGATCTTGTATTTTTTAACTTTTAGGAAATATCACAAATAATCCGGGGAAATCCCATTTTTTAAGTAACTTCGTCTATGCAAATAAAACATATTTGTCTTACAAAGTATAAATTTAGCAGGTTGGTAGGTTAAAAAGGTAGAGTGGATTAAGGGACAAACTAGCTATGAAAGAATTTCTCGAAATTCTTTTAAGTATGGGAAAACCGGAATTTTCCATTTCATTCAAACTAAAAGTTTAAAACAAAGTGAAAAAAGTGGCAGGCGACAACTAGTATAAAATACAATAATAATTTCATCATCATAAGCCGGCGTTGAGTTACGCCACTCAACACAATGCTTCGAAAAATTCGGCGGAAAGTGTGAAACGGAGTGTCTTGTCACTGAGAGTCAGAGGGAACACCCTGCTTACCCTGCTGTTTGCGGGATACAGCGTGAAGCTGACTTAATTTTAATTTTTTTACAATCATAAATGTTATTTTAAATTTCATGCAAATTTAGCATTTGCAGTATAAGCGAAACCTAGTGACATAAATCAAATTAAATTTGCTTACTTTGGAATATATAATTTTGTTAAGCTAAGTAAATAAAAATATAAATTTTAAGCATATTAAAAAGAGTTGAAACCTATATAAATTGAATAATTCCCCGAGCGAGAACTGAACACCACACCACAACCATCTCTTAAACAGCAGCCCTGTGCTCTATTCACCTCTATATCTCCTTTTCTCATTTTATCCCTGCACCCGAATATAGTAAAGCAAAACAAAGGGAACCTAAGACAATCCGTTTCCAATTACCCGCCAAATGTCCAGTCATTGCATATTGACTATCGGAACCCAAAGCCATGTCTTGTCCATTATCCATGCTGATAACAGCAGAGCGAAAAAAAGACTTCTTCACTCTCCCGAATAAGAATCGAACCCACAACTAGTCCATTTACAGCTTACACACTTGTGCCACTACACCACAGCCTCTTATCTCCACATCCTCACCTCTCCATATCTTAATATTTACAACTTTTCTTAGATTACAACACTACACTCAAATAAACACCGTTAGCTTTTACTATAATTTTACTTCATTCCTTCATCTAATATTCATAAGTCATTACTTACGTATTAAATAATTAAAATAGTTTCAACCTGTCGTTGAATCGTTAATGGATTCATTTGGCTGTTTATCAATGTTAGATAGATTGAGACATTTTTTGTAAGGGCCAGAATTCACAGTTTGGAAGTATTTCTTTTTAAATTTTCCATATTGTTTGTTTGTAGGGAGAGAGATGTGTTAAGACACTCCGTTTCACATTTGCCGCTGAATTCTGCGGGTAAAATTTTTAGTATACAGCTAGTAACTTTAAAGAAATTACACTAAAATGTAACAAAAACTGATTGTAAGTGCGATGGTTGTGGGTTCGATCGCTTCGTCGATTATCATCTCTCAATACGCTATAGTCCTAGTCTTTTATTTTTTAATATTTTTCTACTTATCGCGTAGGATGAAAGAAATAATCAAATAACAATATTTTTAACAAAAAAAAAAGAACGACAGTAAACTACCCAAATTCAAAACGTTTTCGAACATGATTTTTGTTTATGGAATGCATTGCTAAAATGAGAAGCACTCGAAGCACCAGATTCTAAATAAGTAATAAATCATTAAAATAGGTCCATCCAGGAGAAAGTTCTGAGGTAAAAAACAGAAAAAATACAGTCAAATTAAGAACATTCTTTGACATAATCAGTTAAAAAAAGGCTAGTCATGGCATAGAGCATAAAGTGTGACTGTAAACGTGACTGGTTGTGGATTCGATCCCCACTCGAGGAAATGAATTATTTACTTAAAATTTACATTACCATTTCTTTGCTCTGATGTCGAGGCAAAGCGCCACTCAATACGCAATGCCTCCAAAATCGGCCAAAAATGGGAAACGGAGTGTCTTAACACTAGTTTCCCTCTGCCTACCCTGCTGTGTGCGGGATACAGCATGAAGCGGATAAATAAAAGTTAAAAAATTGAACCCACGACTAAAATGACTGAAATTAGCTTAAGTAATCCTCTACACAGCCTTACAATATCCTTTTAAATACAACATTAAAATGTATTGCTGTATAGTCAAAAAATATATATATATTTCTTATACATTAAGAATTTCAATTGACAAAGTCGGAAACGGCGAAACGTAACGAAAATTGCTTCTGACATATTATTGGCAAAATTCGCAAAAGGTAAATTTGTTCTTTTGTTTTCAATAAACAATAAATAAATTAATACAAATATAGTGTCTTATCTCAACATGTTATCTTTATCCTCGTATAAAATATTTTTCTTATAAGTATTCATTTCATTTAAAATTCTTGTTTTGCGTATTATTATGTATGTATCGACGTCGGTGATATGTGCTAGCGCCTCAAGCGCGGCTTCGCCCGTTTAAATTTATTATTTTATTGTAGCCAAATTATTCGAAATCTTTAAAGAAAATTTAGATTGTGTTATTCCGATATATAAGCTATATCATTGTAAAGATACATCTAAATCCATTCTGTAGTTTTTGCGTGTAAATGGAACAAACATACATGCTCACAAACTTTCACATTTAAAATATTAATAGGATAGGATTAATAGGCATTTTATAACATATACGAGTACCTGCTAGTATAAGACTCTCATGGCGCAGTGGTACATCGTCTGACTGTAAACGTGACAGTTGTGGGTTCTGGGATTAATCTATAATTTAATACAATCATATAAGTATAATGCGTTGTGTTCCGCCACTCAATACACAACACCTCAAGAATCGGAAAATGGGGAACAGAGTGTCTCTACACTAGGTTCTGCCTTCCCTGCTCTATAAGTAAAATAACTCTATAAGTAACCACATCCGGTCAACAAGGATATATAAAAACATAATTATCACGAACCACAATACAGTACTAAAAAACAATAGACGTCCTACACGCAAAATCGTATAGAAACTATTCGCGACCGTTTAAACAAGTACGCTATGGCGCAGATTGCTATCAGCCTGTACTATTGATTTTCGATTGGTTTTTTTAAATAGAAATTAAGTTTAATTTAATCTTATCGATAAGTAGATAATAAAATTTAATTTAATTAATTTTAATTAGTTATTTATTTGTTAATTTTGATATTAGTTTGATAGAGATCTCTATTTTTGGACAGAGGAAACTCCACGAGTAATTCTTTTTTTTTAGTTTATGTATTGAGAAGTTTAATAATTTGCTATAATAGTTTAAATATTTAATTTAAAAATATACATTTAAATAGCTATATTTTAAACTATTATCAAAATATGTTTAATAGATATGCGTTATAAATATTTAATAACTTAGATTCGCTATATTTTTTTGAAGGTTAACGATGTACACTAGGTATCCTATTATCCTATTATAGTCTTCCTATTATCAACTCATTTTATGGCCCACGCACTGCTTACTTTTCCAGACATTGTCTGAAAATCAATGCCGAGTTATGTCTTGTTACCAAAGTGACGAAAATGAAAATAACTCATTCCCCAGAATGAGAATCGAATTCACATCCGTCGTATACGGTTACCACAACGGTCTAATATTTTTTTTTTCATTGTAGGCAGAGGAAACCTAGTGTTCAGACACTCCGTTCCACATTTTCCGCCAATTTCTGAAGGCATTGCGTGTTGAGTGGCGGAATTCAACGCCACAATATAATTTTTTTTTTTTTTAATTTATTTTAGAGGCCATTTTTTACCTTTAGTAGCGGTAATTAATGCAAAAGTGGTAACCTCTATTTAGATAAATGATTAAGATTAGATAATTGCAATTGGGCAACACAATGCCATATTGAAAGTGAAAGGTGAAGCGTGAGAGCCGCTGTCCGTAAGCGTGTATGTCGGTCTAGGAACGAGTGAGTGAACCAAATTCTATGAAACAGCTAATTGTTGGAGAGCTTAGGTGAAGGTTTAGTGATGGATTTCTCCGTTATTTTGTTATGTAGAGGTGCTATGTTTAAATTGGTTGAAATCATGAAGGCGCTTATAATTGATAATATTTAATTTTATTACAGATATAGTTGTATTGTTTTATATATACATGTATATATAGGGGATTAGATTGATTTTTATTGATGTAAACTCATTTCGTCGTTTGTGTTATTTTTATGTGAGGTATTTCTTTATTCTGTTTAATACTGTGATGAGGCCAGTCGTGGCGCAGGGGTACAAAGTGTGACTGTAAAACGACAGGTTGTGGGTTCGATCCCCACTCGAAGAGATGAAATATTTACTTAAATTTATATTTCCATTTCTTCACTCTGGTGTCGAGGACAATCGCGGCGTTGAGTTTTGCCACTCAACACGTAATGCCTCCAGAATTCGGCAGAAAGTGAGGAACGGAATGTTTTAACACTAGGTTCCCTCTGCCTACCCTGCTGTGTGCGAGATACAGTGTGAAGCTGATTTATTTATTTATTTAATATTGTATTCATTATAAAGAGATTTCTATTTCTCATGAAGCAGCGTGACAATTTTTGACACATAATAAAGTGGGAGAGGGAGCTTAATGTTAAAACACTCCATTAACTACTTCCGATTAAATTTTGCACAAAGGGAGAACTTACAATACAAATAAAGTAAAAAATCAGAAAACAACATTATAAATTAAAATTTGTAGTTAATTTCATACAAAATGGGTGCACATACTCGCAAACTTAATTTTGTCTTTAATTTTATAAATGATACTACCTGATGACCCACAATTTTGAAATTGACATAGAATCCTTGGTGGCCCAATCCGATTCGCGCTTGATCGGTCTTTTCTATTTATATGTATGAAAGTGAAGTAATTACAATTACTTCTAAGGAACAGCCAAGTTTGTTCTCACATACAAATATTTCGATCGGACTTGCATATGATTGATTAATTTAAGATCCTTTATCTAAGTTAACAATTAATCAGCTTAACACTGTATCCCGCATATAGCAAGGTAGGCAGAGGGAGACTAGAGTTAAGACTCTCCACTTCTCACTTTCCGCTAAATTCTGAAGGCGTTGCGGTTTGAATGGCGGAACTCAACGCCGTGGTTTTATTTTGTCACCAGAGCAAAGAAATTAAGTTTATTTACTATTAAATAAGACATTTTGAACACCTACCCTCAATTTTCATTTCCCACTTCCATATTAAGTAAGATATTTCGAACACCCTACCCTCAATTTTAATTTAAAACTTCCATAGGATGTAAGACATTTTGAACACCTACCCTCAATTTTCATTTCCCACTTCCATAGGAAGTAAGACATTTTGAACACCTACCTCCAATTTATTTAGTCACTCGTAAGCTCTGATAAGCTTTCAATATGACATGATGACTTGATATGTACTCGTGTCGTTGAAATTGAGTGTCGTACAATAACGTGTCCTATATATTAAATGAACTATTTTTGACTTAATAGGTTGTTTATTTTATCTTTTTTTTAATCACGCTGTATCCTGCACACTGCAGGGCAGAGGGAACCTAGTGTTAAGATACTCCGTTTCCTCCATTTTATTTTATCTCTTTTTAGTTATTTCTTTTAAACTATATTAAGTTTATTTTCGTATAGTAATAGAATCTTGTGTTGAGACACTCCGTCCTCATTCTTCTTTTTCAGCTTCACGCTATATCTCGCGTGTAGTCGGTTAGGCAGAGGGAGCCCAGTGAGACACTCCGCTTCCCATTTTCCGCCGAATTCTGGAGACTCAACGCTGCGTTTTGCCTCCACACCAGAGCGAAAAAACGAAAATATTAAACATTTAATTTCCTCGAGTAGGAATCAAACCCATAATAACCTGTGGCGTTCATATTCTTGTCCTTGTTTGAACTTAATACATTATATTTATTAGTGGAACTCAACACTGAACAGTGAATTATATAAACATTTGTGTTATGTATAGACTATGTAGGTTAAGTTATTTTCATTTTATTAACTAAAAAAATTTTAATTAAATCAGTTTCACGCTGTATCCCACAGCAGGGTAGGCAGAGGGTAGTGTTAAGACACTCTGTTCCCCACTTTCTGCCGAATTCTGGAGGCATTGCGTGTTGAGCGGCAGAACTCAACGCCGCGCTTAACCACGACACCAGAGCGTAGAAATGGAAATATAAATTTAGTGGTACTTCTTGAGTGGGTATCGAACCCACAACCAGTTGGTTTTACAGTCACACTTCGTGCCGCTGCGCCACGACTGGCCTCATTTTATTAACTAGAATCAGAATATTAGAAATTCTGTTAATTCTGCAACAAAGTATGTTTAAGCTAAAATGTAAAATTAATTTATTCGTAATTTATTATAGAAACTAAATCACTATTGTTCAACGATATACTTTTAGTGTTGTTAAGAAACCATTGCGGACCGTCAAATAGGATCCAAAGCGCACGAGGCGCCGGCGGCGGTAGGAAATAATTATGAAATTATTTTATACAATTTATAATATAATATATAAATAATGTAAAGAGGTCGTCTGTATGGCCGGTTGTACTGTAAACGCGATGGTAGTGTGTTCGATGCCATTAGGGGGAATCAATTATTTTCATAATGATTAAGCGCGATTTTGAGTTTCCAACCCAAAACGCAATATCTCACATCTTCAGACTAGGTTCCTTTTGCTTTTTTGATGTAAACTGTAAATCTATAAAAAAATCATAAATAAAAACATAAAAAGTAAAAAATATTAAAAACCTCAACATAATATGACAAAGCACAGTGTTGAGTTTCCAACCCGACGCTACGCAATATCTCAAAAATTGAGCAGAATGTGAGAGAGCGGAACGGCGTACCTTCGCACTAGGTTCCTATTGAGGTTTTTTTATCACCTTCATGTTGTATTCCGCACACAGCAAGGTAGGCACAGGGAACCTAGTGTTAAGACACTCCGCTCCTCACTTTCTGCCGTATTCTGGAGGCATTCTGTGTAAACACTGCGCTTATAAAATATTAAGTAAATATTTCATCTATCAATTATAAAAAATTAAGTAAATATTTCGTCTCCTCGAGTGAGGATCGAACCCAAAACCAGTCGGTTTTACAGTCACACTTTGTGCGCAGGTGGCGCAGGGCGCCACGACTGGCGGACTTTCGAGGTAAACTGTGAATTTATTAAAAAAATCTCAAAAAGAAAAATACACAAGTAAAAATAAAAAAAAACACGTATATATTTATAATATATAACTCTTTATAATATCAACAGTCAACACGATTGCACGCGCATGAATGACTACATACTATTGAGATATGAATAAATACTAACTAATTATCGTATACGAAGTTATAAATGACACGATAAGTTCTCATAATGAAAATAAAATGTTACTAACTGATGAACTACATGAACGCAATAGGTTGTGGGTTCGATTTCCACTTGAAGAAATGAAATATTTAATATTTTCACTTCTTCGCTCTGGTGTCGAGGTAAAGCGCTTGTGTTCCACCACTTACCAAATAAAGCCACCAGAATTCGGCGGAAAGTGGAGAGCGGAGTGTTACCATTAAGCTTTTTCTGTCTATCCTGCTGTGTGCGGGATACAGCGTGAAGTTTAAAAATAAAAATGAATTTATGAATGACTTCATACTATTGAGATATGAATAAATACTAAGTTAATTACTTACAATGTTATAAACAACGCGATAAGTTCTCGATTAAAAGCTAATAATAAAATGGCGATAAGAAGTCGTCAATGTATGTATGTTGTTAAATTTATTTTTATATGGGATTCTATACTTATCACTATGAAAAGGGCAGCAGGTTCAAATTGAACGTAATGTTTTTATTAATAAACTTAATTTACGCATTTTTATTTTGCCGCTTTTTGATAGACAAAACGCGGCGTTGAGTTCCACCACTCAATACACAATATCTCGAAAATTAAGCAGCAAATGAGGAATGGAATGTTAGAACATTAGGTTCCCTCTATGTCCCTATTATATAGAAGAAATGCGAAACTGTAATAAAAGCAAGTAGAACAGTCACTTTTTAGTTAGTCTCGTCTCTTCAACAATGCGAGAAAATGAAAATAATAACTATTGCATTCCCGCGAGTGGGCATCGAACTCACAACAGTCACGTTTACAGTCACACCATTATACCACGATGACCTCAACTATTAATCCTATAAAAAAAACAGCTTCACGCTGTATCCCGCACATTAATCCTATAAATTTAAATATTTTTTTCCGTTTCAGGTAAGAGCACCCATCAGTCAATATAAAAACATATTTTTATTGGATACAAAACTTATACAATCTACATACAAAATGACTGTAAGTAATAAAATGTAAGTAAGTAAACTTTTATTTTCGCTAATTGTCAATGCCAATATTTGTTCATTGAATGACCGTGACTTGTTTTTTTTTACTGTTTAACATGTTTTTACTGTCAATAATATATTTTTTAAATAATTTAATGTATGCTTTATGTATTTTTAACGTCACTTCGCTTGTAATATGGCGATCTGGGTGGTAGAACTCGAAGTAGGAAAACAATAAATATATTATTTGTTTTTAATATTTCTGAAGCGTTATTCGACACTAAGAGTAGGAAATATTTTCAAGAACCTACCAATGTGAACCAATTTGAATGCTGCAAAATTCGAACCCACGCCTCTTGGACTTAACTTAGGTTCACGCTAGATCTCAAGCAGGATAGTCAGAGAAAACGGAGCACCAAACGTCACGGTCTCAATATACCTCTTTTGTTTCGTCCACTGTCATCAACCTCTTCATACATGCCCAACAGGGGGTCCTCATGCTTTTTACGTGACCCTCCTCCATTATTTTAGATACTGTGTTTTCGAAGGTCAACCGAGGTCTCCCCCTACCTCTGCTACCACTCACTTATTCCATCATATTTTTTTGCCATTCTTTCGTAACTCATGTGCATGACATACCCAAACCAACTGAGAATGTTCTTCTTCATTGGCATCCTCATACCTGCATATTCTGTGTATCTCTTCATTGTGGATCGATCAATTAAGCTGACTCCACATATCCTATGAAGATATCGCTCTACAGCATTCATCTTTCTTTCATTCTTCTTCTGTAATACCCACGTTTCGCTGCCGTATAACAGCGTCGGCACCAACACTGCACAGCCAAACGCGCAACTGTGCTGACATTTCACCGTCTCGTCCATGTAGCCAAGTGGTAACCGTTAACTCTGTTACCGAGAGCAATACGCCTTTCCGCATCCATCTCGTATCTTCTATCTCTAGTGAATATGCTTCCCAAATATACCACTTCATACACTTTTTCTAATATCTTATCATATTTTTGTTTCTGGTATTTCTTTCAAATACCAGAAAATTTGTCTAATTATTCTTTTTTTATTTTAAATATATTTTGTAACTGATCTGATGATTGTTTGATAACTGATCAATTTTGATCACGATTACTGATAACGATTACTGATTTGATTAATTTGACCTAAATTTGTACTTACCTCTTAAATCATACATTTAGTAATAATGTCAGTCATCTCGCAGGGCACAACGTGTGACACGCAAAATGTTGTGGGTTCGATTCCCATTCGAGGGAATGAAATATTTAATATTTTCATTTCTTTGCTCTGGTGTTGAGGCAAAGCGTGTCGTTGAGTTCCACCTCTCAACACGCTTTGCTTCCAGAGTTCGGCGAAAAATATTAAACGGAGTGTTAGCTTCATACTTTTGTATGGACTTTGTTACATATTACGATACTAAAATCATTAAAAAGTGTCTTGACAACTTGATTAAATTTAATTTTAATGTATTTACCATAAATATGTAAGCAATTAATTGCTTTTTACGTAATATTACATAAATTAGGAATTTTCCAAGGCCGTCGAAGCGCAGCAGAAAGCGTGTGACTGCGACTGCGTGCGTGTGAGCCACATGCTAACCACGACGGTTATGGGTTCAATTTCCTAAAAAATGTGTAAAAAAGAATTAATAATCTTGAAGTGATCAAAATAACGTTAAAAAGTAAGTTTCTCTTCAATATCTACTCATCTCAATTTCGCTCATAGGTGATTTGTATTCACAGTTATGTCAGTTTGGTTCACATTTCTCCTAAACATAACTATTAAATCGATGATTTTGTACTAACTTTTGATGTTATCACTACACTAACAAGCTTTTACTAATTCACGCAAAAGCTTGAGGTCGTTGTAGCGTAGTGGCACAAAGGTGTAACTTGACGGTTGTGGGTTCGATCCTGACTCGAGGGAATAAATTATTATTTCTTATTATTTCAATTTCTTCGCTTTAGCACCAAGGCAAAAGCCCGACGTTAAAATTGTCACACGCAATGCTTAAAAAAAACGGCGGAAAATAGAGAACACAGTATCTTAACGCTAGGTTCCCTCTGCCTACCCTGCTGTATACGGGATACAGCGGGAATCTGACCAAAAACAAAAAAGCTCTAAAGCTTATTTAGTAGCAATAAACCAGCAGATGTCTTATAAACAATAAACAGTATGGATCAATGTGATCTTTCAAGTAAGAAACGAGTGGAACTTTGATGCGAGAGACGATAACGTATTTTTATTTACCAAACAACATTCCATCCAGGGCCGTGACGAGTCAACTCCAACATATGTTTTTTACTTTTTTACTCAAATAAGCCATTTTAACCTTTAATCTCAAGAAATAAGATAGACTTCATATTTTCCAAAGACAACGTAATTTTTACTTTTTTTACTCAAACACGCCATTCTTATCTTTAAACTCAAGAAATAAGGTACATATCATATGTTTTCTACGTGAATATCCCGTTTACATGCAATTTTAGTTAGGTATTTCCATACAGTTTTAATTTAACGTGGTAAAGTTTAAAATGGTTTATGCCGATGTGAACGGGGTTGTTTTTTTTTGCTCGTTTCTTAACCAGCCTCTAGACTGCATGACGCGTAGATCTTGTGGTTTTTGCAACTGTGCGATTACTGGTAAGCTTAGTGATGTTACATCACAATATCGATAAATATGTTTATTTTTAGTTTTATTCTTTAGTAGGCAGAGGGAACTTGGGAACCTAGTAATAAGACATTCTATTAAGGTATTTCCGTGTTCCTCTTTGCGCCGATTTCTGGAAGCATTGTAGGTATTATTAATAATATTTATTAAAACTATCTACCATATTTGTAATGAATATAGTATAACTACTGATAATATTTCGAATATTCATGATTTGCCATATAGTAGGTCGAGGCCGTCGTTTCCTAGAAGCATAAGCACGTGACTGTCAAAGCGACAGTTGTGGGTTCGAATCCCACTTAGCAAAGTGAAATATATTTCATATTTTCGTTTCCTCGCTCTGATACCGAGATAAAAACCTTTGGTAACTTTTAACGCTATCTCTGGTAACGTTTTTGATTTACTAATGAATAAAAAAAAACTCGACTGTAGATATGGTTATGTTTGATAATTGTGCGAAATCGAACTTCGATACACGCAGTTTCATTCTAAATTCGTTAAACATAGCTAGGATAGACAGAGGGAACTTAGTGTTAAGACACTCCGTTGATATTTAAATTCTTCGAGTGTAGTCGAATCCACAACCTACGTACTTAAAGTCACACGACTATGCCACTGCGATACGACGGCCTATATACAGTATAGGACAATTTGTAAATTTCATTAGATTGCTTTATTTTTATCATTGTCAATAAACATAAAGCTACCTACAGACGTATAAACGTTTGATGGCACTTGCCAGACAGAAATACAACCTTTAACTATAGGGTTGTAACTGGCAGCTTTCATTAGAAACCTCTTGTGACCTACTTAACCTTTATGAATAGAAGTAATGAAAACCGCATTAAAATGGCTAATTGGTTTTCAAGATGAGCTTTCCCTCAATCTTATGATTTAATCGCTGTCTATTCTTAAAAGCTGACAATTAACTTTATCGGTATTTTAAATGATAAGATTGTATGGCGTTTAGAAGTTTAGTTAGAGGCCAGTCACAGAGTCTGTGGGTTTGATTTCCACTTGAGGAAATGAAATATGATATAATATTTTCATTTTTTCTCTCTGATGTTGAAGTAAAGCGCGGTATTAAATTCCGCCACTCAACACTCAATGCCTCCAGAATTCGGCGGGACGTAAAGAGCGAAGTGACTTAACACTAGGTTCTGCCTACCCTGCTTCATGTCGGACACAGAGTGAAGCAGTTAAAAAAGCTTCAGCTTTATTAGAAAGCTTCTTATTCTTTAAAGCAGTATTAGCGATATAGATAAAAGATATAAGATAAAAGATAGATAAAAATGAATGATGAAGTGTCTACATTCTCACTATAGTTATTAAATATAGCACGATCCATTTACTTTCCAATAAATAATAATCAATGTTGTTAGGCAGATCTTTTTTTCTTGTCCAACCTTAACTGACAGATGAGGTCAAGAGGATATTAGTCGATTTATTTTTACTATTAACTTTTTTTTTTAAGTTCACGATTATTGTTTTTTTTTCATTTTGTTTTAATTTGAACTTGGCTATTTTTTTTGTTTATAAATTTAAGTGTAAGGCTATATGTAGAATTAAATTAATTTTAATGCTACAAAGTAATTTATTTAAAAAAAAACGACTGAACTCAATTGGATATTAATTAAGTTTTTTAGTTAATATTTTAAAATAATAAAATGCGTTTTTTTTGAAGTATAAGCAAAATGTAGTCTTTTCATTTTTAAAAGGTTCATGCGTTACTAAAAATCTTTACTCTACAAGTCGAATGTGACGACTAGACAACGAATGGTGTCGAGCTCCAGCTCAGTCAGCCACATTTATATATAGATATCACTTCTTTTTAATAGATGTCAATGTTTCGACAATCACACTACAGATATATATGTTTTCTCTGAAAAGATTTTGCGAGAAAGTAAAGAACAGACATATCATTAATTTCCCTCTGCCTAGAGGTCAGTCGTGGCGCAGTGGCACAAAGTATGACTGTAAACCGACTGGTTGTGGGTTCGATCCCCACTCGAGGAGATGAAATATTTACTTAAATGTATATTTCCATTTCTTCGCTCTGGTGTCGAGGCAAAGCGCGGCGTTGAGTTCTGCCACTCAACACGCAATGTCTCCAAAGTTCGGCAGAAAGTGGGGAACGCAGTGTCTTAACACTAGGTTCCCTCTGTCTACCCTGCTGTGTGCGGGATACAGCGTGAAGCTAATTTAATTTAATTTAATTTAATTTTTCTTAAGCCTATAACATGTAGGGCAGTAGTATGTATAAATGTATAAAAAAAATAAATGTATTAAAAAAAATAAATAATGGAATTCTGACTGTAGATGACTGTAGTTGTGGGTACATTTCGACTCTGAAGAATGAAATGCTTTCGTTTCGCTCCGCCACTTGACTGCGTGTATGTAAAAATTGATCAGCGCTTAGGAAACGGAGTATCTTAACACTAGGTTCCCTCCGCTTAACACTCTATAAGCAGGATACAGCGTGAAGCTATAAAATATTTATAATTGCTCAAACAAAATCATTCCATACTTACTATAGCCTTAAGGATTACAACCAATATTATTGCAAATGTAAACTCGAGTGTGGGTTTGCTTTCGATCCGTTGCAAATTGCTTATTACCGTTTTTAATGAACCATTTGTTCGCGAACACTGTGCTTCTGTAATTAATACGGCCAAATAGCTGTAATTAACTGGAAGTAATTGCTTTTTTAGCTTCACGCTGTTTACACATAGCAGGGTGGGCAGGGGGAACTTGGGAACCTAGTGTCAAGACAGTCCGTTCCCACTAAGACTTCCGTCCCTCAGTTTCCTCTGGATTCTCTGGAGTTCATTTACTTGAAGGGGAATCGAACGCACAACCTGTACCATTTACAGTCGCACGCTTGTGCCGTAAAGAGAAGTTAATTCTTAGTTATTATTTATTTTGAGTTAATCAAGTTAAATATTGAATTTGGGAAGATTTTCGCTTTAGAACTGTTGTATAATTTTTGTATGGAGTCCATGTAAAATGAGGCCTTCGCTCGTAGCACAGTGGCTAATTATAAACACGACAGTTGGAGGTTCGATTCCCACTCAAGGGAATACTTATATCTACTTCTATTCCTGGATCAAAAGTCAAAGTCGCTTTTCGTCAGTAAAAAAAATCAAGCAAATAATGTCCCATCCCTATAAAACCATAGACTAGAACTAAGAAGTGAGAGCGCCGCGCTACATCACTACTTACTTGTTTATTACAATAAAACGGTAAAGGCTTTCAAAGTTTTTCCACGTCCACCTTATTTGTTAGTCATATTTAGTGTTTGTTTAGATGCCTAAGTTAGGCTTTTAGCTCGTTGACGTTGGGTATTATGAATGGTGTTTACTTTTGGTTATAAATATAGATGGACATTAGAGTAAAATCATTTGTATTTAATTTAATTCTATACTATTGTGTTTAATATTTGCAACTTCTATAATATATGTACATAAATTCATTTTTAAATCAGCTTCACGCTGTATCCCGCAGGCGCTCACAGCAGGCTAGGCAGAGGGAACCAAGTGTTAAGACACTCCGTTCCCCACTTTTACCGAGTTCTGGAGGCATTATGGGTTGAGTGGCGGGACTCAACGCCGCGCTTTTTGCCTCGACACCAGAGCGAAGAAATGAAACTATGAATGAAAATAAATATTTCATTTGCCCGAGTGGGGATCGAACCCACAACCAGTCGATTTTACAGTCACACTTTGTACCCCTGTGCCACGACTAGCCTTAACTCATGTTTATTAATTTTTAATTGCGATTGTAAATGAGATGGGTTGTGGATTTGATTCTCTCTCAGTGCTGTGTTGAGTTCCTCCATTCAACACGCAATGCCTCCAGAATTGTTCTGAAAGTGGGAAACAAAAAAATCATAATGGAAACGGAGTGTCTCCATACTAGATTCCCAGGTTCCCTCCGCATAGCCTGCCTATGTGCGGGATACATAGCTTGATGCTAAAAAATATAAGTTCTTTTTTTCAAAAATCAAAGACGTCCACTCTACAATTCTTAAGTAATCGAAGATTTATTGGACAGAAACGTAATATAAATATAAAGTTTCAATAGTTATTTAACTGATTTAACGAAAAGACCATTGGAGATTTAATTTCAAATACAAATAGAAACTTCAAAAGATCTCATTAAAGTTTGAAAAACTTGAAGGTATTGAACCGTTAATAAGTAATTTTAATAGCAAATGTAAATCTTTTGTGTAAGCACTGTTTTTTTTTTAATATGTTTTTAGATAAAATAAAAATAAATCAAATCAGCTTCACACTGTATCCCCCACACAGCAGGGTAGGCAGAGGTAACCTAGTGTTAAGACACTCCGTTCCCCACTTTCTACCGAATTCTGGAGGCATTGCGTGTTGAGTGGCAGAACTCAACGCCGCGTTTAGCCTCGACACCAGAGCGAAGAAATAGAATTTAAGTAAATATTTCATCTCCTCGAGTGGGAATCGAACACACAACCAGTCGGTTTTACAGCCACACTTCGTGCCGCTGCGCCACGACTGGCCTATGTTTTTTGATAATGCTCTTTTTTGAGATAATTCAATTTTTTTAGGTATTTGCTGTGAATTGTTTCTATAAAATATTCTTTTATTAATTAATAATATACAATAACTATATAGTAGATTTAAACATGAAGATAAACTTATTTGGCGGCGTTGAGTTCCGCCACTCAACACGCAATGCCTCCAGAATTCGGTAGAAAGTGGGGAACCGAGTGTCTTAACACTAAGTTCCCTCTGCCCACCCTGCTATGTGCGGGATACAGCGTGAAGCTAAGTTGAATTTTATTTTTTTATAAATTTATTTGGAAATCTTTTTGCTCTAGGTTTCGAGAAGATATTTAAATTTTAAATGAGGAAATAGAATAATAATAATAATAATGATATATGGAGAAAAAGGACTCATAGACATTCTGATAATGCGGCAAACCCATTAAGTAACAAAATATCCATCTATTTTTAACTTCACGCTGTATCCAGCACATAACAGAGTAAGCAGGGGGAACTTGGGAACCTACATTTAAGACACTTCGTTCCCATCGAGGCACATCCGTTCCCTACTTACCGCTGAATTCTCCAGGCATTGCGTGTTGAGTGACAGAACACGCCATTTAAACCACCTCCCTTTGTCTTGAACTTTGACTTAAACGTGCTAATCTTAGAAACTATTTGTGTTGTATATGTAGTCCATTTAACGAGGAAGGCTATAAAACTAAATTATAGCAGGTCAATTCTTTTAATGTAACACACTACTAGTATTGTCTCTTATACAATCCTTAAGCCAGTCGTGGCGCAGCGGCACAAAGTGTGACTGTAAAATCGACTGGTTGTGGGTTCGATCCCCACTAGAAGAAGTGAAATATTTATTTACGTTTATATTTTCATTTCTTCGCTCTGATGTCGAGGTAAAAGCGCGGCGTTCCACCGCTCAATACGCAACGCCTCCAGAACTCAGCGGAAAGTGGAAAACGAAGTGTCTTAACACTAGGTTCCCTCTGCCTACCCTGCTGTGTGCGGGATACAGCGTGAAGTTGAAAAAAAAAACAATTTTATAAATAAAATTATATCAATATATTATTATAAAATCAATAGCAACATATATTAGGTGATGTTATTAGCCTTCCAATTATTTTCCGCTGGTGCTGCAGCAGGCGGTGAACTTTGCGCGACGATGCTATCTGTACGGAAGTTAGTCACCAATTAGGTACTTGTTTATAACTTGGAACCTAATTGTAAGGTATATACGACTAGCTGTTGCCCCCGGTAGCGGTTACGTTAGGACTTACTTAGTTTACGTTTAATTCTTTGTATATTGTAAGATAGGTATCGTGGTTTTTATGATCTACATATTTTTATTTAGGTTCACGCTGTATCTCGCAGAAATTAGGGTAGGCAATGGGAATCTGGGAACCTAGAATTAAGGCACTCTATTCCCGTTAAAACATTTCTGTTCTATAATTTTCACCAATTTCTCAAGGCATTGCGTATTTATTGGTGAAACTCAACGCCACGCTTTGCCTCGTTACCTTAACGAAGAAAAAAGTATGTGAAATATCTCGTACCCCTGAGTTGGAATCGAACTCAGAACCGCGTCGCACGTTTTTACCCCTCCCCTGCTTCAAATGACAATTTTCCAGGGACTCCTACTCCCTAAGGAACCTGCGTTGCAGGTAATGGTAGAGATTAAAATGTGTAAAAGTGTAAATTGATGATTATGTATGATATATAAAAAAATGGAGAAATAATGTCTTTTACTACAGCTGAGATTTTAAAGAGTAGAGATCAATAAATAATGAATTAACTTCGAGCGCTTAATAATTTCACAATTTTCAGCCAATTTTCGAGACTTCGTGTGTTGAGTGGAGGAACTCACACCATACTTACTTTTGTTACTAGAGCGATGGATTAAAATAATTCATAAGTTGGAATCGAACTCGTAAATACCGTGCTTACCGTCATTTATATACTGTAACATATTATATCGTATAAAACAGGGGAGGCAGAAGGAACCTAGTGTTAAGTCACTCCGTTCTCATTTTTCCGCCGAATTCTGGAAGCATTGCGTGTTGATTGGCGGAACTCAACGCCGCGCTTTGCCTCCGGAGCGAAGAAATCTATAACATATGTACCAATAATATTTACATTCTATTATTTTGTTGGCTGACGAAGTATACTTAAACTTTCAGATAGACAACTTTCAGACAGACAAAGAGTATAGTTGAAAACAAAAGTCATTAGAAGATCCAATAAGTTTAACTCGCTTGTAATGAGATACGTGACTTTTTTCTGGAATCACATAAGCTTATGTTTTTGTAGAAATGTTCTTTTCGTTTTGTGTTTGTTGACATTTTTGTCACATTTTTTTTTTATTTTCATGATATATTATGAACAAAAAATAAAATTAATAATTTTTTCTTTTATGCCTTTGATATTTAATCGCTTAACAATGTTATAAGGCAGTAGTATTGTGATAAAAAGTGGTTATCGTATTTTAGTCAAAAAATATTAATTGTCCTTTTTTTTACATTTTTAAAATGTTATTCCATCGTGTACTTTGATGGTTTCCAAAAGGCCCGGATTTTAGATCCGCTACATTTTCTAAAATAATATAAAAAATTAGTTAGTTTGTTTATGCTGAAATCTTACATTTTAAAAACCATCAAATATTATGTGAGACCACTCGTGGCGCAGCGGCACAAAGTGTGCCTGTAAATCGACTGATTGTGGGTTCGCAACTCGAGAAGATGAAATATTTATTTACATTTATATTTTCATTTGTTCACTCCAGTGTCGAGGGAAAAGCGCGGCGTTAAATTCCGCCACTCAACACGCAATACCTCCAAAAAATTGGCGGAAAGTGGGGAACGGAGTGTCTTAACAACAGGGTTCCTCTGCCTACCTTGCTGTGTGCGGGATTCAACGTGAAGCTGAAAAAAAAGTCAAATATTATTATTAAAATTACAATTTTTCTAAAATCAACAAAGTATTTAAAAATCTTGGTAAAAGTAGAAAAATATGAAAATTAAAGTTTAGTTAATCGTACGGTGTCTCCTAAAGGTACTCAACAGGTATTTTCTTTATCGCAAAGGTATTCTAAATGAAAGATCTTTCGAAAACGGAGACGAACAGTTTTAATTAAAGCTAAGCGACGAAGTATTTTATATTTGATATTGAAATATTTTTTACGTAAAAACTATTGAAAATTTAGTTTTTTTTTTATTTTATTTTAAAATCGATACAATGAATAAATCTAATTTATTTAAATAATATTTTTAAAAATTGCCGTATATGATGAATTAGAACTGAAGAACTAGAAATGTGAATATTTTCTTAAATAATTTCGTCTTCCAATAAAACTAACATTGGAGCAATCATTGTCTAATTTCTACAATCTCCGCAATTTTCGTTTCTTTTAAATATCTACCATATAATTTAAACTTGACAATTAAACGTCTCCATATCTTCCTTATATTCGAATCTACATCCATCGTACTAAATAATAGAATACATAGCCCTTTCGCTGACATTTCAAAAATATCATATTTACTACAATTTTCCTTTAGCCCTTTGATATTTAACCGCATTGCAATGTATAAGGCAGTAGTGTTGTGACAGAAAATGCCGATATCGAGATGGCTTATCGCCACCGATTGAGCTTAAATGCGGAACTATTGCTAGTTTATTGTTGACATGTTTATCGATAGCCTTATCTTTTATCGGTAGGTGTCACAGCTAGTGATGTATGTAATGACGCTGAAATATATAATTGCAGCTGATTTACTGAATTGTGATTTATTGTTTATTATTAAACACGTGAATAAAGTAAAAAATGAAAAGAATAAAATCAGCTTCACGTTGTATCCCGCACACAGCAAGGTAGGCAGAGGGTAATGAGAGGGCCTAGTGAAAGACACTCCGTTCCCCACTTTCTGCCGAATTCTGGAGGCATTGCGTGTTAAGTGGCAAAACTAAACGCCGCGCTTTGCCTCGACACCAGAGTGAAGAAATGGAAATATAAATTTAATAAAGAAAAGAAATGATGCCAAATTGGTGTCCAATAATCTATCTATTCCTTACATAATCATCTAGATCTGTGCTAGGTCTTAGTGATGTGGCACTTCATTTTATTACCTTTTGTTCCTATAAAATTCTTCCCATAAAGAGATAAATTTGTCGATAGTATTGTCTTTTGTTAACAGATATGACAGCTACTGATGTATGTAATGGTAGCGTTGAAATATAATCCAATTGTACTATTTAAATATATTTTATAATCGATATTTGTTGATAAATTTTCCTTTGTCCTACTCTTTTAGTTATTTTAGTTCATGTGGGATTTTTGATGAATGTAACTAAGTAACTTATCACTTAATTATAAGTCGTCAATTACTCATTTTTCGTAGTTAAGGATATTTTTCATTTCAACTAGATATGATCACATAATGTATGTGGTCCAAATAAACATTGGCTACTTAACACGTAATGCCTCCAGAATTCGGCAGAAAGTGGGGAACGGAGTGTCTTAACACTGGGTTTCCTCTGCCTACCCTGTTGTGTGCGGGATACAGCGTGAAGCTAATTATTAAACATTGGCTAGCTTAGAAACATAAGCGCTTAAAGTTGAATGATATAATTTATGTACAGTGAATCAAACCATAATAATATGTAGATATAATTAATAAAATTACTTTTATAAATAATAAAATTAATTATTTAACTGTTAATGTATTGTATATTTTATCACTTCACGCCGCACACAGCAGGGTAGGCAGAGGGAACCTTGTGTTAAGACACTCCGTTCCCCACTTTCTGCCGAATTCTGGAGGTATTGCGTGTTGAGTGCCTAAGGTTGAGTGCCTGTAGTAATTTATATGAATTGTTTTGATTTTGATTTAATTTAAGGTAAAAATTCATTAATCCACATAATTTTTTTGTACTTAAAGTGGATTATCTTTTTATGTCTTTTCTATTAAAGAAATTAATAATTATGGAAACATTCTGTGTTAATATATATACTTTTTATAAATATAAAAAAAGAAACTTAAGTTGCGGAATAACTAGTTGTCGCTTTTAATCTCTATGATATAATAAAATAGAGATAAGTAGAAAAGATAATATTTTCATATTTGAGACATATTTAAAACTTTTTCCCATACAACTTACACAACATTTCACACGTACTATTGTTCACAAAAAAAAAACTTTCTACTTGACAACTACAAAAACTGCACCTTATTCCCATAAGATTAAGATTCAAAATTGCATTCACAATATTTTCCATAATAAAAATCCATGGTCCTGATAGCATCTTAATATAGTAGCGAAATCTAAAGATATAATCTATATCTGAATTAGATCGGAATCGTGCCGATCGGATCTGTCAATATTATTTGTTTCGTCGTTTCATAAAGTGCTTATGTACTGTGGTAATGATGTAAAGGCTTCCTGCAAACGATTTTAAATATTAAAAGCTTTTCCTTTTTACGCGACCGCCTAAAAAGAGAAGTTATGTTTTAGCTCAGATGTATTATGTCCGTTCCTATATTCCATGAGGCCAGTCGTGGCGCAGCGGCACAAAGTGTGACTGTAAAACCGGCTGGTTGTGGGTTCGATTCCCACTCGAGGAGATGAAATATTTACTTAAATTTATATTTCCATTTCTTCGCCCTTGTGTCGAGGTAAAGCGCGGCGTTGAGTTCTGCCACTCAACACGCAATTCCAGAATTCGGCAGAAAGTGGGGAAAAGAGTGTCGTAACACTAGGTTCCCTCTGCCTACCCCGCTGTGTGCGGGATACAGCGTGAAGCTGATTTAATTTGATTTAATTTAATTTCTATATTCCATCATAACTGTTAAACCATTGCAGTAGCAGATTTTGATCCATGATCCATTGTTGGATTTGTATCGATAGAGCGAATGTTACTGTAGTATAGATAACTATACTGACATAATTAACCAATTTTCCTTAAATATTAAGTAAATAACTATACTATTATATACAAATTTATTGAGGCCAGTCCTGGCGCAGCGGCACGAAGTGTGACTGTAAAACCGACTGGTTGTGGGTTCGATCCCCACTCGAGGAGATGAAATATTTACTTAAATTTATATTTTCATTTCTTTACTCTGTTGCCGAGGTTAAGCGCGGCGTTGAGTTTTGCCACTCAATACGCAATGCCTCCAGAATTTGGCAGAAGGGGAACGGAGTTTCTTAAAACTAGGTTTCCTCTGCCTACCCCGCTGTTTGCGGGATACAGCGAGAAGCTGATTTATTTATTTTATTATATATAAAGTTGAGACACTCTAATAAAATAAAAAAATATATGTTTTCAACCTAACTTTAACTATAAAATGGTCAAAACAAAGGGACCGTTAATTGTGAAAGCAGACGCTTAATTCAAAGTAGCGCAAATGCGTGTAAAATGTAAATTTGCTATATTAATGCAATTTAATTATGTTTGTATGTGGACGTGTGATGAGCATAAAACTTTGTGTATTATATAAAAAATAAGACTAATCTCTTTAGTATGTAATTTATTATGAAACAATGAGCTAGCTTCTGACTGTAAAAATGAGTTCTGCCACTCAACACGCAATGCCTCCAGAATTCGGCAGAAAGTGGGGAACGGAGTGTCTTAACACTAGGTTCCCTCTGCCTACCCTGCTGTGTTTGACCCCGGTTGACCTTTGAAAAGACAGTATATAAATACTGGAGGAAGATCACGTAAAAAGCATGAGGACCCCCCGGAGGGCATGTATGAAGAGGTTGATGACAGTGGACGAGGTGGAAGAGGTATGTAGAGACCATAGCGTTTGGCGCTCCGTTCTCTCTGACTACCGCGCTAGGGATAAAACGTGAAGCTAATAATAGTAGTAGTAGTAGTAGTAGTAGTAGTAGTAGTAGTAGTAGTAGTAGTAGTAGTAGTATAAAATATCATTCATATAAATGAATAACTACCAAGATACTTTATGACAAGACATTTTTGCCCAAAATCGCATATTGATAGTGGCAACAAAAGTAAGGAATTCTTCTTCATTGAGCTCTTCATTAGCGAAGGTCATGTCCGTTCTTACCTTAGCTCTTCCTCAGCCTTGGTTGACGAGCTGACGAGCTTCATCGATGTCACCTTGTCTTCAGCTTGCCTTAAAGTATCAGTACCTAATGGGTATATTGGTGGATATTCGTCTTTGACGAAGTCAGGCTTTTGGCTAGGTTATTACCCTATAAGTTTCTACCATCTACTTTGACAACAATAACCAATTTGTCATTGTCAGATTGTCTTTCAGCTTCACGCTGTATCCCGAACACAGCAGGGTAGGCAGAGGGAACCTAGTTTTAAGACACTCCGTTCCCCACTTTCTGCCGATTCTGGAGGCATTGCGTGTTGAGTGGCAGAACTCAACGCCGCGCTTAACCTCGACACCAGAGCGAAGAAATGGAAATATAAATTTAAGTAAATATTTCATTCCCTCGATTGGGGATCGAACCCACAACCAGTCGGTTTTACAGTCACACCTCGTGCCGCTGCGCCACGACTGGCCTCAGATTGTCTTTGGGCTTTGAATTATATCTTATATTTTAAATAATATAAATTTTGCTATATTCGCATATTAGTCTGTTGTCGGAAACGAAGTAGAAATTTACTTGTCAACGGATACTAAACGATAGACATCGAGACGCTGATCGTAATCATTCAATCAATTGCAATCGCGTGTGTCGATATGAATTAATGTTGTTAAAGTCTATTATCGATGATCGATATACGAATTTTAATTTCTTAATTCTACTATCACTAAGGATCTAGTGAGACATTATTTGTTTCCTAATTTTCGTCCACTGACGTTTTCTATTATATTTGAGCTCAATATTACGCTGTCTAAAAAAAGACAAATAAATACCTAATTCTTGAAAACAAAGAATGGAATGTTTTAACACTAGATTTTCCTTGTCAACTTAATGTGGAAACGTAAAAATGTGTAAAATTTTAACCATTATATTATACATACACAAGGAATAAGAATGTCCATGGTATTTGAACTCTTAACTATTGCGATAGTATATATAGCTATAACTAAACATATCTAAACTCTATGGTATCATTATGACACGTTATCTAGTAGTATTTGTAATTGACGGATCGATACTAAACTGACAGCATCAAGCTATTTTCTTTCTATTAAATATGAGTACAATAGGTTTAGATAATTATAGTACTGAAATGATTTGTATGGCACATCCATTTTATTGTTTTCGAAGCATCTTCGCTCAGTTAATATAGAAAAATAATTTGAAGTGTAGTAGTTAACTTATTTCTGTTTTAACTGTAGTTCTGTTTTATATTAGTAGATATTTAGTAAGCTAATATTTACCAATATTATTCTTATAATTTTTGTAATATCAATATTTATTCGGGCCATTCGTGATGTAGGAGCACAAAATGTGACTGTGAGCGCGACAGTTTGTTGGTTCGATTCCCACTCGGGAAATTAAATATTTAATATTTCTATTTCTTCGCCTGGTCGTGACAAAGCGTGGTGTTAAGTTTCGCCGCTCAACACGCAATGCCTCCAAAATTCGGCTGAAAATCGGGAACAGAGTGTCTTAGCACAAGGCGTGATATTAAAAAAATCAATACTAATAATTAATTATAATTATGCAATTTTCAATTATCTGTAAACGGATCTTACTATAGCACATAATTAAACAACAATAAACACTCTCATATGTCACTTTACCTATGCGAAGTGCATTTTGACCTTAAAACATCACTCAAAAGGACTTTACCTTGTTGTCTTGACTTCCTTTCTCTGTAAAATGTAAATTCGACGACGTTGATTGGGTCGTGGCATGGTACAATTGACAGTAGTTGACCGACATAAAACTGATTGAGGCAACACGCGATTTCACACGGACGCTTGTGGGAACACTAAGTCTTCCGCAATGGAACGGATTAAGTACACAACGGTAAGAAATAGAAATGTCCTGATTTTATTGGTTATAAGTGGTGTGCTATTATTTGTGTTTGGGTGTGAATGTTGTGTTTATTATGGATATTCGATTATCCGTACTTTGGTTATACGGATTTGATATTATTCGGATTACTGTGTATATATCAGGTATAATATATAATAGTAAGTATAAAAAAATAGAAAAGTACTTATTTAAATTCTTTTTTTTTTACTTGTTTTCATTCATTTTATTATAGGCATATTCTTTTATCCGAATGCTAAAGTATAATAATAAATAGGCCGGTTGGTTTTCAACTATTCTATTATAACTAAAAAGTTATACAATTTAAATGTACAAAGAAAATGTTGAGTAGGTATATAGGCAAGTTTCTAGGAGATGCATGATCGATTATAATCTTTTATCAATTTAATCTTTAATAAAAATTAGCACCTTAAGAATGTGAATATAATTCTTAAACAAAAAAGTAATATCACTTTTATGTTCAGATCTTGAACTTGACCTTGTCTTTATTAATTTTTTTCTTCTATCTTTTCTACAACATAATTACTTTGTAACTATTCATGTCTAGTCCTTGGGTTAAAGAACCCAATGACACATTTACATATTGAGATTCAACAAAATTATTAGTTGATAATAACCTAAACAAGTGTTACCAGATTCGTGAATACATATAAATTTTGACACTTAACACTAAATTTGAAGTAGTAAACCCATAAAACGTTACGACTAAAATTTATTAATAAAATCTTACAATGTATTAATTTACATTTTTTCTCATACATTATAAAATTATTGTGACATCTTATTCATTTCTTTCATCTCTAATATATTACTAAAGATCATAAAAGTCACATTCGAGCGGTCCATCTCAACAAATAACGTAATAAATCTTCAAATTTATCCCAAAAACAAAATAAAATGATACTCCGATATAATATTAATTCTTAAATTACATATACATATAGGAAGCCAGTCGTGGCGTAGAGGCACAAGTATATAACTATAAGCGCGTCTGTGAGCAGATTAAATTCGCAATCGGAGAAATTAAATATTTAATACTTTCTTTTCTCTGCTCTGCTCTGGTATTGAGGCAAAGCGTGGCGTTGAGTTCAGTCACTCAACACGCAATGCCTCTAGAATTCCGCGGAAATCAAGAAACATGGTGTCTTACAACCAGGTTTTCTCTACCTACCCTGCTGTATGCAGGATAAGGAATGAAACTATAAAAAAATAAATAATTCTAAAATCACTCATATATATAACAGTGCATTTAAACTAATCATTCAAACCGACAGATGAATGCAACAAATAAGTTATTGAAATTCACAATTTCCGTATTCAATATTACTAAAAGCGCTATGTTTACGTTTTAACAAGGCGACTGATTGCTTTATCGATATAAATCGTTGACATCTCTATTGCAATATAATTTGAATGTGTTTAGTATTAATTTTCCATTGAATGGATGCTGTATTGGAATGTGTATTTACACTATCGTATGGCACTAGTGACTATTTATTATTTTATTATTTAGTATACGCTAGATTATCCCTTTGACTTTGCTTATTTTTTTTTTGTAATAAAGCTTGTATGAATTGTGGAAGCCCTTGTTTTTAGCAGAAATTAGTGTTTATTTTGTTTTGTTTTGGTTGTGATATTATATAAATTCTATATATCTAAGAGTGTAAGTGACTCAAAGTACATACTCCACCCAAATATCCTCTATATACCTATTGTCTATTAGCATACACGACAAATGTTGTCTTGAAAGGATGTATATAGTTACATGATTTCTTATAAAAAAAAATATAGTCTAGACCCTTCTGCTATAATATACATGGACTGCAGCGCCAGTTAATGCAACTAATTATATTTTCAATTATTCTGGAATCTTTTAAACATTTTTAAAGTGTTATTCTACACTTAGGAAAGAAAAATACTTATTTAGAAAACTAAACTCTAAATAAGTCTGGAATCTATTCAAAATATATATAATATATATACCTACATAGAATTTTATCTAAATCTGTCCAGCCGTTTAGGAGGAGTATCGTGACAAGGAAACGGACACGTACAGAATGTCTTAACATTTCTAAAATGACAAATATCGAAAAGTTTATTTTAATATTAAGTTTTCTGTAATTTGTCGCTACAGCGTATAAATCTCTCCGCATAAAAATATTTTAGATAATTTATGTATATTTATATTTTTTTCTAATATTATATTTTTAAACTGAATTTTGTTTTGTATTATATAAACTATATTATATATTTCTTTTCTTGTACAAACGAATTTTGTAGATAAAATTAACACATAAAAAAAAGCCAATTGCGTCTAAACAATTACAGTACATTAACCTCGAACACCAAGTGTCTAAATTTTAATATCAATTAAAAAGGAGGAAACGCGAATTAGGAAGCTATTTATATATAGGTTTATACGGTCATTGAAGTTGATGATCGTTGATTGCAAGCTTAATTTGTTGTATGCATTTCTATGAAACGCTTTTGTCACGAGATCTACTGTCGTTAGAAATAGATTAGCGAGGGAAATCAGTTAAATCTTTGAGTTAACTTGAAAAATCTTATAGTATTTAACTGGGCTTTAATTAACTTTAACTAACTGGACTATTGTGGCTTTTAACTTATTAGTATTTTTTTAGCTTCACACTGTATCTGTAAAAAATAAAATATTAAATTTGGGGATCGAACCCACACCTTGTTTTGTTTACAATCACATGTGTGAGTCGCTGCGCCACGACGGACTTCATTATTAGTAATTAATTAATTATAATGATAAGCTAGAAGATATGAGATCCATCCTTATCAGAGAATAGTTTTGTAAGCTTTGGATTAGGTAACGTTTTATTTGATTGACGTTTGCTTGTTAATTACCTATAAATTATTCTAAATAGGTAACCATTACTTTATGGAAATATTAAATATTTCATTTGCTAGCTCTGGTAAAGAGGCAATGCGCGGCGTTAAATTCCGCCATTGAACACGCAATGTCTTTTGAATTCCGCGGAAACTGGAGAGTCTTAATGGGAACGGAGTTTCTTAACACTAGGTTCGCTGGTTCCCTCTGCCTACTCTGCTATGTGCGGGATACAGAATGAAGCTTAAAAAAATAATCTCTTAAACATTGCCTTTAGGTGTGTTATGATATTTAAAAACAAAAAAATATATAATAGTTTTATTTTAACAATATTAAAATATTATTTAACACTTAGGAAAGAAAAATACTTTTTAGAAAACGTAGAGGGATTTGAACCCGCGCCTATTGCCTCTCTCTTGCCAAATGATATTTCTTAGTAATTATCTTAGGTTGGCGGCAATTTGTAAAAATCCTCCTACAGAGATGCAACATAAATAACTTGTAACAAGACGACCGTATGGCTTAGCAGTCAGGGCTTGGGCGATTTCCAGGAGGCGCGGGTTCAAATCCCACTACATAATTTTTTTTGTACTTTTTCTAAAAAGTAACATAACTAATCATTGTTAACTTATTGGTATGGTTCTTTAACCATTGTTAACTTATTATATTTATTTACTAATTATTTATTGTGCATAATTCAAACAAAAAACAAGCTCAAAAAGCGGGTTTAACGCTAAAAAACATTTAAATCAAATTGTGAAACAAGAATAAAGAAAGTCCACCATTGTCCAAGTAAATCATACAAATAACATCAAAATCAACTATCAGGCAATATGCCACAAACATAACTTCCTATGACACAAGCACAATAGCTCGTTAACCAACTTGGGAACTATGATATCAAAAATCTAGGAACTAAATCTGGCTTTATATTAAATAGATGCCGCCGTAGCGTAGTAGTACAGCGTATATAAACGCGATAGTTGTGAATTCGATTCGTACGAAAGTACGGCGATGAATTCCACCACTTAAATAAGTCTTAAAATTTGGCGAAATAATGAGAGCGGAGTGTTTCTTTCGGTCTCTCTATCTAGCCTACAACATGAGGATAAAAGCGAAAGGTGTAAGTCTATTTTAAATACTAATAGATATTCTAGAAAATAATGCTTAAACTAAAATGACAAAATATTCACTTGAAATTCAAACGCGAGAAGCAATTTCTTAACAAAAGGGTTCATTTTATTTGTAATGTAGCCCATAGATAAAAATAGATGGTATCAGGACTTATACGCCCGCATACACTCATAGAGATGGTCAGTGCGATATCGATGTTTAAATTAGTAATATTAATTAAATAATCATCGTATCATATCTTTTTAGAGGCCAGTCGTGGCGCAGTGGCACAGGGTGTGACTGTAAAACCGACTGGTTGTGGGTTCGATCCCCACTCGAGGAGATCAAATATTTACTTAAATTTATATTTCCATTTCTTAGCTCTGGTGTCGAAGACAAGCGCGGTGTTGAGTTCTGCCACTCAACACGCAATGCCTCCAGAATTCGGTAGAAAGTGGGGAACTTCGTCTTAACACTAGGTTCCCTCAGCCTACCCTGCAGTGTGCGAGATACAGCGTGAAGCTGATTCATTTTTTATTTTTATTTAATATTAATTAAATCGTATCATATAATTCTAATATTATAGATGTAAATGTTAGTTTTTTTATTACGCTATCTCGCCAAAACTAGTCACCGACCGAACCGATTGTCATGAAACGTTGTGCACTTATTCTTTGAAAGGAAAAAAAATATAAAAAAAATTAGCTTCACGCTGTATCCCGCACACAGCAGGGTAAGCAGAGGGAGCCTAGTGTTAAGATACTCCGTTCCCCACTTTCTGCTGAATTCTGGAGGCATTGTGTGTTGAGTGGCAGAATCAACATCGCGTTTTTGCCGCACACGCAACACGCAATACCTCCAATAAAACTCGGCGGAAAATGGGGAACGGAATGTCTTAATACTAGGTTCCCTCTGCCTATCCTTCTGTGTGCGGGATACAGCGTGAAGCTGAAAAAAAAAACAATAAAAAATGTCACTTATTTTATCGAATGATTTGCGGCCTATATCCAGTGAGATATCAATGGGATGGCAAGTGAGATAGAGTGGGTTTGAGAGAAAGAACGAACAAAAGAAAAAAATAAATGTTTTATTCGCCCAAGTGAAAATCGAACCCACAACCGTCTTACAGTCGCACCCTTACTTAACTTATAAGTATATATTATTAACCTTTTTATATATGATTAATGCATTTCCTACTATAATAGTATACATCACTAATGTGAACCATCAAAGCGAGCACGTCTATATTCTATAAAATAATAATTTAAGATAAAATTGTAAAATAATGATTACTTAGCATTTGAATGAATATTCACGAAAGTGTTCATTCAGAAAATCAAATCAAATCAGCTTCACGCTGTATCCCGAACACAGCAGGGTAGGCAGAGGGAACCTAGTGTTAAGACTCTCCGTTCCCCACTTTCTACCGAATTCTGGAGGCATTGTGTGTTGAGTGGCAGAACTTAACGCCGCGCTTGTCCTCGACACCAGAGCGAAGAAATGGAAATATAAATTTATTTAAATATTTCATCTCCTCGAGTGGGAATCGAACCCACAACCAGTCGGTTTTACAGTCGCACTTTGTGCCCCTGCGCCACGACTGGCCTCAATAGGTATTTGTTATTGCATTATAAATATTTACCTCAACTTAGAATCGAATCCTGAACCTACACTAGCCATCTTGAACTTCCAAGGTAAAATCGAAGCACTATTTTTAGTTTTACCCTTACATTTGCAAAGTAACCAGTAACCAAGTTGTAGACGAATTAATAATACTAATAACAAAATTTACGATCCAGCCTAATCGTACGGAGCTGCGCGGCTCCTTTGCCGTATAAAAGTAAAAGTGGTTTGAAGTCTAACGATTTATGGGATTCGATTCATTTATGTTATACTGTGCTATATATACACTGTGCTGCTGTGCTAATTTTCTAGCTTTTTTTGTGTATTTTTTTTAGCTGATGTATATAGCAGGGTAGAGGGAACCTGTGAGTGTTATGACACTCGTTTTCCGTTGAGACTTTTCGCCGAATTCTGTTTGATTTGTTTCCGTTAAGTGGCGAAACTCTACGCCGTGATTTGCCAGCGCTAAATGAATTTTAATTTATTTTGCAAACAACTTAAATTTAAACTAACAAACTTTGTTAAACTTATTAACAGAATAAAAAATTTGATATCTATTCTTTTATATCTATAATAATTATTATTATGTATCCTCATATAAATGAGGCCAGTCGTGGTGCAGGGGCACAAAATGTGACTGTAAAATCGACTGGTTGTGGGTTCGATCCCCACTCGAGGAGATGAAATGTTTACTTAAAATTATATTTCCATTTCTTCGCTCTGGTGTCGAGGTAAAGCGCGGCGTTGAGTTCTGCCATTCAACACGCAATGCCTCCAAAATTCGGCAGAAAGTGGGGAACGGAGTGTCTTAACACTAGGTTCCCTGTGCCTACCCTGCTGTGTGCGGGATACAGCGTGAAGCTGATTTTATATTATAGCATCGCGTGCGTTCGCCACCCGCCTTATAGCCCGCATCAATGTTTTCTTTTTCATTAATCGGCCGCTTTGTCCGACCGCCGCGCTGATTTAAAATCTCCGCGTTCAAACTAAAACTTTATTTTTTATTTCCATTTACTGGAAGCGTATTGGAATCTTTTTGTTATCTTTTAAGTAAACAGGGCAAAGGTACTCGTACATATATATGTAGAAATAAATTTATATGTATGTATGTGTAAGTAGCTATAACTACTTATTTAGATAACATATAAAAAATTACGTAGCGGGATTTGAACCCGCGCCTCTTGGTTTCCAATTTTTTTATACGTTTTCTAAATAAGTATTTTTTTTCTTATTTTTTTTCTTTCTCTTCTCTTGTGGAATAAGTTTTTGAAAATATCAAAAATAGATATATCTAATTACATGAATTGGGCATATATGCTTTTTTTATATAATATTTTAAGGTTATTAATTCATAATTATTGTAGTGACAAAATATGAATTTATGTGATTTTTTAAAGTGTCCTTCACTTTTTTTTTGCGTAACGTTGTGCATGCTAACCTCAGAAACGGCTTGACAGTTTTCACTTTTGTATATTGGCGGACTTCCCTTAACATTTAGTGTTTGTTTCATTTCAATACGTTCATAAATAAAAAAAATATATCAATATCTATTTTATTAGACAAATTACAACAAAATTATTGTTTTATTGATATTGCTGAAACTTTAATTTTCAATCTGTAGTCTTCATAACCTTTAGTGTACTTAACACGCAATGCCTCGAAAATTCCGCGCAAAATACGAATCGGAGTGTCTTAAATCTAGGTTTTCTCCGCTTACCCTGCTATATGCGGGATACAGCGTGAAACTGAAAAAAAATACAATAAACTCATTCAAATACCACTCTTATTGTTAACATAACCATAATATTCACCATACATTTTCAAAATACTGTAATCAGGTACACTAGCTAAGTATAGTAATAATGAGGCCAGTCGTGGCGCAGTGGCACAAAGTGTGACTGTAAAACCGACTGGTTGTGGGTTCGATCCCCACTCGAGGAGATGAAATATTTACTTAAATTTATATTTCCATTTCTTCGCTCTGGTGTTGAGGCAAAGCGCGGCGTTCTGCCACTCAACTCGCAATGCCTCCAGAATTCGGCAGAAAGTGGGGAACGGAGTGTCTTAACACTAGGTTCCCTCTGCCTATCCTGCTGTGTGCGGGATACAGTGTGAAGCTGATTTTCTTTTTTTAGGTACACTATTATAGTAATCTGGTAAAGGAGTTACTATTAGAATTTGCACTACAAATTCATTCGCAGTCTCAATATTATTTCTATGAAAGTAAATATTTATATCGAAGTCTATCTTGAGATCGTCTGCCATAATAATATTAGTTGAGATCTTATATTGGACTGTATAGGCTTTATCCCGCACACAACAGGGTAGGCAGAGGGAACCTAGTGTTAGGTTACCGTTCCCCAATTTTGTCACATTTTGTCTTAACTTAGTTTTATTTATATAAAATTAAGGAACTTTTGCTTAAAATGTTGTTGTTTATGATGATAAATATGTGAGCATTTAAAAATGTAAAAAAATATTATATTTAAAAAAGAACATCGTTTTTTTCTAATTGTAGGGGTTGTTGGTCACTATAAGGTTCTAATTTCCATTATTTAAATTATTACTTTTTCAACTCATTGATAATATAAAGCATAACTCAACAAGCAATGTTTTAAAACTGTGTAAGTAACAGAAAATAGTGTCTTAAATCTACACTCTCTCTGCCCAACCTTTCTTAAAAAAAAATGAAGAAAATTCAATTATACAAATCTAATTTTAAAAAGTTATCATTAAAAGAATAACTAACACTAATAGGTATTAAGCTCGAATAAAGCAATTTCTTTTCAATTGTTAATTTTCCTTCTTCTTATAGACGCTAGATTTAATTCATTTATCTCTTAAAGTAAGATTGACTTTTTCTTAAGTGTTAAAGGGAAATAAATATAATTTTCAGTTGAATTTGTTTTGAGTAGATTTTATATAGTTTTTTAGTTTCTTGATGTATCCCGCACATAGCAGGGTTGGCAGAGCGAACTTCGGAGCTTAGTGTTACGACACTCCGTTCCCACGGAGACACTTCCGTTCACCAGTTTTCGCCAAATTCTGGAGACATGGCGTGTTGAGTGGTGGAACTCAATACTGTGCTGTGCCTCTTTACCAGAATAAATAAATAAAAAAAATATTTAATTTCCCTAATCTTTCTATTATATCTTATTTATTTCAAAATCAATCAAAGGCGAGCGTTAACTACGATAAAAATATATGATAACTATAATATAATAGTATAAATAAATCATCACATTGCTCTCTGATACGATCTCTTTCTCTCGATTTCAGTCGAAGTTCACACGAATGTTCTATTGTTTCTATTAAACCTATATAATAGGTGTTTTAGATCTAACATTAAGATATTTTATATAATCTGATGGTGGACATGTATGTATGGAGTGCGTCTTTTGTATGGACTATATATAGTTATTATAGGTTTGATTTCTGGTTGTGGAAGAAATGGTTAGTTTGAAGTTATAACTTTATTCTGATTTAAGTTTGAATGGTGCTGTTGTTACGTATATTATGTTTAAAGAAAATTAGAAAACTGGCAAAATCAGAAATATATTATGAGGAGATGGCTTATGAAGGATGCTGCGTGAAGCTGGAAAAAAATAACTTAAGCGAGGTAACTGTGAACGCAGGTACACTGTACCATTTCCTCGAGTGGGAATCGAACTTACAACCTGTCGCATATGCTTGTATCCCTGCACCACGACTGGCCTGTATACTTATAATACGCCATATATCATGTAGAACCCATATTTTTATTAGACCACAGGCCAAAATTCCAATATAATTTATCTATTTTAAAAACCCATCGATAACTTAAAAGAAATCTTAAAGAAATAAGGTCGGTGCAGAGGCATAAGGATGTGACTATAACGCGACGGTTGTGGGTTCAATACCCACTTGGAGTAATGGATTATTATTTTGTAATATTTTAATTTCTTGGTTCTGGTATCATGGCAAAAGCACGGCATTGAGGTCCACCAGTCATCGCGCAATGCCTCAAAATTTAGGCGGAAATCTAGGGAACGGAGTGTCTTAACACTACATTGCCTCTGCCTACGACGCTATAAGCGAGATACAGCGTGATTAAAAAAAAACATTAAAGAAAAAAAAAATTAAATATTACCAAATCCAAACAAGAACAGGTGTCCGCTCAATTTATTTTACTTAAATCTCACCAGCGACAGACAAAATAAATCAAACAGCATTTGAATCTACTAAAGAGTGTCTCAATTGATTAATGTTATAAGACATTTCATTTTGTTTAAATTGGCATTTATATTTTATATCCGCTATAGTGTAGCGGTAAAAAACGCTGTCTCATTATAAATGTCTTATAATTTATTATCTTTTTATTTAATGTAATTTATAGATATATAAAGATATATGTATATATAAATTAAAATTAGATAGCGTGGCAAAGGTAGAAGATGTATTGTTGGAGTACTATTTTTAAGACATTGTGTATTGAGTTTTGGAACTCAACGCCGTGCTGTTTTGTTATCAGAGCGAGGAAATAAAAATGGTTAAAAGGGAATCGAACTCGTCACCGTCGCGCCAACAGTCAGATAGTCTCAAGTTGGAAAAAATCAGAATTAGATTAGTAAAATGTAAAATATCTTCTCTTCACGCTGTATCCCGAAAAACATGTTATTCAAAAGGAACCTGAGAATTTACTTATAACACTAGGTTCTCACATTCCATTCTTTCAATATAAATATCATCCTTTCTCCACTTTCCGCCAAATTCACTAGGCATATTGAGTGGTGGAACTCAACGCCGTGTTTTACCGCCTCACCGGATTAAAAGAAAATAGTCAATTGTCACAAGCACGAAACGAACTCATAACCTTCTCAATTACTGTCGGACCGTCTCAATTTACAGAATTAGATTCCTAAAAAAGTTATAATAAAGAAGAATATAAATTAAAAAAATTCTATTATTAAATTAACATAAAGTGACTTCGAACCTATGAAATATGGTGATCGTGCATAAAAAAGACAAGTTACATCTGATTTGGTATGTTTTGCTCGTCAAAGTAATTGATCTTCCTATAACGTCGAAATGAATTATGAATCAATCAAAATATCATTATGCTCTATGAAGACCATTTTATAGGCTTAGGCGGATACTATTTTACATTTATACGCTATATCTCGCTTATAGCGGGGTAGGCGGAGAGAAACTGGTGTTAAAACACTCTGTTCTATACTTTGCACCGTATTTTTGGAATTCAATTCGTTGCTTTGTTACCAGAGCAGTGTAATGTTACTAATAATAAATAATAATTCATTTCCCCGAATGGGCCTCAAACCCACGACTGTCGTGTTTACAGTCACACTCTTTTACCAATGCGCAACGACGACCTCGTATTTTTTTATTATACTTGATGTTATATTAATTTACATATTTCTTCTTGTGTTAGATATATGTAGGTATATAAATTGAATAGAATAATTTGTAACGTATTTTTTTATTACAGATTTTCGAAAGGTTAGATTCGAAATATGTTTTTTTTCGTTTCACGCTGTTTACCCCATATAGCAGAGTCGACAGACGGAACCTAGTATTAAGAGAAACCGTTCCCCACTTTCCGCTAATTTAATTGAGGCGTTGTGTGTTGAATAGCGGAACTCAACGCCGCATTTTTTTATATTTTTTCATTCCTCTGAGTGGGAATCGCACTAACAACAGGTGCTTTTACAGTCACACGCTTGTGCCCCTGTATCACAACTGGCCCCAATATGACTCCGCTACCATATAATACACCACAACCACATCGCCACCACTTATAACTTAAGCCCAACCCCAATTTATCTATTTGCATAGTCCGTTCGTGTACAATGGATATCATCCTGTGATTTAATAATATCACTATACTTTACCTACCTTCGCTAGGGATTATGAATAATCACCTCACCTAATTGATTTTTTTATCCAGATATTTAAAGTCTTTTGTGTTTTTTTACGAGGCCAGTCGTGGCGCAGGAGCACAAAGTGTGACTGTAAGACTGGTTGTGGGTTCGATCCCCACTCGAGGAGATGAAATATTTACTTAAATTTATATTTCCATTTCTTCGCTCTGTTGTCGAGGCAAAGCGCTGCGTTGAGTTCTGCCACTCCACATGCAATGCCGCCAGAATTCGGCAGAAAGGAACGGAGTGTCTTAGCACTAGGTTCCTGTCTACCGTGCTGTGTGCGGGATTCAGCGTGAATCTGATGACGATGATGATGATGATGATGATGTGTTTTTTTAATGTGTGATATGTGAAGTTTGATTAATGTATGCAAAGCTGGATTTTGAACTGTTTAAATACCCACCACCTATATTGGGTTCTATTTTTGCCCTTTGTGTCTAAAGAATTTTCTTTAACGAAATATTTTTTTTGTATTTGATTTCTTATGTTTAATTAAAAATTATGGCCATGCTAAAGAATATTATAATATAAGTGATGTTTTGTATTTAGTTGCTACTACTGCCGTCGTGGCGCTGCGTCTGAAATAAACGTGATGGTAATGGATTCGATTGCCACTCGGGGAAATTATTTATAATTTTTTTTCACTTCCTCGACCTGGCAACAAGGCATTGAGTTCCGCCACCCAACACACTATGTCTTGATAATAAGCGTTGCGTGGTGTATATAATGTTACTTTACTCTAGGTTCTCACTGCCTACATTAAAACAAATGAATTAATAAAAAAACCAGTGACCTGAGGCCAGTGGTGGTGCAGAGGCACAAAGTGTGACTGTAAAATCGACTGGTTGTGGGTTCGATCCCCACTCGAGGAAATGAAATATTTATTTACATTTATACTTTCATTTCTTCGCTTTGTTGACGAGGCAAAGCGCGGCGTCGAGTTCCGCCACTCATTGCGTATTGAGTGCCTCCAGAACTCGGCGGAAAGTGCGGAACAGAGTGTCCTAATACTAGGTTCCCTCTGACTACCCTGCTGTGTGCGGAATACAGCGTGAACCTGATAAAAAGACACTTTTTAAACAAAAACCAATATATATTATATATATCTATATATAAGAAACATGTGACAGTATAATTAATAAGTTTTCACTTCGTCTAACATCAATAACCGCTAACGACCCCCAACTCCCTTCCAGCAAAGTTTCCAAGGCCGCAGCCACTACAGAGGGCGTAGGTTCATTCACTTTGATTTGATGTAATTAGAGTAAACGCTACAGTTCGTCGGTTTCAAAGGAGACGTATAAAATAGAGTTAGAATTTGTAAACTAAATATAATTAGTAAATCGTTAGCGGTAAAGATTTTGTGGTTTAGATAGGTATATTTGAATTCGATTTTCGTGTTTTTTTCACTAGGGATCGTATAAGAATTTGAACGTAGCGGACTCGAACCCTTCTAGAAACCGACCAGGCCATACGTTCACTGGTCGTACTGGTCGGTTTCCAGGAGGCGCGGATTCGAGTCCTGCTACATTCAAATTTTATACGTTTTCTAAATAAATATTTTTCTTTTCTAAGTGTGGAATAACACCATAAAAAAAAATTAAAAATTAAATTAGCTTCACGCTGTATCCCACACACAGCAGGGTAGGCAGAGGGAACCTAGTGTTAAGACACTCCGTTCCCCACTTTATGCCGAATTCTGGAGGCATTGCGTGTTGAGTGGCAGAACTCAACGCCGCGCTTAACCTCGACACCAGAGCGAAGAAATGGACATATAAATTTAAGTAAATATTTCATCTCCTCGAGTGGGATCGAATCCACAACCAGTCGGTTCTACAGTCACACTTCGTGCCGCTGCGCTACGACTGGCCTCAACCCAATGGCCTTACACCCAAACTACACTACAAGTACAGTTGTAGTATTTGTGGTACAGTAGAAGATGTACTGTAATGTGCTCGGAGTGGAGTCTTGCGGAGCACATTTTTTAAGAAAAATATTTAAATTTTAAAAATGTTTGTGAATTTCATTCTATACTTGCTAATCCTGTAACAATAGACGTTAATTTTCTTTTTAATGAAATGATTAAGGTGTGCAGATGCTATCTAAGTTTTTTTTGTACGATGGTTCTGGTATAATCTTCAGAGATTAAATACCTGTAAATTTTCTAGAATAAAAAAAGAATAGAAATATAGAGTTTTAGGCGTATTACGCACACAGCAGGGTAGGCAGATGAACATAGTGTTAAGACACTTCGTTTCCCAATTTCCACCTAATTCTGGGGACAGTGCGTGTTGAATGGCAGATTTCAACGCCGCGCTTTGCCACAGTTTACAGTCACAGATTATGTCTCTGCGCTGCGACTGGCCTCAAATATGAAGAATGAAGAAGATCATGATGAGGCCAGTCGTGGCGCAGAGGCACAAAGTGTGACTGTAAAATCGACTGGTTGTGGGTTTGATCCCCACTCGAGAAGATGAAATATTTATTTTAATTTCTTCGCTCTGGCGTCGAGGCAAAACGCGGTGTTGAGTTGCACCACTCAACACGCAATGCCTCCAAAAATCGGCAAGTAGTTAGGTAAGTGGGAAACGGAGTGTCCTAACACTAGGTTCCCTCTGCCTACCCTGCTGTGTGCGGGATACAGCTGATACTGATACTAAAATTGATAATCAAATGATCGTCTCTTAATTAATTTTCTCAAATGACCTAAAGAGACAAGTTTAGTTAATTTTGATAAAGGTTAACAGAACAAATATAACTTTATAATGGCTGTAAATTAAGCTTTTGAATATTTGACGTGAACGTAACACAGTTAATGAATGTCTATGAATATTTATATTTACAAATATTTTCTTTTTTAAATTTAATAAAATGTGCCATTGAGTTCCACTTGCGAACGTGAAATGAAAACAGAGTGTCTAAACATTACATTCTCATCACCTACTTATCTTATCTATAATACTTAACGCCGTATTCCCATATAGCAGAGTAGACATCTAATCCGCTATATGCGGATATAAGAAAGAAATTAATTATTGAGCGGCGAAACTCAACGCCGCACTTTGCCTTAATACCAGCGAAAACAGCAAAATAATAAATTCTCTCTATTAGAATCAGAACAGACGACCATCGCGGACAACAAGTAAATGTACGTGAAGCAAATCAAAAATAAAAATTAAATCAAAATTAAATCAGCTTCACGCTGTATCCCGCACAAAGCAGGGTAGGCATAGGGAACCTAGTGTTAAGACACTCCGTTCCCCACTTTCAGCCGAATTCTGGAGGCATTGAGTGTTGAGTGGCAGAACCCAACGCCGCGCTTAAGCTCGACACCAGAGCGAAGAAATGGAAATATTATAAATTTAAAAAAACAAAAATAACCTTTAAAATATTTGACAATCCGTAAAATTTCAACGCCCATTGTTACGTGTACACCAGAAAGCTCTTTGATCGTAAATAGGTTAAAACGGTTCATTACCTCTCGCTGAGGGGACGAGGTTCATTCATTTGTTTTATAGATATATTACTTTGCTTTTGTATAGTGTTTATTTTTATTTGAATACGTATACCTATATATAGAGAGGCCAGCCGTGGCGCAACTATAAACGCGATAGGTTCTGGATTCCATTCCCACTCGAGGTAATGAAATATTTAATATTTTCAAATATTTAACGTGGCAAAGTGAATTCCAACACTCAACACGCAATGTCTCCAGAATTAGATGGAAAATGGGGAAATGAATCGTATTGATGGGGACGGAATCTCTTAACACTCAGGGTCCCAGGCTATAAGTGGGATTCATCTTGATATTCCTCTTGAGATCGATCTAAGTTAAAAGCTATTTATAAATATAAACTAACAGTTCCCGACATAACTCTAATTGCAAATACATTAAAACGAAACACGTTACGTTTTCTCAACGGATTACCCAATTATAAAAAAATGCAATTTGAACCAAGATTAGCACATTGAACCAAACTAACTTTAGCTTCATAATTTTGTAGAAAATAAACATATTAGTAAGAATTATTGAACCTCGTTATCAGAGCAAGGAAATAAAAAAAAAATAATATTTCAATTTCTCGAGTGGGAATCGAACCCACAGACAGTTTACAGTCGTACGTTAGAACCCCTGCTCCACGACTGGCCTCTCTATACGTATAAGCCAGACCACACACATAAAAAAGCTCTATTTTATCTTACCTTGTCTTAAGGTAAGTCAGTCAGTTAAGTCAGTAAGCCGTGTGGTTACGTACCATCGAACAGTGGTCACGAACAATGGTTGGTAATTGTCGCTCGTGCGCACCCGGCCTTATTACGCTACGGTAGTATTCTGTTTATAGATAAATTTTCGTTTTTTTTTTTTTGGTTTTGTAATATTTTTGTTTTTGGTTTGGAATATTTTTTATGTTTTCAAATAATGTTAGATGTGAACAGTTGTGGGTTCTATTCTCATTTGGTGGAATAAGTTATTTTCTTTTTTTTTGCTATGGTAGCAGGCCAAAAACACGGCGTTAGCTTCTGCCATCAACACACGCAATATTCTGGAAATGGGAAAAGTAGTGTCTTAGCACTAAATTTTCTCTGCCTATCCCTGTTTGCGAGATACCTACATACTTAAATATGTTAAAATTATACCATAAAAGTCATAGAATAGTATTTATATATGGTTCCAAGAAATCGAACCCAGGACCACATTCCCAATAAAGTATATTTTCTTAATCACAACCTGATATTAAATTGTAATTTTTCTAAATTCTATATAAACTTCGCTTAAGAAAGGTAAATTGATTGTGACAACTTAATTGAATTTACGATCGAATTTGCCGAAATTTTAATTATTTTAGTAACGTTTCTATTTAAACAGACGTAAAGCTTGACGTATAATTTGGTTTTATTTTAGATAATGAAGATATGGTGGTGACGCAGAGTCACGTAAGCACGACGGTTCTGAGTTCGATTCCCACTCGGAGAAATGAAATATTTAATATTATTTTTCGCCACTCAACACGCAATTTGAGCGTAGGTTTCCGCTTCCGGTACAACTCAATATGGCTAAAATTTTGATGGAAAGAGGAGAATTGAGTACCGTAACACTAAACACAGCCTGCCTACATTTCTTAGATAAAAAGCTTAAGCTTTCTAAGGAAGAAATAAAGAAATAATAAGCGGGCCTAACATCACAATTTTTCAAATTTTCAAAAGTTTTCAAACTTTCAAGAGGTAAACTTAATAAATAATAATTAATAACATTTTTTATGCCTCAAAAGGGCCTCAAAATACCTCCAACTAGAATGTCTTTTAACATTAGTGATGCACCACTTATCAAAATTCTAATAAAATCACAAATCCTTAAACTTTGCACGAGATAACTTAACTTGACCGCTATTATGTCAGTTAAGATTTGGTTTTGGGTCAGTTTACTATGTTTTATGTAGTATGAAAATTAGGTTTGACAATAAGTGGATAATTTAGAATTGTGTTTATAGATTATCTCCTTTTTTTAGCTTCACGCTATATCCAGGATAGACAGAGGGAACCTGGGAACCTAGCGTTAAGACTTAGTTCTCATTAAGACCCTTCTTTCTGTTCCCCACTTTCCAACAAATTCTGGAGACATTCTTGTTGAGTGGCGAAACAACGCCACGCTTTACCTTGTTGCCAGAGTAAGGAAATGGAAATATTAATTATTTCATTTCTTCGAGTAGGAATCGAACCTGGTACGGAAAAGAAAATAGTTAAAAAAAAACCGAATTCAAGTAATCGGTTCGGTACATCTTACATGTCTTTTTTTCTGTAATTATTTTCTAATGTTCGTTCGTTCGTTTTAGTTTCTAGAAATAATATATTTATAATTATAATTTTTATGATACCAGACCAAGACTAAAATACATGTTTTAGTTTTACACATTTCCGCATTATTCTCTATTTAACTATCTGATTTCGAGACGTTGTGTCTTGGAACAGTCTTGAGAGGCGTAACTGAACGCCGCACTCTATCTTACTTAAGCTAAGCAATGATAATAATAAGTATACGACTTTGACATAAATTAACATTTCTTTTGATCATTCGAACCCACACCCAGAATGCAATCGAGCACGTCCCTTAATACAAATAAATTCTTCGAACAAAAAATGCAAGCTTAAAATGACAGCAGATGTCAATACCATCAAATGGCTGGTCCCTTTAGCGATGCGGCCAGAATAGAAATGAACACGTGTCCACCGTCATACATTATTAATACCTTTTTTTTAGTTCTTTAATTTAAACTTGTTCCTATGTTGAGTGTTCAACATGTCGTTGTATGGCATGTTGTTTTGTTTAGAACTTTTTAGTTTTCTACTGGAATTTGCTTTGAAAATGTATTTTATTTTGATTTGATTTTTTTTTATGTTTGTTTTTTATCTGACGTTGGTTTATGCGTTAAGTTATTTTTGAGTAATGACCATTTATTTATATTATACAGCCGCGACTTTGCTTGGGTCGACTTCATACGAGAAAGGGAAAACCATGATTTCCTGTAGTAATTTTGGGAATTTTTCCCGTACATACCTTTTAGGAACTTATATCCTAAATTTCAACTTTTTAAGTTTAGTGGTTTCGACTGTTACTTTCCTCTCAGAATATAATTATCTAATACACATTGTAGCATCTACTACCTAGTTTGTACTACCGCGACTTATACAGCCGCGACTTTGCTTGCGTCGACTTCATACGAGAAACGAAAAACCATGATTTCCTGTAATAATTTTGGGAATTTTTCCCGTACATACCTTTTAGGAACTTATATTCCAAATTTCAACTTTTTAAGTTTAGTGGTTTCGGCTGTTCGTTTCCTCTCAGAATGTAATTGTCTATAACACATTGTAGCGTCTACTACCTAGTTTGTACTACCTACAAAATACTGTGGCTTTTTAAATTCACATTTTTAGATTCAAACTGAATCTAAAAATGTAAATTATATCCCGCACCAAGTATGATAGGGAACCAGGGAACCTATCTTCCACCAGCGAATTTGCTAGCGTATCGTGTAATGGAAATAAAGAAGAAGAACTGTGTTTAACACCGTACAGTACATTGAAACGATTAAAATGGTGCAGTACCTAGTATTGAGATATTCCGTTCACATTAACACACTTCCGTTTCCAACTATCCGCTGGATGCTGGAGACACTGTGACTTTAACACTACATAAATTGATTATTTGCAGTTTTTTTTTATTTTGTTTTTTCTTTTAATCAGTATTTATTCAACACAGCATATAAATAAATTATTTGAAAGCCAATCCTAAACCAAAGGCTCAAACCTACAACCTGGAGTTAACATCTCGACGTTGGAATCAAATCTTTCTTAGAAACCGACCTTTTATCATTGCTTCTTTTGCCGATTTAGCGAGGATTATTTATCGTACAAAGAATTTCTAAAAAGATATTCCTATAAATACATAATATATATAAGATTGAGACCAGTCGTGGCGCAGAACCACAAGTATGTGTTTGTTGTCGCTACTGGTTGTGGGTTCGGTCTTTAGTCAAGGAAAAGAAATATTTATTTATATATTTTTTTTTATTTCTTCGATCTGTACTTTCTAGTATTAAGACACTTCGTTCCCCACTTTCTGCTGAATTCTGGAGGCATTGCGTGTTGAGTGGGAGAACTCAACGCCGCGCTGTGCCTCGACACCAGAGCGAAGAAACGGAACTATAAATTTAAGGAAATATTTCATCTCCTCGAGTGGGGATCGAACCCACAACCAGTCGGTTTTATAGTCACACTTTGTGCCGCTGCCCCACGACTGGCATCTAACACAATATTGGAATGCTATTATATGAGTAAAAAGATAAAAAAAGGAAAACAAGATAAATATATTTTTGCCTACGGTACCTACCTATGAGCTATATATAAAACAATTAAAATCGGATACAGGAAGCACTCTATGTTATTATAGTACGCGAACACGCGTGTCCGTTTCCTGGCCACGACCTGATGTGTAATGCAAATCGCGTGGTCACAGCGTGAGTTCCTCACTCGGTTTGGTTCCTTTGTTTTTTGAAAACGTATCAAGATTTGAACGTAGCGGGATTCGAACCCGCGCCTCTTTAGGACCACTGAATTATCAGACGGAATTTTTCATTTTCTTTCATTCCAGAGTAGAAGTTAAGATATTACGTTCTCATTTGCCTCAGCTGTTACCAAAGCAAAAATATACAAAAACATTTCCTCGAATGGGAATCGAACCTATAAACTGTCGTGCTTACAGTCGCACGCTTACTTACGCCACTGCGCCGCGACTGGCCTCAAATAGACTATGCGATACAAAAAGATTTTTTTCAATACGACCCAGTAGTAGTTCCTATGATTAGCGTTCAATAAAAGCGACCCTTCATCTTAGACATATAAATAATTTCACATTATGATACTTAAGTAACATTTAAGCGTATATACACCTTCACGCTGTATCCCGCACATAGCAGGGTAGGCAGAGGGAACCTAGTGTTAAGACACTCCGTTCCCCACTTTCTGCCGAATTCTGGAGGCACTGCGTGTTGAGTGGCAGAACTCAACGCCGCGCTTAACCTCGACACCAGAGCGAAGAAAAGGAAATATAAGCACGTATTGTAATGTACTTTTAAGAAAATACATAACACAGTTACGTCTTTGTCTCTTCTTAATATATGAAAAAATATACAAAAAAAATAAAAAAAAATTGAAATCTTCTTATTTATAAGACTTTTTTTCTATATCTTATATGCGAAACACTTTATTTTTAACTCAACCATACTGATGTCGCATTTTGTATAACGACATTACACGGCGAGAGCTTTCAGCGTGTTTTTCATTTTCTATTACAAATATATACTGTATTATTAAATTATTTTAAAAGCTTTTGTTTTGGCTACGTTAGATGGAAATGTGACATATTTTAGGTCAAAGAAGACGGTCGTGGGGCAGGAGCACAAGCGTGTGATTGTAAACGCTATAGGTTGTGGGTTCAATTCTAATTAGCCGAGGAAATGAAAAATTAAATTTTGTCATTTCTTCGCTCTGGTGTCGCGGCAAAGCGCGGTGGAGTTCCGCCAATCAATCCGAAATACCTCCAGAAATTGGCGAAAATTAAGAAACAAAAGTATCTTTTAGGGAAACGGAGTATCTTAACACTATGTTACTAGGTTCTCTCTGCGGGATACAGCATTCAACCAAAAAAATAAGTATTATTAAAGAACTAGCGGCTCGCCCACGGCTTCGCCCGCTTAAAATACATGATTATTGATTTATTAAATCAATAATCATGTATTTTAAGCAGAATTGATTGACAACTATAATATAATAATGACTTCTAATATGATTTTTTTACGACATAATCGTCAAAGAATTTTTGATTGTTTTAAATAAAAAAATACGACCATTGTTGATATTTGATATTTATAAAATATACATAAAGCTAATTATGTATTACACGTATATATTTTTGTAACTTTATGTTCTTTTTACCTATATAATATACGTCTCATCATAATTCTAAAACTCTGTTAAATGTGCTGATGTCAGTGAATAATTTAATTTAGGTTGTAGGATTCATAATATTCTTTGTAAAATAACTGTATTAATTGCATATTAACTCCTGTACAGTTTTTAAATTAGTTACATATATTATATGAACGAACCAACCAAAATATCTTTGTATTTACTTGATATTTCTTTCAAGATCGTTCTTTATCTCTGTGTTGAATTAATTACGACTTCTTTCAAATGACGATAAATTTTTTTTTAATGAACCGATTTTGATGAACTAAAATTTAGTAGTTAAGTTGAGTTAAAACAAAGCAATTGGTGAAATTTTCAAGTAAATCGGTTCAGTACTTTCAGAGAAAAATGCGGACAAAAATATGTCGACAGACAGACAGACAGACAAACAGACAGACAGATAAACAGACAGACAGACAGACAAGAAATTAAAAAAAAATCATTTTGCTTTCTATTATTCTTTTTAAGTGTCCCTCTATCCATTTCAGTCAAAATTACTAAATGTACAGATAAAATATTTTTACTGTCTTATTATATATAGAGATTATTGAAAATATATAGAGACCAGTCGTGGCGCAGGAACACAAAGTGTGACTGGAAAAATCGAATGGTTGTGGGTTCGATCTCCATTCGAAAAAATAAAATATTTATTTAAATTTATATTTCCATTTCTTCGCTCTGGAGTCGCAAAGCGCGGCGTTGAGTTCCGCCACTTAGCACTTAACAATGCCGTCAAAATTCGGCGAAAAGTGGGGAACGGAGTGTCTTAACACTTGGTTCCCGTTGCCTACTCTACTTGCTGTGTGCGGGATACAACGTGAACCTGATTTGATTTGAATTTGATTTATATCAATTTACCTCGTACTTTAGTCATATATCCACAGACAAGACTATACAATATTCTTCTATGTTTATACGTAATTTAAAGGCACCGATGTACGCAATAGATCGTGGCCCTAAACCGCCTACACTCCATTGTTCCGAGCCACGCATCTATGAAGAAAATTACAGTAAACCAGGTGTAAATTATTCGAAATAAACACACACGATTCTAGCCTCTATAGTGAGGTAATTAGTTATATATTAGCATAAACTTTTATAGTGTATTTATAAATAATGCTAATATAATGCATGCAATTCTAAAATCTATTTTGGTATAAGGCAACGTTTCATTATGTCATATGTTTTAATTTATCAGGATCATCGATTGTTTGCTTGTACTATATTTTTAAACTGTTGCAAAGTACGATTAAAAAATTTATATAAATAAAAAAACTCAGCTTCACGCTGTATTCCGTACACAGCAACTTAGACAGAGAGAAAGACACTTTTTTCCTCACTTAGTGTTAAGACACTTTTTTCCCCACTTTTCGCCAAATTCTGGCAGACATTGCGTGTTGAAAAGCGGAACTCAACGCCGCGCTTTGCCTTGACACCAGAGCGAAGAAACGGAAATATACATTTAAATAAATATTTCATTTCCTCGAGTGGGGATAGAACCCTCAACCAGTCGCTTTTACTGGCCTGATATAAAAAGATAAAAAATATTAAAAACATATATACAGTAGATACCTACAGCAAAATGACTGTGAATAAATTTTTTTCCATTCAATGGTTGATAGTTCGATTCCTACTCCGAAATATGCGTTATTGTTATTTCTTCGCTCTATTAACTAGACAAATTTTGACATAATAAGTCACAGTTCAAATCAATCGGTTTAAAAACCCACGAAAAAATTACAACAATTTTACTCACAACTGATTATTTTAATTAATCTATATTAATATTATAAAGCTAAAGAGTGTTTGGTTAAGCGCGCTAATCTCAGAAACTATTGAGTTAAATTAATAAATGAGTTAAGTTCATTTATCAAAGAAGGTAACAGTAAAGGTTAAGGAACTAAAATAAAATTTCAATATAGATTAGTTAGTTCCGTTTGATAATGCAGACAAAATTGCAGTTAAAAGATAGTATAATAAGTTAAATCAAAAAATATTTTACGTAACGGAAGTTTGTTACGATCCAGTAACCGGTAGCCAATTTTATTATTCTTTAAAGTTTAGATCAAACGACGCCTCTTCAACTAAATTACCCAACAGTTAAGCTAAACAGTAACAGAACGGCTAAGATAAAACTAGAGCACGATGTTAGGTTCCGTAGATATTTTGAAAAAAAAAATATTTTGAATATTTTTTTTTATTTGAACTTGTCTCATTTTGTTATTATTAATTTATGGTGATCTATGGTGACTATAAATCAAATCAGCTTCACGCTGGAGCCCGCACACAGCAGGTTAGGCAGAGGGAACCTAGTGTTAAGACACTCCGTTCCCCACTTTCTGCCGAATTATGGAGGCATTGCGTGTTGAGTCGCAGAACTCAACGCCGCGCTTGGTGACTATAGAAGTAATGAATTAAATCGAAAAAAATAATACTGTTTTAATTTAAATGATATTAAAATAAATTGTACCTTTCAATTTGTAAGAAGATCAAACGAAAATATAATTAAAATAAAGTTAATTCGGTAACCTTTTATACGTTTTACTTTTTAGGAATTTTAAAATAAATTAAATTGTCTATAATTCATAATACTTATAATAAATGTATGAAATAGAGGTCAGTCTCAGGACAGAGGACAGGTCAGTGCGACTGTGAACTCGACTGTGAACTGTGAATTTCATTTCTTTGCTCTACTATCGGGCAAACCGCGACATTGACTTTTACCACTCAGCATGCAACCTCCAGAATTCGGCGGAAAATAGAAAATGGAGTGTTTTAACACTAGGTTTCCTCTGCCTACCCTGCTATGTGCGGGATACAGCGCGAAGATAAAAAATATGTATGAAAAAAAATATATTACCTAAAACCAACGTAACCCTAACACGGATATAAGATTCATATTCGATAAAGGATATAACCATTTGGTTTTAAACTTTATTTATCTATAATAAAGTTTACTTTTGAATGTACGTTTTTTTACGATATGAAAGATATTTTTATTATCACAAGCTGATAAGGGGTCAAGTGGCAAGCTAAATTGGGGACTTACATAAGACTGACCTTTACTTACGTAAGGTTGAAAGCATGTCAGTACACGCTTCTGTTTTAAAAACTATAGGCAATGAAATATCGATTTGAATATATATACATTTATATTTTTGACAAGATCATTGAAAAAAAAACTATTTATCCAGAACAAGTCTTCTTCTCTATCTTCTATATTTACATGATCTGAGGTAAACTGTAATTTTATATGATTTAATTTATTGAATTTGTAAATTTACAACAAATACAACATAGCAGGGTTGGCAGGGGGAACTTGGACACCTATTGTCAAGACATTTCGTTTCCATTGAGACATTTTCGTTCTTAACTTTTTGCCGAAGGATAATATTTTAATTTTTAAAGTTATTTATTTATAAAGTAAACTTTACACTGTATCCCGAGGGATCCTAGTGTTAAGACACTACGTTTCCCACTTACCACCGAACTCGTCGAGGAATTGCGTGTTGGATATCGGAACTGAACGCCGGACTTTTTGCCTTGGTACCAAAGCTCGGAAAATGAAAATAATATTACAATTCATTCCCTCGAATGGGGATCGAACTCATTACAGTCGCGTCACAGTCACACTCTTGTGCCCCACAATGGGAAATGTTTGTAGTTTTACTTTACTACTATCCTATCATATGTGAGGTAGAGTGTAAAACGAAAACTCAAAAAGTTTAATTTTATTATTTTATTACCATTATCGGTTACAAATATCCTCTCTCACACCTATAATTTATACACATTAAACAACTAAATTGCCTTACAACTGGTAACTTTGAATAACTACTAAGGAAATAACAATCATAAATAAATAACATTTAAAAGTAAAATCTCAATTATTGAGGAAGTAAAAGTGTTTTACCAATGTTATTGTATGGAAACCAGTTTTGTGAGATTTGGATTTAATTGATAATACTATTTGATACATTATACGGTTTGTACACCGAATGGAAGTATCGAATACTACTATAATTGATATCTTCCTGTTTGGTGTAAGTTATAAAAGTATTGATTTTAAATATTATTAGCCAAAAAAGCCAAAACCTTTTTTCTTCAAGCTGTATCTCGCACAAAGCGGGGTAGGCAGAGGAAACCTAATATTAGGACACTCCATTCCCATTAAGACACTTTCGTGCCCTATTTTCTATCATATTCTGGAAGCATTGATTGTTAGGTGGCGCAACTCAACCCCGCGCCTTGCCTCGTTTCCAGAGCAAAGAAATGAAAATATTAAATATTTAATTTCTTCGAGAGGGAATCGAACTCACAATCTGTTGTGTTTAAAATAGCACACTTGTAATTCTCGGGGAACTGAGTATTTTCACCTTAAGTCCATTCTGCCCACCTTACCATATGCGGGATACAGAAACATCACAATATTTTAAAAACAACTAAATATAAAGATAAAATATATATACTAAAACATTTATTTTATTCAATATAAAACAATATATAAACTTCTTTTATCAGCTTCAAGCTGTATCACGCAAACAGAAGCAAATAGCAGCATATATATATATATANTATATATAAAAGAAGTTTATATATTAAATATAGTATATATTTAATTATATTTTAATTTCAACGTAATAAATTATTAATCGCTGTTGCTTATAAATTATCCCCTACACTACTTAAGTAACGTGAGAATTATTCAGAATAAGCCAAAACGTTGTCCAGAGCTCGTTAAGATGACAGGCTCAAATCTTGTAGTTATAGTTTGTTATATTACTATTAACAATGTTGAGGAAATTCTGTTTTTAGAATATAATACAATTCTATGATCAGAGATTTATTTTTAAATTCTCTCTACTTACACTGTGCAAATGTAGATTCTTATTTTTTACGAAAAAAAAATTGCATATATTTCAAAACATTTATTTTTCTTCACTAACTTAAAAATCTGAAATCTAAATCAAAAAATAAAATTTAACTAAGCCATGTCAGGCAAGAGTGTCAGCTCTACGAAAGCTACCATCGGTTCGGAAGATATTGCTGCTGAAAGTATATCTAATGACGTCGTCAATTTTATCCTTTAATCTTACATTAATTTGAAACTCCAATGCCTTTGATGTAGTCTAATATCTAAAATCTACTTACTTTTCTCTACACAGTAAATACTATTAGAAATAAGATTTTATAAGTGAATTTTCAAAAATTACTGCTGCGCTATCGGGGATTGAGTTTAAAAAGGTCTAAGTATAAACGTGATGATTACAAGTTCGATCCCCACTCAGGAGAAATTATATTTTTAATTTTAATTCATGTTATCGTTCTTTTACGCCAAAGCATAGAATTGTGTTCTGCAAATCAATGCAAAATGTCTTTTAAAAAAGGCAGAAAGTGAAGAAACAAATATCCGAAATATATGTCCTGTCTCTATTGAGGTCATGATAGGCCTGCAACAAACTGACCGACAGAACAAGCATGTAACAGGTTGTGAGTTTGACTGCTTCTCGAGGAAATGTAGTATTTATTTTCATTTATTCGCTCTGGTGTAAAGGCAAAGTGCGGTTCTGAGTTCCGCCTTTGGCAAAAAGAGGAGAAAAGAAGTGTCTTAATAGGAACAAAGTGTCTTAGGGCTGGGTTGCTAGGTTCCCCTTGCCTATCCTGCTTTATGAGGGATACAGCTTGAAGCTAAGAAAAAATATCTTGTCTGTTTATCCCTCAAAACGGTAAAACTGGGAAGTTGAAAGAAAAATGAATGAACCATACATCCCAACACATTTTTTTTCCAGTAAAAAGAAAGTTTATTTAACAATCCAAGCAAGTTTAGATAACATCTAAATCACGCAACCGCCTCCGTCTGTATTCTATACCGCTATAAATCCTGTACGAGGGGACGTTGACAGCCACTATTGAACTAAGATCATAGTTGTAGTGGAAATATGTATTTATTTTGGTAAAAACGTGTTAAAATATGATTTTTTATTGCGGTTAAGGAGTTAAAAGATGTTTTTTTTTATTTCATGTTGTATCCTGTACACAGCAGGGTAGGCAGAGGATATCTAGTGTTAAGACACTCCGTTCCCCATTTTCCGCCGAATTCTGGAAGCATAGCGTTTTGAGTTGCGGATACCAGGTCGAAGTAATTAAAATATTAAATATTCCATTTCCTTGAGTGGAAATTAAATCTATAACCTATCGCGTTTCACACTCCTTTCACCTCCTTTTGACCCTTCAAGCTGTATCCCGTACATAATGTAAGCAGAGAACTTTGGAATTTAGCGTTAAGATACTCCGTTCCTATTAAGAACTTTCCGTTTCCCAATTTTCACCGAATTCTAGTGACATTGCCTTTTGAACGGCGGAACTCAACACCGCGCTTTTCCTTGTTATTTGCAGCCATAAGTATTATTTTAACAAATGTATTCCACGAGATACGAGATAAGCGAAATTTAAGCGAATTCTTTCGCTCGACCAACGAAATTATATATGTTATTTCGAATAATTTCTCGTAAATTTAACGTATCTTGATTAACCCAGTATATTGGAATTCTGTGGTTAAGCATATAAGTTCGTATACAAAAACTTAATATTAATTTTTTGTTAAAAAAACATTTGCAATGGTACATTAGTGCTACGAAATTTTTGATTTGAACTCAAGAAAAAATATATTATAATTATAAAAAAAAATATATTTAAAATTTATTTCCTTGTTGTGGTGAAATATATGTGTGTGACATAGCGTAAAGTTCCAACAGAACAACGAAAAGGAACAAAATGTCCCGATACTAATATTTCTACATATTTTTAATATTTTTAGTACTCTACACTTAGGAAAGAAAAATATTAATTTAGAATATTTATAGAAAATTAAAGCGTAGCAGGAATTTGATATAGAATACGACTGAGGCGTATAAGAATTTTGACGTAGATGTGAACGTATAGCTTAGTGACTAGAGCGCTTGGACGGTGTCCAAGAAGAACAGATTCAGATCCCGCTAAGCATGCAAAACATAGATGATCGTTATCGGTTTGAATTATTTTATCAAGAAATATGGCGACGTTGTGGTCCAAAGTGACAGAAAATGTGACGATTTAGTATGTCGTTTTTCCTTTAGCACTCCTATAAGATTTCTTCCATATATGGATAAAGAAGTTTCACTTCAAAAAAAGACATATCATGTATTTATCTTTATTTATTACTACAAAGATTTATGATGGAAAAGTGAGCGGTAAGAGAGGTAGGGGGAAACCTCGGTTGACCTTCGAAAACACAGTATCAAAGATACTGGAGGAAGGTCACGTAAAAAGCATAAGGACCCCCCGAAGGGCATGTATGAAGAGGTTGATGACAGTGGACGAGGCGAAAGAGGTATGTAGAGACCGTAGCGTTTGGCGCTCCGTTCTCTCTGACTACCCCGCAAGGGATAAAGCGTGAAGCTAAGTTAAGTTAAGTTAAGGTCATAGGTTCAATTACGACAACTAAGTTTTTATGTCGTAAATCGATAAACATAATGTAAGCGTTATTTAAATAAGCAGAAAAATAGATAAAAACCAAATATAACATTAGAGACTATTAAAGTTATGAATAAAATCAAAACCAAATTAAATCGGCTTCACGGTGTATCCCGCAGACGGCAGAGTATGCAGAGGGAACCTTGTGTTAAGACACTCCGTTCACCACTTTTTTTGGGCTTTTGCCTTGGTGCTAGAGCAAAGACATTAAAATATTAATAAATAATAATTCATTCCCTCGAGTGGAGATCGAACCCACAACCGTCGCATTACAGTCACATCCTTGCGCCACAACGGCCTCTAACTTTTAAAGTACAGAATCTCCAAAACAAAGTTATGCGTCAGTTAATACTTAAAATTAAATTATAGTGTTGTTTATTCAAAACGCTCCACTGAGTGATTGAGCCATTACCAGATTTCGATAGTGATGGGCGAGGCTATGAAACAATACCAGTACATAAATTATGTTCGATTACGCTTGATGGAGTTCGTGTTTAATTTTGTACATCACTATTTGTGGGTGATTTTTTTAAAGATATTATTAAGGTTGATATTTGGGTTCTTGTGAATTATAATTAAATATCAGCTTCAGCTTCACGCTATATCCCTCACACAGCAGGGTAGGCAGAGGGAACCTAGTGTAAGACAATCCGTTCCCCACTTTCTGCCGAATTCTGGTGGCATTACGTGTCAAGTGGCAGAACTCAACGCCGCGCTTTGCCTCGACACCAGAGCGAAGAAATGGAAATATAAATTTAAGTAAATATTTCATCTCCTCGAGTGGGGATCGAACCTACAACCAGTCGATTTTACAGTCACACTTCGTGCCGCTGCGCCACGAATAATTAAATATATATAATATTATTTATTTATTCGTATTCCTTGCATTTTGTGGAGGAAATGAAAATTAGGTAGACTTTTTTTTACCGATCCGATTTAGTCCGATCTTTACTTGGAGAAATGAATTGAGCTTTATTATTTCAACAAATTTCACAAAACTAAGCGCGGCGTTGAGTTCCGCAAAGTAATTTCTCGAATTCAAGCTGAAAGTAACGATCGTGAAAAGTGTAGCTTTATGCAGGATATAGTGGGAAACAAAAAAAATATTAATCAGCTCCACGATGTATCCCGCACATAGCAGGGTAGGCAGAGGGAAGCTAGTGTTAAGACACTCCGTTCTCCACTTTCCGCCGAATTCTGGAGGCATTGCGTGTTGAGTGGCAGATCTCAACGTCGCGTTTTGCCTCGACACCAGAGCGAAGAAATGTAAATATAAATTTAAGTAAATAATTCATCGCCTCGAGTGGGGATCGAACCCACAACCAGTCGGTTTTACAGTCACACCTCGTGGCACTGCGCCACGACTGGCCTCTTAAATAAAAAAATGAATAATATTTTTTTAGCTTCCCTTATGTTCCTTTCAATATATATGTACATATCTAATTTAACGTCGCGTCTGTCGGTCCTATTTCCATTTAATATAACTTTCTGGAAAGTAATCGATTGTTCACCATCGAACAAACAACAACGGGAACGGGAATGTTTTGTTATTATTTCATTCTGGAAATTTCATTATATTTACTATTCTTTTTATACTCCTTTTTTCCCGACTGCTAAGGAAGGGTTATGTTTTTCGCGCGTATCTTGTATGTATGTATGTAATATTTTTTATTACCTCATATCTCCAGAACTTTTAGGATTTACATAATTGAGGTATCGTTAGATTTGTATTAGCAGCCCAAGTGTTCTTAAATAGGTGACGTTAAAAAAAAACAATCATGGCGGCTGTAGGACGCCGTTGAACTTAGCTAAAAAAAAATCGTTTCGAATACCACAATATGGGTATCAAATTCAAGAGCTCAATACGAGGATTTCAAAAAGGTATATCAAAATTATCATTACCATGATGAATCTTTACAAAAAAGTGAAAAATAAAAAAATATTTATAAAAACAAAAATCCCGACTGTAAAAAACTAAAAAGGATAGTTTATTAGGATTAATAGTCGTATATATATTTTTCGATGATAGAAATTTTTTTTTATTGTATTTTCGAAGGTTTAACCCCTCTTTCCCTTTTACTCTAAAGTTAAAAATTTTGTCTTAACACTAGTATTGGTCTCGTATAACGAAAATTATTGTCATTAATATCATCAGTCAAGCTATTACAATTGAATAATTAAATATGTGGATACAGAAGGATTTATTATCTGTACGATTTCCGAAAAAAAAGAGCAATGAAAAATTATTGACTGTTACCACGTCTGTAATTCTGGGGGAAAATAGGTAACAGAGTATCATGACCCAGCGTTGAGTTCCGCCACTCAACACACAATATCTCGAAAAGTGAGAAGCCGATAATTTTAAAATTAGCTTCGCTGCCTACCCTTCTATATGCGGAATACGTTATATGTTTGTCCTAAAAACCACCTATATAATTGAGTTTTAGGTAATCTAGGTCTATATATCTAGATATGAAGCTGTATCTGATCAAAGGCCGATCGTTATTAGCGGTCAGTGTGCGGCGTACCGCGTGCACTTTGATAGCGCACTGAAAGCGGTCACTTAATAGTGACCCGTCCACGCCTGTGGGTAGCGCCTGGGTTCACAAAGCGGTGGTGCTATAAATTTGTAGTTATATATCAAAATCAAATCAGCTTCACGCTGTATCCCGCACACAGCAGGGTAGGCAGAGGGAACCTAGTGTAAAGACACTCCGTTCAACACTTTCTGCCGAATTCTGGAGGCATTGCGTGTTGAGTGGCAGAACTCAACGTCGTAGTTATATATGTATTTTTAATTAATAATATCATAAAATTTGCTCTTATTATCAGGTTCACGCTGTATCCCGCACACAGCAGGATAGGCAGAAAAAACCTTGTGTTAAGACACTCCGTTTTTTATTATCCGCCGAATTCTGCAGGCATCTATTAGTCCTGTCAGTCACAGCGCGGTGTTGACTTCCATTACATATTCAATGACTATAAATTAATTTAAAATTAGAAAATATAATTTACCACAATTAAACGAAACATGATTCATAAATCCACAAAAAAAATACCATCCTTTTTTCAATTATATACACAACAAAAATAAATTTATTATAGACTTAACTAATTTTGTTGTTTGACAACAATAGATCACCCCTTCACCAATAAAATAGGCTATTGTATTAAAAAATACACAAAAAAATGCATTATTCTAAACATTACTAAGCATTTTAGAAATATCAGCTGTTGTGAAAAAAAACCTATTCTACTGGCGTATAGTAGGGGTTGAATGAGATATTATGAATCAACAAACAGACAAAAGTGCATCCGTTATATCGACAACAATACGCTATTAGGATCTTCTAGATTTCATATTTGACCTCCGTTTCATACGAGACGTTAGGAAAAGGAGGATGTGCAATAAAATTATTAATTTATATATATATTAATTTATATATATAATATTGTTTTTTATTTTTTATTTTAAATAAAACGATATAATAAAAATATGTGCTGATGTGTATATAAATAAAAAGTATATTATTCACATTTGATCAAGTTTTTAAAATCATTTTAATTTTGCCGAATAAAAATCATCAAAATAAATAATAAATGCGTTGAGTTTCGCCATTCAGTACGTAATGTCTCGAATTTATGTGAAAAGTGGAAGACAAAGTGTCTTTACACTAGGTAAAGTCGGAATAACCCATTTTATGTCAATCTAAAAGAAATGTAAAATGACTTTTTAGTATTATTTCGTTGTTATTTCCTGTTTAGTTTTATTTCCTAAACCTTTCCTAAAAATGATTTTTAAAATTAAATCAGCTTCACGCTGTATCCCGCACACAGAAGGGTAGGCAGAGGGAACCCAGTGTTGAGACACTCCGTTCCCCACTTTCTGCCGAATTTTGGAGACATTGTGTGATGAGTAATAAAAATATTTTTAAGAACATTTTTTTAAATTGACAGGTTGAGAAACACACTAGGTTGAATCGTAAAATTTTATATTATACCCATAATTTGGAAGGGTTACTAAAAACCCATTTACTGACAACGCTTGTAAAAAATGTAAATGTAATACTAGAGTAATTGGATAGGAGGCCTGTTACTGAGATGAACGGGAACACTTTTGTTAAAAATATTATGCATATTTTTATAGTTTTTTTTCTACGGTGATGGATTTACGACTTTTTTTTTTGGTTGGTTTTTTATAGAGATTTTGCTGTGGCTTTTCTCACTCTAAACAAAGAAGATTTTTTTTAAGTAAGAGGAATTTGGGAACCTACATAATTCTATCAAATGAAAATTACAAACACAACCACCAGCTATACTTGATACTACTATAAAATATTTTTAGATAATAAATAAAAATTATAACGGGATTGGAACCCGTGACTGTTTATTGACTGTTAAAAGGCGAAGTCCATAAATACACATATTAAAAATAACACTTAAAAAAATTTTAAATACTACAATTTTATTACATTTATTTCACAAAATAACTACTAAAAAAAATATATTTGATTCTTCTAATAAGATTCGATCCCCACTCGAGGAGATGAAATATTTACTTAAATTTATATTTCCATTTTCTTCGCTCTGGTGTCGAGGCAAAGCGCGGCGTTGAGTTCTGCCACTCAACACGCAATGCCTCCAGAATTCGGCAGTAAGTGAAATTCGGGAACAGAGTGTCTTATCACTAGGTTCCCTTTGTCTATCCTGCTGTGTGCGGGATACAGCGTGAAGCTGATTTAATTTTTTAATTTTTAATTTAATACGATTTCTGTTAACTTATCCACTGTGCTTTGTTCCAGGTATGCTACTACAAACGTCCTTAACGATCTCCGTGATTTATTATCTAGTAAGTGTGGAAGTGGATACAATCTCTTACAGTCCGAAGCATTAAAAATATTATAAATGATTAAATTTTAATATTTTCATGTAACAATAAATAATATTTATGGATTTCTTTCGACACTTGTCTCTCTCTATTCATTTCCTGCATTTTAAGAAACAATTTATAATTGTGTCAGTTTTACGCTTCATCCCGCAGTTGGGTTGAACGTGGCGGAACTAAACGCCGCACTGTCTTAAAACAGCGGGTTAGTCAAGAGGACATCAAACTTACAACAGTTGCGTTTACAGCCAGTCCTGTGCACCTGGGTATCCATAATTGTGGCGTTACGAGCGTGCCAGTAAAGCACCATTCCCTGCGCCAACGTCATGTTGTATGGAAAACACATGAAGAAAATTGACTATTAAAAAAGGGATTACTGTTCACAATTATATAATACATTTAAAAAATATATTTATTCGCCAGTCGTGACGCACGGGCACAAAGTGTGACTGTAAGCGCGACAGATTGTGGGTTCGATTCTCACTCAAGAAAATTACATATTTAATATTTTCATATTTTCGCCCTGGCTTTGTGGTAAACCACGGCGTTAATTTGAGCAACTAAACATGCAATACCTTCAGAATTCGGCGGAAAATGGGGGAACGAAGTGTCTCAACACTAGGTTCCCTCAGCCTTCCCAGCTGTGACAAAAGAGATCCAGTAATATATAATAATGATAGACAAACTACAATTCCAATAATAATGATATACTACTTTTAATATTAATATTTATTTATTAGGTAATATGTCGGTTGCCGACAAATAGCTTTTCATATAGTTGCTACCGATTAACGATCTCCATCAAAATTTTAAGATCCATAACTGTAAGCTTTGTCAAATCCTATTATGTACAGGATGTGTTTAAATATACATTTCAAGAGTATTAAAATAATAAAATTATTATTTATATAATTACGCTAATGCGCTAAGTTAAACTCTTAAAGTCAGACTGTGTTCAAATTTTACACGAGGGAAATCATTTAAATTATTTTTGTTTCTCCGCTCTGATCAGATAAATCGTGGCGTTAAGTTTCGCCACCCAAAACAATGGCTCGAATTTGGACGAAAACAGAATGGAGTAAATTTTCTTTATTTATTCTGTTCTGCGAGAAAAGTAGCAAAAAACTAATGTGTAAACGTATGTTATCACTAACTAACCTCTTAATCTTCTTATAAACGTCGACTTAATAAGTAACTCAGTCAAGTAACCTATAATATTTAACCATACTCAACAATATTTATTTATTCTACATACATATATCCCACTCGCGAGCAAACGAAAATAAACCTACCATTTCTTTGAAAAAAGTCACCCTGTACACAATAGGCTGTAAACTATAGACTCCACAAACGTCCCAGTAGATCATAAGAGGATTATCCTAATAAATATAAGTGCACTCAAATCCTTTGCCACACCAACATTTCACTGGCAAAGCTTATTTGGTCGCATTATAAGCTTTATTATAGTAGAAATAAGGAAAAATAAAGATTTTTTTAAATAAAATTAAAATTTGGTATTCCCTATTTATTGAGTATTATAGTACTGAATAGATTAATCTGTGACAACATTAATACTCTGATTTATGTCTTGATTCTTTTGAAATTTTCTCGGTTTTTTATGTGTATTTAGTACAAAAATAAATGTAAAAACGTAAATAAGTGTAAAAGTCATAAAATATGTATGTACATATTATTTCCAGTATAAGCTCAAGAGTGTGGGTTTTTTCTTTTTTTCTTTTAAATGTGGGTATTTTTAGTTTAATATACTGCAATAACGATTATAGTTTTTAAACGAACCGACTTTAATTTTAAGCCCATATATGATTTATTATGTGGCCATTGTAGGTCAAGGAATGTTGTGGCGCAGGGACACAAAAGTGTGACTGTAAACACGACTGGTTGTGGGTTCAATTGCCATTCAGGGGAATATTTAATATTTTCATTTTCTTGCTCAGGTAACTCGTTACCAGAGCAGAGCGTGGCGTTGAGTTCCGCCGCTGAACACGCAGTGCTTCCAGACTTCAGCGAAAGATGGGAAACGGAAATGAGAAACAGAGTGTCTAAACGCTAGGTTAATTCTGCTTACCTTGCTATTTGCAGAATACAGGGTGAAGCTAAAAAAGATCTAAATAAAACTAAAATCAAATATGGTTGCAACATAAGAATTAACCAAATTTAATATATTTAGATTAGTTATCTTGATCCTATAGCTCAGTGCTGACAGGCCTACTTTAAATCGGTTTGTCAACAATACATTATTCATACAATGTATACACGCTGGGTTGTATCGAAATGGCTTGGATCCAAATATACTATTTTTAACCAACTTCGAAAAGGAAGAGGTTCTCAATTCGGGTTTTTTATGGAAAAGACAAGGCAAACGAGCGTACAGGTCGCCTGATGTGATGATGAATGTTGGTATATTTTTACCATTTCTATTGTAAGTAACTTTTGCCTTGTGCTATATGAATTGATAATAATTTTGACATTTGACTCGATATGACTGTAAAAACTATATACATAAATGTATTTGAGGCCAGTCGTGGCGCAGGGGCAGAAGCGTGGGAGTCTAAATGCAACAGGTTGCAGGTTCAATTCTCAATCGGGGACATGAAATAATTATTATTTTCATTTCTTCGCTCTGGTGTCAGGCAATACCTGTAGAAATAGATGAAAAGTGGGGAGCGGATTGTCTTAACACTATTTTTCTCTGCCTACCCAGGTACATGCGGGATACAACGTGTACGAATTCGGCGGAAAGTGGGGAACGGAGTGTCTCAACATGAGGTTCCCTCTACCTACCCTGCTGTATGCGGGATACAGCGTGAAGCTGCTTTTAATTAAGTAGCCAATATCACTGAGAAACTCCAAAAAATAGGAAATTTTTCAAGACTGCAACTGTAAAAATACAGTATCTACTTAATTTTAATTTGACCAATAAACAACGAGACGTGGACAGTTACCTTGAAATGTGTTCCATTGAATTTCCTCCACAAAAGATTATTTTAAATTTTATTTCACTTTGTCGATGTCTCTCGTCTCGTCGTTTTATAAAACACACAATTGTATGAGATCGTTGTGCGTTTCATTTTTTACTATTGAAAACTTCTCGTGGGAAAACCACTTTGCGAAATATTTTTAGTTACTCTCCTATAAGGTAAGTGGATTTGCAAAAACTCGATAGCTATTTTGAAATAAAAAGTGTTACTTATGGTATTGGTATATAAGTTCTGAGAAATATAAAAAAAAATATACATGTTAGTCTCAAAGTCTCAAAGAAATAAACTGGCTTTTGTAACTTTTATATATAAATTTTTTAGTTGTTTTTTATACTCGTTGCTCTATCATTGTATCAACCAGTGGCTTTACCCGCGTACTGTAAACAATTATTTTTATTTAATAATATTTTATCCTTAGTAATTTTGATGCGTAAGCGCATAAAAATCTGTTGTTTACAGTAATACATTTAGAATATTAGATAGGCTGACTGAGACCGGTAATGGCGCAGTGGCACTAAGGGCACAAAGTGTGACTGTAAAACCGACTGGTTGTGGGTTCGATCCCAACTCGAGGAGATGAAATTTTCTTAAATTTATATTTCCCTTTCTTCGCTCTGGTGTCGAGGCTAAGCGCGGCGTTGAGTTCTGCCACTTAACACGCAATGCCTCCAGAATTCGGCAGAAAGTGGGGAACGGAGTGTCTTAACACTAGGTTCCCTCTGCCTACCCTGCTGTGTGCGGGATACAGCGTGAAGCTGATTTGATTTATCGATTACACTCTAATATAGTGATTCAAAAGGAAGGTTTAATTTGTATATTTATTATAATTTTTGAATCCCTCCAAATCAATCTGTCCATTAGCGAAAAACGTATTACAGTTCTGTAGTTTGAAACAATAAAACATACATACATCGGAGAGAAGTCACTTTATCATATATTATGCAAAGAAAGACATAAATATGTATCGTATTGTGGCATCATATTTAATCAAAATTTTAAAAAATGTATTATATATTAAATACATATAAAATAATTAAGTCAAAATCAGCTTAACACTGTATCCCGCACACAGCAGGGTAGGCAGAGGAAACCTAGTGTTAAGACACTCCGTTCCCCACTTTCTGCCGAATTCTGGGGGCATTGCGTATTGAGTGGCAGAACTCAACGCCGTGCTTGTCCTCGACACCAGAGCGAAGAAAATGGAAATATAAATTTAAGTTAATATTTCATCTCCTCGAGTGAGGATCGAACCCACAACCAGTCGGTTTTACAGTCACACTTTGTGCACCTGCGCCACGACTGGCCTCATGTATTAAATACATCAAAATCCTAACTAAATGTATCAATAAAATCAAATTAACTTTCAAAAAGAACTTTTTAACAAAAACCTCCTGAGCCATCTGTATAAAAAACGACATACATACATCCTCGAAACTTTAACATTTTTCATATACATTAAAATTACGAAGAAACCCAACGGGATATCCTGTATGTTCCTTTTTGGTGATCCATTCAGAAGTCCTGGCCCGCTCTTTGTTTTTCGTTTTGCGAAAGCTTGTTTTTGCAGACGACACTTTAATGCAGCTTCTCCTTTGCGTTCATGTCCAAATTGAATTTAACGTATTTTGGCAAGGCACGGCGGTGTGCGGGTACCGTTGACAGATAAATAAAATTAACTTGTTTTGGATTATTATTATTTAAAAATATTCGTATGTGAATATTATATATTTTTGTTGGAAGTTAAATTCTCATTCCTTGGATGAGTCCATATTTTGAAATACATATTTTTTCGTTACTTGTTTCATTTCTTTTTAATTTAAAAGCGATAACTATAGATATAGAATATAACATATATCTTTGGTACGAAAATTGTGAAATTGAACCTTCAAATAATAATATCTAAATATTAAAGAAATTACATCTGTTTTTCAGCTTTTTATTTTAAAAGCTATACTAAAGTAAACACTTAGCACACAATATCTCAAAATCCGAATACGCGTGGAGAATGGAGATAAAGAGAAAACAGCTTCACGCTTTCCCACATAGTAAGTAAGGCAGAGGGAACCTAGTATTAAGACACACAATGTCGTGTTTTTTTCATCAGAAATGAAACTAATTAATTTCTCCGAGTGGGAATCGAATCCCACAATCATCGCTCTTACAATCACATGTTGTAGGTACCTCCGCGCCACAACAGCCTCTCAAATAAAAAGGGAAACTTAATTAAAAAACCGTAGGGTTTGGCGCTCCGTTTTCTCTGACTACGCCGCTAGGTATAAAGCATGAAGCTAAGTAAGTTAAATTAAAAGCATATCTACCATAATATAAAATTAAAACAGTTTTTCTACTGACGCTACTCAAAAGTTACTTTTTCAACGATATTCAAGACATTTGCAAAACAGAAATAAGCGATTCCTCGCGATTACTTTATAAATTTTAAAGTGAACGTTCACTATTTTTGGTATTGTCTGTATTTAGTGACACAGTGTACCGTTAGCGATCAACATATTGACGTATTTTTGCTGGATTTAATGAATTATTCATTAATATGCATATATTGATGATTTATCATCGTGTGGTTGTCAATTACAGTTGGTTATTGTTTCCTTTTGGTAAGCCTAGATTTTTTTTACCTACACGCTGTATTCCGCACGTAGCAGGGTAGGCAGAGGGAACCAGGGAACCTAATTACGACATGGCCTAGGTATTGCGTGTTGAGTAGAACTCAGTAGAACTCAAAGCCGCGCTTTGCCTTATTACCTGAGCGAAGAAACGAAAATATTAAATATTTTACTCCCTCGAGTGGGAATCGATCCCACAACCGTTCCGTTTACGGCTTCACGCTTGTGCCCCTGCGCCACAATGACCTCAAGCTTTAGATTTTTTATTTTTTTTATATATTGTTAGATGAATTCTTAACTAATGATGCTTATATAAAAAAAAATTAAAAGTAAGTAATATGTAGCTTTATTGTACTAAATACATATATATTAAAATTCCTAAAAAAAGTTTAACATAGGCATGTAAAAATACTGCAAACGCGATTTAAAGAATTCAGCATATAGTTGGAAAAAAAATCCGTTCAATTTTAACACAAAATGCTGCTTTTATTATAATATTTTTTTTAAAAAAATCGAAAATTAAATCAGCTTCACGCTGTATCCCGCACATAGCAGGGTAGGCAGAGGGAACCTAGTGTTAAGAGACTCCTTTCCCCACTTTCCACTGAAATCTGCAGGCATTGCGTGTTGAGTGGCGGAAATCAAGGGCGCGTTGTTCCCTCGACGCCAGAGCGAAGAAATGAAAATATAAATGTAAATAAATATTTCATTTCCTCAAGCGGGGATCGAACTTACAACCAGTCGATTTTACAGTCACACTTTGTGCCCCTGCGCCACGACTGGCCTCAAAATATACATGATACATTCATATATTTTATAATCTCATTTTTAAATTGTATAGTAATTAATATACAAGTAGTGCTGGCCTTCGAAAATCTGTCTTAATCTATGTGACCTTGTCCTATTAAAATGTGCTGGTTTTAGCCAAATATATAAAACATATCACTAGATAAGAATATTTATTAAAAATGCAATTAATTCAATACTACTTCCTGCGTCGGTCGCAGGTTGAATTCTAATGTGAGAACAATCTTTTTTTATAGTTTTCATACATTGAGTGTTAAGTATTAAGCTGAGTGATTTATCACTACCAAGATATTTCAATAGTTTATTAGCGATATTGACATAATATAATTTTATGAAATAAAATATTTCAAAAATCTAAATGATTGGTTATTTAGATAAAAAAAAATAGATAAATATTCATCATCTATGAAAATTTCAACTGTTTCAACAGCAAAGATGGAGAGAGAGACAGTCAGTGAAGTCTTAGTAATTCTGATTCTACCTTTTGGGTACGGAAACGATGTACCGGTACGCTAACCCTAAAAATAGGTAAAAATAGTGAAAGATTAAAAAAATATATATTTTTACAATGTCCAAGTATATATGATCATTACAATATCAAAAAAAACATTTAATTAACGGAGGCCAGTCGTGGCGCAGTAGCACAGAGTGTGACTGCAAAATCGACTGGTTGTGGGTTCGATCCCCACTTGAGGAAATGAAATTGAGTTCCACCACTCAACACGCAATGCCTCCAGATTTTGACGGAAAGTGGGGAATGGAGTGTCTTAACACTAGGTTCCCTCTGCCTACCCTGTTGTGTGCGGGATATATCGTGAAGTTGATTTAATTAACTCCTTTGATAAAAATAATATGTTATCCTGGTGTAACTTCAGTATAAGATGTATTGTACTGTATATATTTTAAAATGGAAATTGATGCCGTGGTGCAATGGGTCAACGTCTAATTGCTAGCGAGTTCGCCGTGTTTTCGATTCCCGCTCGTGGGAACCAAATATCTTAATTTTCCTTTAAAACAAACATATAAAAACGCTTCAGCTTTTCCTTTACGACATGCCCATAAAATCTAAAGGCATAACATAGCTGCACAGAGCCCCGCAAAAAGGAGCATTGACGAAGCTGGTCTGGAACACGTTGTTTTAATAACACAAGAAATATTAATGTTTTTCGACATTTTTATTTATTGCACAGATACGGGTGCCTATTTTGGAATTTAATTACAACTTATATTATCTTTTCACTCAATGATAATAAACTCGAGATGTACGATTTTATGGGTCATAATAAAAAAAATGTTGGATACCCACTAATAATGGTTACTCGGTGAGAAACGGAGTGTCTTAACACTAGGTTCCCTCTGCCTACCCTGCTGTGTGCGGGATAAAGCGTGAAGCTGATTTGATTTGATTATTTTATGGTTACTCAGCAAAAATTAAATTGGTTGTCGATAAAAAATTTTGTAATTAACTGTTTGTATTGATGTTAACTTTTTCCTTTGTAAATATTTGCTACATTTCATTTAATTTGCGGAATATAACGCTGCACTTTTTTATTACCAGATCATAGCGTAGCCTCCTCCGAATCCTCAGGCCGAAAGAAAGGCCGCTCCATTCTTCTTATACCTACTGCTGAACTAGAAACATTATATGTTGGGTGACTAATTCAAATTGATATTGATATTATATGTATACAATATAAAATATTCTGTTGAATCAAACTTAAGGTACACACCATTCTGTACTGGAGTATGACTTATTTCTTATAAATTAGACTCCTAGTTTTTTTAATAAAAGAAAAGGAAAATATAAATTAATAAAAAATATATTTATACAACAATTTTATTTTAGGCGGTCGTGGCTCACGGGCAAAAGGCTGTGACTGTAACGTGACGGTTGTGGGTTCGAACTCCACTCGGGAGAATGAATTATTATTTATTAATATTTTCATGGCACCAACGCAAAAGCCCGGCGTTGAGTTTCACCACTCAAGCAATTCGGTGGAAAATGGGGAACGGAGTATCTTAACACTAGGTTCCCTATGCCCACCCTGCTATATGCGGGATACAGCGTGAAGTTGTATGTTATTATTTTATTTTAAAACAAGTAGCTATAAAATAACTGAAAAACAGCACAAATATTACATTACGTGAAACAAACTGTACAAAAATCATCTTTTATAGGCCACAAACCAATATAAACGTCACCTAGTGTCCTAAAGACCGTAACACAAAAACCAGCACATTCGAAAGCTGCTAAATAAAACATACGAGAGCTAGACTATCAGCTTTCTACCAGATCTGCTCATCACCCAGCACACCCATCTCTTAAGGATTTAGTGCGGGGGTTCGGCGAAAGTGGAATTTGAATACAATGTATATGAATAATACATGGCTGGGATGGTATTTTGTAGTGATATACCGATTGTTATCTTTGTAGTGTGATAATTGGAGTTAAGTGTGGTGTGGTGGCGTGGTTTAGTGGCGTAATATGTGCAAAGTTCGGCGTTGAGTTCCGTTATTCAACACACAGTGTCTCGAAGATGGGTAAAGAAATGTCTTAAAATTAAGATCCCTCTGCCCACTGTATCCCATATGTAGCAGATATGGGATACAGCGTAAGACTAAAAAAGTGTGGTTTTATAAAGTTTAAGGATCTCAGCATTTGAGGCCAGTCGTGGCGCAGCGGCACAAGGTGTGACTGTAAAACCGACTGGTTGTGGGTTCGATCCCCACTCGAAGAGATAAAATATTTACTTAAATTTAAATTTCCATTTCTTCACTCTGGTGTCGAGGCAAAGCGCGGCGTTGAGTTCTGCCACTTAACACGCAATGGCTCCAGACATGGCAAAGTGGGAAACGAAGTGTCTTACACTATGTTCCCTCTGCCTACCCTGCTATGTGCGGGATACAGCGTGAAGCTGGAAAAAAAAGGATCTCAGTGAAGCAGTACGAGTCTTTAATATTTAGCAGTGGTTAAATAAAACTTCAATTTTGAATAAAATCATTAGCCATTGACATCGATTAATATAGATTTTTTTATTGTAGATATGTGAAAACAGTAGTTTTTTACTTGGGGTCGAAAAAAATATTCTATTCTTTTAATAAATTATTTTCTAATTTATTAAAAGAATAGAATATTTTTTATAAAATCCACAAACCATCTTGGATGTAGTATTTAAATTGAAATGAAAAATAAGTAGGTACACTAACTCAACTCAAAATTAAATAACTATTCAAAATAAGAAGTAACAAGCTTCATTTTTTGGACATTAAAATAGCACTTTTCAAATATTTTAAAAGATATATTTTATACTAGAGGGCGCGCGCGGATTCGCCCGCTTATTAGGAGCGAATTCTGAAAAAACCACGAAACACGTGTTCAATAAAATATTTTTAACAGTCCAAATTTAAATTTTTATAAAAATCGGTGGCAATTTAAAGATTTTTCCATATAAACTTTCAACCCCTTATTTGAACCCTTAGGGGTTGAATTCTTAAAAACCATGAAACACGTATTCAATGAAATATTTTTAAGAGTCTGAATTTCAAATTTTATAAAAATCGGTGCCGATTTAAAAAAAAATCCATACAAACTTTCAACCCCTATTTCATCCCTTTAGGGTTAAAATTTTTCAAATTCCCTTCTTAGTGGATGTCCAGAATATGAAAATAAACATCTGCCCAAATTTCACGTTTCTACCATCAGCGGTTACGGCTCTGCGTGCGTCTTACCTCAGTCAGTCAGCACAAGTCCTTTTATGTATATAGATGATATACATTCATATATTACTTTTACATGCTATACATTGATTTAAATCAAAATGTTAATTAATATCACTACAGCAGGAAGAAAATGAGAAACCTAGTGCTTTCCGTGTGGCCGGTGCTGGTCGTAACCTGCGTAGCGTAAAATCGACGTCGGCGTATCAAATGTGGCGAAAACCAAACTACATGATAGTTAAGCAATATTATTATATTGTAGTGAAATTACTTAACAGGTTCCTGTGGTGAGAATGTCTTGTATATTATAAGTTTTTTATAGGAAACTTTATTAAATAAAGGAAGAGGTCAGTCGTGGGGCAGCGGTATAAACTTGTGACTGTAAACGCGACTGGTTGTGGGTTCGATTCTTACTCGAGAGAATGAAATATTTTCATTACTTCGCTTTGGTGCCGAGGCAAAGATCGCAGCGTCTAGTTCCGCCATTCAACACGCAATGCCTCCAAAATTCAGCTGAAAATGGGTCGCGAAGTGTCTTAACACTAGGCTCCCTCTTTCTACCCTACTCCTTGCAGGACATAGCGTGAAAAGAAACGTACCTATGTGACCAGATTCAAGTCTTTTCAAGCATAATAGAGGAGATTTCCGTTTCCGTTCACTATCTTGCCGTATAGTAGCGAAACTCAACGCCGTGCTTTCTCTGACCAAACTAAATAACCAATTTAAACATGGATTTTTTAATACCAGTTCAAAAACTATGAAATTTACATCATTATTTGTATACTACAAAAAATAAAATATTGATACCAGTAAACATGGCCATTAAGCGGGAAGCTAAAAAAAATCAGCTTCACGCTGTATCCCGCATACAGCAGGGTAGGCAGGGAACCTAGTCTTAAGACACTCTGTTCCCCACTTTCCGCCGAGTTTTGTAGGCACATAGCGAAGAAATAACCAAAAAATAATATTCCCTAACTGGAAAAAAAATGGAAATATGAAAATCCAAATTCCATTGTGCATTTTATAGTTCTTAACACATAGTAATACAGGCTACAGTCGTTTAGCAATAAATATTTCAAGAATTTCTCGACTTTAGAATTTGCATACGCCGTTGACAATGTCCTTTGTCCACATTTTTAAATAAATAAAGTGAAAAGAGGTAAAAAAACGCTTCCACGACTCATCATTTGTTGGTAGTCTAAGTTAAATAGAAGTTACTTATTGGTTACGTATTGAGATCAGTCGTGGCGCAGCGGCACAAAGTGTGACTAAAACCGACTAGTTGTGGGTTTTATCTCCACTCGAGGGGATGAAATATTTACTTAAATTTATATTTTCATTTCTTCGCTCTGGTGTCGAGGTTAAGCCCGGCGTTGAGTTCTGCCACTCAACACGCAATGCCTCCAGAATTCGGCAGAAAGTGGGGAACGGAGTGTCCTACACTAGGTTCCCTCTGCCTACCCTCCTGTGTGCGGGATACAGCGTGAAGCTGATTTTTATTTAATTATTGGTTGGTGTTTTCGAAGTATCTTTTAGAAGTGTTAAATGTAACCACTGTGGTTGTGGGTTCGATTATACACCTGTCAATCGATTATTATTATTCGAATTTTGCTAGATTTCATTTTTTTTTGGCCTTGTTAGCCGAAACTCCAACAAACTGTGTCAACAACGAGACCAGTCGTGGTAGTAGATTGTAGGTTGGATTTCCACTCTAGAAATATATTTTCATTTGCTCGCTCTGGTAGCGAGGGAAAGCGTGGCGTTGAGTTCCGCGTGGGGAACGGAACTGTCTTAATGGGAACAAAGTGTCTTAACACTAGGTTCCTTCTACCTATGTGCTGTACTATGTGCGGAATAAAAAAAAGGATGGATTGATAAGTTCAAGCACGTAAATACACCAAACATACAGTACATAGACATGAATATGTTATAGCTATAGGTTCGATTCCCACTCAAATACATATACAAATCAAGTTATAACTTTCTGTCACTCAACAGCAACGTCAACAGATAACAAAGATACATCTCAAGATATTAAGATAAAAAAAATCCAAGAATGTCTTAAGAAATAATAGCATATTTAAAATTGCTCCACTCGAAACTGTTTACTCAAAATATTAAGAAATTTTGATAACAGCTTCCCTAATGAGGAGGTATGCGAGACGCAAACAAACATACATAGATTCGCTTAACGCCTTGTGTTTCGTAAGTGTGATTGCGTTAACATACAAACAAAAACGCAACAGTTGCTTTGCGTATCTAAATGGGAGCCAAGTTACAAGATTTTACGTGTTTGTATTTTATTTTCTTTAACTAATAAAAAAAACAAGCGTGTGACTATATTACGATAGTTGTAAGTTCGGTTCCCCTTGGGAATTAATTGTTATTTATTAATATTTGAGGAAAAGTGGGGAACAGAATGTGTTAAAACTAGTTTTGCTGTAGGAATGAGCGTATATCTCTCTCTTTATGTATTTTCTCATATATTTTTAGAGAGATTTTTGAGGCCAGTCGTGGCGCAGCGGCATGAGGTGTGACTGTAAAACCGACTGGTTGAGGAGATGAAATATTTACTTAAATTTATGTGTGGTTATACTTAAATTTATGGTGTTGAGGTTAAGCGCGGCGTTGAGTTCTGCCACTCAACACGCAATGCCCCCAGAATTCGGAAGAAAGTGGGGAACGGAGTGCCTTAACACTAGGTTTCCTCTGCCTACCCTGCTGTGTGCGGGATACAGCGTGAAGCTAATTTTTTTTAATATATTTTTTTTTCACTCTCTTAACTTATACCACATACCATATCAACAAAACATACTTGGCCGCCTGTGATGATGTCAGTCATCTCATGGCTTATTTGTTTTACATTTTAATGATTTCCAAACAGCGTTTAAGACTGAATTGAAAGCGCTTAGAGCACATGTTACCGAAGTCACGATTATACACTTATTTTAGAAGTGCTGACAAATTGAAGTATGGAATATTTATATATATTTACATATATATAAAAGGCCAGTCGTGGCGCAGATTGTAAACGTGACAGATTGTGGGTTCGATTTCCACTCGAGGTAATTATTAAAATACTTAAAATTTTAATTTCTTCGCTCTGGTGTCGATGCAAAGCGCGGCGATGAGTTCGAATGAAGGGCACTCAATGGTTCCAGAATTCGGTGGAAAATTAAGAACGGAGAGTATTAATACTAGGTTCCCTCTGTCTGTCTCTACTGAGCGCGGGAAACAGCATGACGTTAAAAATAAGTAAAAATTAAAATAAATATGTCAGATATATTTATACATTCAAAGACGTCAATCAGTCAATAGTTTAGTTTAGTTTTAGTCATATATATTTTTTGTAGTCTCAAAATTATCTCACATATTAACCACACCACATACACCAGAGCAAAGAAATGGCAATATAAATTTATTATAAGTAAATATTTCATCTCCTCGAGTGGGGATCGAACCCACAACCAGTTGGTTTTACAGTCACACTTTCTGCCGCTGCGCCACGACTGGCCTATATAAAAATGATAAATATTTCCAATAACACTATATAAATAAGGATTCCTACAGTGTGTTTACTTTTAATATTAGTATAAGGTAAGTAGAAAAGCGTGCCATCAAATATTTCGAGTATAATCATGTTTACATTCAGGGGGCAGTGGAGAAATGGTAGTCCTTTGTCAATTCCTACGTGAGACGGGTACAAATACAGAATACGAAATGAAAATAAGCTGCAAATTCCCTAAATAAATCGCAGTTTAAGTTAAAAAGCTGTCTTTTTTTTTTTAATATTTAAATTTAACTTTTATAATACCGACGGTAGTGAGTTCCATTTCCACTGTGGGGACGGCGGATCTTGCGGCGGATTGAGATCTGCCATTCAACAGTGCCTCAATGCCTCGAAACTCGTGACTTAGAACTAGATTCCCCTTGCCTACTTTGCTATATGCGGGAGACTAAGAGGAGGGAAGTAAATTTTAGCTTATTTCGCCATAGTAAATCTCAGATTGGGTTGCTATTTCCTACAATTACCAAATATATTATCGTGTTTCGTGTAGGAGTCAGTTTATTATATTGTTTACTATTAATGTTTTGTTTAAATATACGATAGGTTAAATTGCGTATAATAATGCGTATATAATTCAAGTTGTATGGCGTTAGTCGTGAGTTCAATCTCTAGTTTAGGTTCCATTGCACAATAGTTTTATTTTTTTTAATTAAAAATTAAATCAACTTCACGCTGTATCCCGCTCACAGCAGGCTAGGCAGAGGGAACCTAGTGTTAAGACACTCCGTTTCCCATTTTCCGCCAAGTTCTGGAAGCATTGCGTGTTGAGTGGCGGAACTCAACGCCCCGCTTTGCCTCGACACCAGAGCGAAGAAATGAAAATATAAATGTAAATAAAGATTTCTTCTCCTCAAGTGGGATCAAACCCAGAACCAGTCGATTTTACAGTCACATTTTGTGCCTGTAGACTGTAAATGAAAGGGATGTGAGTTTGATTCACATTTGGGGGTGTGAATTACTTTTACGCACTCGCTCAGTCAAAACTTTAAGTTCCGTCACTCAATATCTAGAAAATAAGGCGTTGAATGGTCAACGGAGTGTTGCGATATTAGAATTAACTCTTACCATGTTTTATGCGGGATAAAGAGTAAAACTAAAAAAGAGAATAAAAAATAAAGGGCTTCAACACTAAGTTTCTCATTGTTATACCTAGAACATCATTAAATATAATATAAAATAATACATTCATACAAGAGTAGCTTCACGCTGTATCCCGCACACAGCAGGGTAGGCAGAGGGAACCTAGTGTATGTACAAGAGTAGCGAAATCATCATTGGAAATATTAGGAAATCATTAATTTAATTAACATTTCACCATATCCTCGTGGGAAGGTGTGGGAGGATGCTAATGCGTTACAACACGAAAGTAACGCGAATCGAACGTTATGTAACCGACTGACTCTATTTACATAATTTCATAGTGTTTCGCTATTAACAATGTTATTGTCTTATATTGGGAACTTTCGTTTTTTTTTTATTATGCTATAAGACAATCGCTGTGGGACAGTGTCTGTCTGTACGTGAGGGTTGTGAGTTGGATTCCAATTCGGGGGAATAAATTATTTTTATATGTCTATTTTGGCTACATAAAACGTATTGAGTTCCACCACTCAACACGCAAGGCCTCCGGAATTCAGCGGAAACTTAATGGGAGCGGAGTATCTTAAGGTTCCCAGGAACTAAAAAAAACAATATAATAGGTGAAGTACTTATTGAGTAGCTTGTGTTGCCTCAACTAAATATGTTGATAATGCAAATATTAGAAGTTTATTCCCCATCTTCATGTATATTTATATATATAGAATTGGGGCTCGAACTCACAACTATCACGCCGTACATTGTTCCAATGTGCCTTAAGTATATCACAAAATGATTTTTTTAAGTCACTTTTACATTTAATACAGTAAAATTCCGACGCAATTTTGAAAAAACATAAAAATGAATTGTTAAATTCAAATATTTTAGCGTTTCTTAGATAAAATGTAAAGACAACACGAAATGAAATCTTAGGCTGTAAAAGTTTAATCCTCAAACGACGTCGGGTCCAGTCTATAAATCCTGTTACCCTTACTTACATTTACTTTATATATAGATTTCGAGGTTGACTATTATCTTATTGAATACTATCTTAAAAGTACCATTTTAATATATTTTTTTCAGCTATACACTTTATCTCGCATATAGCAGCGTAGGCAAAGAGAGGGAAAGAAATGCCGTTTGGCACTCACTGTAACGAGACGGATATAGGTTCGATTCCTATACGAGGAAATGAGTTATAATTTATGTATATTCCAATTTCTTCGCCCTGGTTTCTATTCTCGCGCAATGCCTCGAAAATCAACGGAAAGTGGGGAACAGAGTCTTAATATTAGGTTTTTGCTGCTATTAATAGAATTCAGTATGAAGGATAAAAAAAATTGAATATAATCCAACATGATTTATTTATCAACGCGTTAAAACGACTAATAAATAAATGAATAAAAAAAAAGTAATTTAAGCTGACACAATGTCTGCGGAATTACACAGTCATATCACCTTGAGGTCGATAAGGCCCAATGCTCTTTAGTCCACTGTTTTTAGCATTAAATGTATGACAGGTGCTACATACCTAACCAGTGACCAGGCGTCCTGTTTTGAACGGGACCGTCCCGTTTTTCGCTTGGGACACCCCAATGTACTCCAAAGATGGCACCCGGACGTATAAATGTGGCATTTTTCGAAATGGGAACCAGTAAAAAAAAAACGAAAGTATACCCTTAATATAACCAAGCCCTATAAAGCCAAACGCATTGTACACATTAAAAAGCGAAAATTAACATGAAAATGTCAAATGTTCTTTTAAAACTTTTAATTAAAAAATATTAGGCTAGTTGTGGCGCAGGGGCACTGTAAAAGGGGACTGTAAACGCGACAGGTTCTAGGTTTAATTCCCTCTCGAGGAAATTAAATATTTGATATTTTCATTCCTTTGAGTTAGTATCGAGGCAAAAGCTGGCGATGAGTTCCGCCACTCAACACGCAATATCTCCAAAATTTGATAAAAGGTAAGAGATGGAGTGTTTTACCATTGGGTTCCCTCTGCCTACCCTGCTATTGGCGGGATACTGCGTGAAGTGAAAATAAGCATATTAATAAATAAAATTCCAAATTAAGGAAAAAAAAACAGATGTCCCGTTTTGAGCCGGTAAAAGAATGGTGACCTTACGCATACCGATACAAGTTGTATTGCCATGAGAAATATTTTTAGTTTGTGTAAGAATTTTATTGAAAAAATCATGTTGACATTATGTTGTATAATAATATATAAGTTATTTATTGAGGTCATTGATAAAAGCGATAAATTGTGATTTCGATTCCCACTCGAGGAAATTTAATACCAATCTAATATTTTCATTTACACGTTCTGGTGTCAAGACATAACGAGGCGTTGAGTTCCTCCAATCAGTGCCTCCAGAATTTTCGGGGAACGGCTTGTCTTAACACTAGGTTCCCTCTGCCTATCCTACTACATACGGGGTACAGCGGGAATCAGAACAAAAAGCTACCAGCGACCACCTACTAAGTTAGTCTTATTACTACTTTAATGAACAGTCTTTACGCCGTAATGACCTATTACTAGAATTTATAAAGCGGATGTACGCAACGTAATAAAAAGCTATGGGATGAGATCTATGGGAACTTGCCATGACAGAATTGTGAGAAAAAGAACGTTATAATAATATATCTTTAGATATTTGTTTTGTAACACTATTATCTTCATTGGGTTTGCTTGAAACAATTTTTTTTAACTTCACACTGTATCCCGTACAAAGCAGAGTAAGCTGAGGGAACCTAGAGTTAAGACACTCGGTTTTATACCTTCTGCAGCAATACACTTAAGATATATATAGTTATTCAATGATTGTGAATCAAATTAAAAGGTTAAAATACATATTTAAATCGATATCTGTAAATTTTTTTTGCTAAGAAACTATTCACTTTTTATTTTCGTTTTTGGAACTATGTAAACTATACTTAATGATTTATTTTTATATAATTTTTCTCCTTTTCACCCCATAGCGTATACAAATCTAATTATGATGTAATGTATATTGTATTACTAACTCACGTAATTATAATATAAAACTTCTTAAAAATTATTCAAATATTTAAAAAAAAATCTTTATTAAATAAAAAAATAATATATATCCAATTATGTATCAGAAATCCTTAAAAAGATCAACTTTTATCATTTAATTGTAACTATTTTCAAAGTAAAATATAATAAATCACCAACTCAACTACAGGTAAGTTATTTACAACACCCTATCCTGTATAGTAACATATGAATAAATAAAAACGTATAATATAATATATACGTATATAAGTATGAGACCGTCGTGGCGCAGGGGCACTAGCGTATGATTGTAGCCCGATAGCTGTAGGTTTGATTTCCAAAGAAAAGAATTATTTTTTGTTAATATTTTCATTTCTTCGCTCTGGCACCAAGGCGACAGCGCGGCGTGTAGAACAGAGTGTCTTAACACTAGTTTCCATCTGCCTATATATATGCGGGATACAAACACAATATGTAAAAAAAACGGTTAAGTGCGAGTTGGACTGAAGCTTCCGCACCAATTTCAAAATAGTAGGTCAACAGAAAGTACACTGTAGAACTCATAAAATTTGACAAACTTAAGTTTGCGGGCATATCCACTCATTTTGTATGAAATGATGTACAAGTGTAAGCTTGTTACGATTTTTTTCTTTAGTGAAATACCTATAAATTTTTACTTTTCGAATTTTTTCTTTATTTGTTGTGTAAGTTCTCAAACATCAATACGTAAGTGCTCGTCTCTTTTGATTTCGTTGACTTAGAAGCTTGACTTTATTATGGTTCAAGGGACCATAGACCTGAATATTTAATATTAATTTCTTGTAACGAAGTAATACTATAAGGGTTCCGTTTTTACCTCTTAGGGTACGGAACCCTAAAAAGAGAACTTAAACTCACTTATCTACAAAACTTAAAATTTAACGACATATAAAACAAGGATATAATACGTTCGTCATGGACTGTCGTAAAAGCGTCAAGCGTCTTCGTCACGGTTTATGGCGCCACCCTACGATGTTCTTCTAATGTATAAAATCTTCTAAGTTTTCAACTTTATTGAGGGTCTCGTAGGTGTAGTGATTCAGAGTCGATAGCTTAGTAAGAGGTCGTGGATTCTTCTTTTTTATTAAAATGGTGAAATTTTAAAGTGGTGATTTTTTGTCAGACGAACGCAAAAGGTTTATGAATGTAATATTTTTAGAGCTAAAATTAAACATACTTTAGCACAATATTTCTTAAGTATACATCTCAATATTTAGACAGCTATTTTTTCCGGATATTTATAGATTTACTGTAAAATCAGAGTAGGCAAAAGGCACTTAGTGTTAAAAGTTTTCGTTTCACAATTCACTGAACTGACTGAACTCAACGCCACGCTTTTTCTACTTAACCGGGTAAATGGAAATAACTTAAACTATAATAATCCCCCAAGTGGTAATCGAAGTCACAACCACCACATTACAATCAGATGCTATCAGAAGCACGAGAAAATAGGTAAAAAAAATTTAAAAAAAATCTCAAAAAGCTTCAATCCTCTACCACAATACTAAGAACATATTACATACATTACTAAAAGCTAATTCCTCATAAATTCGAACCACTTTCCAATACAACTGTTAACAGCTTAACCTTTGGGTACAAACGCGTACGTCAACATTAAATATAGGTACTTGCGCTGAAATGACCTGTGGGGGTCAGTGACTGTTGGAATAGGTTATATCCGACCACCCAAAGCGAAATACTAAGGTATATAGGTTCAAACATCTCCTAGTGCAGGCAGAGAAAGAGGTAGAGTAGGCTGGGAGAGTTTAATTTAACACTCCGATCTAGAAGTAATCAAAAATATGTATTGAAATTGTTGAAAATGAATCTTGATATCGTTGCAATATATCAATCAGTCAATCAATCGGATAAAATATCGTATTTCCTCTTTTATATTGTCGTTTACGTGACACTTTTTAGTTACTTTTTATTATCAACTCTTTCCAAGAGGCGCGGGTTCGAATTCTCTTGCTGCCACATTTATATACGTTTTGTAAAAAAAAATCTAAAAAATGTTTATAATCTTTTGTTGTTATTTTAATTATTATCAATTTTTTTATGCAGGATCAGTAATTCTACTGTTTTACACATTCATACTAAATAATAATTAACAAATAATTTTCTTAAATTAATTTCCTGTTCCATTATTCACGCTTTGATATATTATTTCAAAGCGCGGCGTTAAGTTCCGCCACTTAACTCGCAATTCCTCCAGAATTGAACTGTAAATAGGAAATTGAAGTGTCTTAATTAAAACGGAATGTTTTAACACTAGGCTTCTATGTCTATGCCTAACCTGCTATTTTCAGAATATATCAGGATATGAAAGGGACATATCCAACGTTGTTTAAATAAGCATTTTATTTACTTATTTAAAAAACATATAAAAAATTTAAACATAGTGTGACTCGAACCCGCGCCTCCTGGAAAGCGACCAGGCGCTCTGACCACTAAACCATACGTTCTCGCGAGCGCCTGGTCACGTTCCAGGAGCCGCGTGTTCGTCCCACTATGTTCAAATTTTTTATACGTTTTCTAAATAAGTATTTTTCTTTCCTGAGTGTATAATAACACTTTAAAAATGTTAAAAATAAGCATTTTAATGTTAAACGAGAAGTTTAGTAAAATATACAAATAATCAAAACCAAGTGATGAGTCACTACGCATTCTCTTCACAAGGGCGGTACGCAAATAAATTTTAACAAACAATAATGTTTTAATACTACACTAATTGAAATTTCAAGCTGAACCGCCTTTAAGTTATTCACTTGACCTTTTAATTCACAGCGAAAAAAAATTACATCGTTAATAGTGGGAGGTCGCATTTTAAACGAAATGAGGAAAATAATGTGTTTATTATAAAATAATTTTTAGCTTTAGAAGAAACGCTTAAATGCAGGTTCAATTCCTGTTGTGGGTAATTTGAGTTAATGCTGCAAAGTGATGAGGAGTAATTGTGGATACATTTAGTTTCTATTAGAGTTTTACTGTGGCTCAATATACTTTCGATGGATGTACGTTCGTTTCCTATTTGGGAAAATTAATTGTTGTCATATTCCAAATCTGGTAAGACAACGCGCGCTGTTGAGTACTGCCACTCAACCAGGTTCTTTTTGCTAATCCAGTGATGTAAGGAATATGGCATCTCAAAAGTACCTTGACCTGATTTGTGGATGAAAGTTTAAGGAAATACTAAATCTAAATGAGAAAAAAATTGTAAAGTAACATAACGCTGAGTTTTCTGCTAATCGCCATACTATTATATTATTATAAATGTGAATGTAAGGTTGTTTGTTACGCTTTGACACTAAAACTAATTATTATACATATTATTAGAGGCTGAAGCTTTTTATACATATTATTAGAGGTATTAGAAAGAACATAGAATAGTTTTTAATTTAAAAAGTATTTTGAAAGCATCCTTTAGCTATTATATAAAAAAAGATTAAACGAACGCCGCGTTTTAGTCTCTAATTATAAAATAAGATACGAATATTATTTGAAAATAGTAATAATATATAAATTTATATAATGATAAATATGAAAATATAGTGGCCGGTCATGGCGCAGGGGCACAAAGTGTCGATCCTCACTCGAGGAAACGAAATATTTATTTAAATTTATCCATTTCTTCGCTCTGGTGTCGAGGCAAAGCTCGGCGTTGAGTTCCGCAACTCAGCACAATGTGGGGAACGGAATGTCTTAACACTAGTTCCCTCTGTCTACTCTGCTGTGTGCGAGATACAGCGTGAAGCTGATTTACTTTGATTAAATTTTTACTATAAAAATTAAACAATACACAGTAACGCAAACATGAGCAAATATGTTAAAGGTCCCAATAATTTCAATTTAATATATTTAAAAATACTTATTTAAAAAACGTATAAAAATTTGAACGTAGCGGGACTCGAACCCGCGCCTACTGGAAACCGACAACTTTAAAAAATGTTAAAAATGATAAATATATTTAAATTTAGCATGAATATAACAACTAATAACGATATGATAAATCCAAAATAAAAATATATTGGAGAAGATGATATTACTCAAATGATTTAATAAAGTTGATTAAAAGGTTATTAATAATTTTTTTTAGATAGATATTTTTTTTTACCTTCGTAGGAAACTTTTTCTTGCATGAATACCCACCCACCCACTCACATAAGGATACAACATAGGTACTAATATTATAGAATAACATTCTTATACGACGATTGTGAGTTCAATTGCCACTCAAAGTAATCAATTATTTCCATATCTTTGTTTTAGTAAAAGACAAAGCGCCGCGTTAAGTTCCTCCTTGTTCACTCGACACATAAAATCTCAAAAATTGTTCAGAAAGTCTGAAACGTAGTGTTTAAACACTAATTTGCTTCCACCTACCTATATACGAGATATAACGTGAAATAAAAAAATCCTATATTACTCATATAGTCCACATTTAACCACCATCATGTTCTAATGAGTGACCCAATTTCTATTTCAGAAGCACTTGCAACATCTGTTCTAACTTGAATCTAACTGCGCTTTCGATATTGATATCGGATTTATTATATCCGACGACCGCGCATCAGCGTAAAGATGATTTATGGTGTGTGGTGACCATATTTAAGTGGTAGAGAGGATTTTTTACGTTCTTGCTGTATTCCACACATAGGAGGAACCGGGAAATGTAGTGTTGAGACACTCCGTTCCCATTACGACACTTTCGTTCCCCACTTTATGCTGAATTCTGAAGACATTTGACGCGAACGAGGAAATGAACGAGGAATTGAAACTATTAAATATTTCATTGCGTTATATGGAATTCATATACACAACCTTTTATTCCTTCATTTCATTTCCTTTAGTGGGAGTCGAACCCACAACCTATCACTATTTACAATCGCTTATACCCCTGCACCACGATTAGCGAATATCTTTATAACCGTAATAAATAAACTTTTAACGAAGTATGGAAGCTGGCTATTGCAACAATGTTGATAGAAATACCTATCTTGATAACTCTGAGGTCACTCCCGATAGTATTTTGATAGTATATTAGATATTTACAAGTGAATTACGAAATTGCTAAACTTTACAGTTTTATATAGATACTTACATTAAGAAAATAGCGTATCCATTTTCATATAATTTGTTAGTATAAACAGTAAATAAATGCAGTTAATGACATTTAAATGTTTTTAGGTATAAACTTAGGCTTATAAACATATAAACCTTAATATGTAAATATGATCATACAGTTATTAAATTGAAAGTGTACGAAATTTAAATATATATTATATATGTTTTATGATATACATTTTATTTTTATTTTTGTAAAAGCCTACATATTTTTCGTATTTTTGCAGTATCAATTGTGCAATCTCCACTTTCTGTTTCTATATATTGAAAGATATATTTAATACTTATACTATTTCTTTTAAGATAAGAAAAATACATTTGAACGGTTTCAGGGAACCAGGTTTTAACCCTGATACGTTTTCTAAAAATAGCTTAATTAATATCCAAAGAAAAGGATGATGTTCCCAAAAACTTTGTGGTCACCATACAATATTACATTATAAGCTTTAAATAATACATGTTAATAATACTGTTGGAACGTTCTGTTTTTCTATCTAGACCAAAATAAAAATGTTAATATATTATAAATATTCCCTAAATTTAATCAGATTGTACCTAACTGTCATTACATCGTTGTAATAGGGGGCCGTTCAAGTATTACGTAAGTAGTTTTTTTGCAATTATTGACGAATTTTTTAGAAAACATATAAAAAGTTTTACGTAGCGGAATTAGAACCTGCGCCTCTTGAAAACCGCCCAAGCGCTCTGACCAACTAAGCCATACGTTCTCATCGGACTTTGTCAAAATTCTCATATGCTTATTACAATTTATTTATGTTGTTAGCATCTCTGTAGGTCTAAACAGTATTTATTTTTCTTTCCTAAATGTAGAATAACACTTTAAAAACGTAAAAAATAACAGTAAACGTATTTTGTATGTACTTATTTAGAAAACGTATAAAAATTTGAACGTAGCGGGACTCGAACCCGCGCCTCCTGGAAACCGACCAGGCGCTTTGACCGCTAAGCTATATTGTGTATATATGTATATCTCAGTTCAAATCTCAGTTTACCATAAACGATGAAACCGAAGTCAAGATTGCGGATAATTACAAATTAGTATTTCAAGGTATTTGAGTCATACCTTCTTGTAATGTATTTGCTATACCTAGCTATTTTTATCGCAATTTTCCTAGTTAGATACTAGATGAGTTTATAGGTTATGGGTTCGATTCCCACTTGAGAAATTAAATATTTTAACTTTATCTTTCTGATATAAAGATAAATCGCGGCGTTGAGTACCACCACTCAATATGCAATCGCTTCAGAATTCGAAGGAAAATTATACGAAAAGGACTGTTTTATTACTAGGTTCTTAGTATTTCTACAAAATTATTATAGATTTCTAAAAGTGGTTATTTAAATATATGCCATATACGCTAATAAAAAATATTATAAATGTGAACTTTGACTCGCACTAACATATAATTGGCGCAGGTTCGTATTAAACTTAAGCTTTAAGCCTTTAATGGATAGTAACTTATAAATTTATCTACAGTAATATGAGAATTAGAAATTCATATATTTACTACAATAATAGTGTTATTTTTCACACTTTTTATTAGATTTTTTGCTTTATTCATTTTAGACCAATATTTAATTGGGGTACGGCGCGGCGTTAAATTCCGACATCCAACAAGTAATGCCCTGATTCTTAATACTTAGTTTTCTCTGCCTAAATCTGCGTGAAAAGACGTGAAGCTGGACAATAAATAATATTTGTAGCATATTTATCTGTTTAATTGTATAATATTTTAGATGAAATATTTACTTAAATTCATATTTCCATTTCTTCGCTCTGGTGTCGAGGTGAAGCTGATTAATTAATTGAATAATATACGATTTTAATTTAAACGAAAATATAAATGTAAATAAATATTTCATTTTCTCGTGTGGGGATCGAATCCACAATCAGTCGATTTCAGTCACACTTTGTGCCCCTGCGCCACGACTGGCCTCTAAAAATCAACTCTATTTTTTAACATTTTACTAAGTTATTATTAATTTAAGCATATGACAAACAATAGTTGCAGCGTTGCACTTAGAACTTTATCGCAGTAACATTTTACGCAAATTTGTCCAATGTAATAAATAACCGTCTTGGTCCGTAAACACAACAAGGTTTTAACTTGCTATAGCCATAGAGTATACGGTGCGTGAGAAGTGGCATTATCTTTGTATATACGTATAGAAATTTAATATGATGTTATATATATTTTTTAATAAATAAAGAATCAAATTTAATATATTATAATAATTTAATATATTTAGTTAGTAAAACTAAGCACACAATAAGATGAAATTATAAAACTATAGTGTCGATATATCTATCTATCTATCTATCTATTTATCTTGATACAAGCAAGGCATTGAGTTCCGCTACTCAACAAACAATGTATTCAAAATAAGGCAGTGCGTGAGGGACGGAGGTTCTTAGCTCTAGGTTCCCTCAGCCTAACCAGCTAGCTGGAATACAGCGCGCAAGTGAAATAAAGTGAATAAATATAAAATAATAACAATTTATATATTTTTTTCGTTTTACATTGTAAACCGCAACGTAGTAGGCTTAGCTCTGAACCTAAGACACGGTAGAGATACTGTAGAGTTTAAATTAAAAATAAATAAACAAAAAAAGCCTAAAACACTTCCGTTCTCCACTTTCCGTCGAATTTGTGAGACACTATGTGTTGAGTGGGGCAACTCAACGTCCCGTCCCATTTTGAGAAATGAACCCACAAAGTGGTTCAGTGCCACGACAGCCTCATTTGTATTTTTTAACAATTTAGTCTATTACTACTTCGTGATTAAACCTTCATTCATTTTAAAATATTTACTTTAAATAAATCAAGGTCTAATCAGCACTAAAGGCATAACTATTATCTCTAAAAATTGACAAATTTAATTTCTCTAATAATAAAAAATATTTATTTCCTATGTATACATATAATTGACCTTAACCTGGCCTCCTGTCTCATGCATAAGGAATGCTTTAACGATTATTTTTTAATATTTTTTTAGACTGATAACAGAAAAAATATACAAATCAGCTTCACGCTGTATCCTGCACACAGCAGGGTAGGCAGAGGGAACCTAATGTTAAGATACTCAGTTCCCCACTTCCCGCCGAATTTCAATCGGAGCTCAACTAAGGACTCGGAACTCGGAGTCGAGGCAAAGTGAGGCCACTTTGCCTCGACTCCAGAGCGAGGAAATAGAAATAAATATATATATCATCTCCTCGAGTGGGGGTCGAACCCACAACCAATCGATTTTACAGTCATACTTTGTGCCGCTGCACCACGAGTGCCCTAAAAAATATACAAATAAGTAAATATTACAAAATATGTAAATGGTGAGGTGTTAGAACAAGTGAATGGAGTGGTATATTTGGGAAGTATGATTAGTAACGATGGCATATACGAGATGGATGTGGAAAGGCGTATTGCTGCCGGTAACAGAGTTAACGGAGCCTTAGCTGCATTGATGAGACGGTGAAACGTCAGCACAGCTGCGCGTTTGGCCGTACACAAAGCAGTTTTGGTACTGACGCTGTTATACGGCAGCGAAACGTGGGTATTACAGAAGAAGAATGCCGTGGTGATGCGATCTCTTCGTAGGATATGCGGAGTCAGCTTACCTGATCGAATCAAAATACTTCTAATCTATTAATAATTTACTTTTTTTTACAACTGCCATGTCCTTATATTATTGTTCTTTAGAGTACCACACTCGTACAGTACACCGTACGTCGTATAATTAGATGTAACATGTTGAATGACAGCCGAGATAACGCCACTTTTAAATATTTTCCTTAATTTTTAAACTCATTCGCTGCGGAAGAAGGTTCTTTGAGTCACGAAATATGGATATCCCCAAAAAAAACTACTTTTTCTTTTGAGAGTAAATTCTTTATATTTACCTCTAAAATATTAATGTCAATAAATATTCAGCAACCAGTCGATTTTACAGTCACACGCCACGACTGGCCTCAGAAATTTGATTTAAAATAAATAAAAATCTAAAATGATTACCAAAAAATTTAAATCCTCTTTAAATATTCTAACGTAACGCAACACAGTGCAGACAACATATTCAAAATTTTATAAATGTATACGTACATACATACATACATATATACATGCATGCATACATACATACATACATACATACATACACACATACATACACACATACATACACACACATACTAATTAAATAAACCAAATAAGGCTATATATAATTCCACTATATCGAATGTCCTATTACCATAAGAATATTTATTTCTTAAAATCGTTAATCTCAACGCATATAAACTGCTCATTTCTCCACTATCTTAAAAATATTAATCAACTTTATGACCTAGGAGATAAGGGCTAAAATAACTGTAAAATTTATCCAAGTATTTATATATAGTGGTTTTAAATGACCATATAAGGACAGTATTTGTAGACAAGACTGTTTATGCCAATTACTGAGTTTCATTTATGTTATTACACTATAACAGGTTGTCCTATATGACTGTTTGAGGTGGTTTCCTCTAATGTTTAAAAGATATAGATAGATATAGATATAATATTTAATTTAAAATTTTTTGGTCGTCGCAAAGTGGGGAACGGAGTGTCTTAACAATAGGTTCCCTGTGATTAAACTGCTGTGTGCGGGATACAGCGTGAAACAGATTTTTTTATTATTAAGACAAGATAGATTATAATATTTATGAAAGAATTGCTGGTACTCCTTCAAGGAAAAATGTGGCAAAATCATTAATTTTCTTTTTTTTTTGGTTTCCACTCTTTTCTTATGAAATTAGAACATGTTACTTCGTTCTATACCTTCAGCTACATAGTCCACTGAAACCAAAATGTTATATTGTCGATAGTTAATTAAGATGATAAATATTTATTATTACGTCAATTAACCATAAGCAGGTTAGTTTTAGGATAAACCGCGGCGTTAGGTTCCACCACTGATACAAACAGTGAAGTCTTAATATTAGATTTTCCCGTTTTTTCCTTTTTTAATTTAAAAAACGGATAAAAACAATAACATAAGTTTAAACCAGCACCACTTAAAAACCGTTCATAATTCAGACCATTTCTAAATAAGGCAAGCTAAAAAATTATATAAATATGTAAAAACTGCTGAAAGTACTGACTTCACGCTGTATCCCGCACACAACAAGATAGACAGCGGGAACATAATGTTAAAACACTCCGCCATAGTGATATTTGCATACAAAAAATATTTATGAGACCAGTCGTGGCGCAGCGGCACAAGGTGTGACTGTAAAACCGACTGGTTGTGGGTTCAATCCTCAAACGAGGAGATGAAATATTTACTTAAATTTATATTTCTTCGCTCTGGTGTCGAGGCAAAGCGCGGCGTTGAAATCTGCCACTTAACACGCAATGCCTCCAGAGTTCGGCAGAAATTGGGAACGGGGTGTCTTAACACTAGGTTCCCTCTGCCTACCCTGCTGTGTGCGGGATACAGCGTGAAGCTGATATAATAAAAAAAATATTTATTTCCATATAAATATCAAAGTTTCGTAGCTCAGCGTGGCCGCTATCGGTGACGTGAGCGATTAAAGGACGCAAGTAGTTATGATAAACATTGATAAACTCATTTTACACAAACGCTTCTAGTGTGCGGGTTTGTTTCTAGAAATCGATTTAAATTTTTATTATATATATAAAAAAAAATAATACATTTTTTTTTAGTCGTCCAATACCAGTTTTACTATGAAATTGATACAAAAGGCAGTGTTTTTTTTAAATAAGTGATTTTTTTATTTTTTTTTTAAATTTCAATAAAAAGTTCGTGCTAAAAAAAAAGTTTTAGTGTTAATTACATGGGAATATTAAGAAATGTGCTATTAGTATGAAACAGTGGGTCGTGCCTCGTTGTTTAGTGTTTAGTGATCGTTAGTGAGGAAATGAGTGTTCCTAATTTGAGCGCTGATCAGATAACAGGTATTTTTTTTTAATTTTGAAATTTTGAATTTATTTGCCATTTTTTTTATTTTTAACATCTTTTATTAATATTTTTATTTCTAAAGTGTTGTTCCATACTTAGGAAATAAAAATATTTATTTAGAAAACGTATGAAAATTTTAACGTGGCGGGACTCGAACCCACGCCTCCTGGTAACCGACCAGGCGCTCTGACCACTAATCCATACGTTCATAGTAGTTTTAAAACATTTTTTAAATAATTATTTAATATGTTTTTTTTTATTTTAAAGAAAGGAAAGAAAAATGTTTTAGAAAACGCATAAATATTTTAACGTTAGTGGTACTCGAACTTGCGCCTCTTGGATACTGTCCAAGCGGTCTAGCCTAACCTTTACGTGTCACATATGGCTACTTAATTTTTTTATATAATTTTTAAAATAGATTTTGTATAAAGATACATATGTTTATAGCAGGGTACAAAAAACCTACTGTCAAGACTCCATTCAACTTTGAAACCTTTGAAATAATGCATATATTTATAATAATTTCTTTACTAAGTAAACAAAAAAAATTAAACAGAGTGATCTGTCGCTTTTCCTTATCTCTTCTACACTATTTATAATAAAAATAGTCTAACTACTAATGATTACAAACACAATATGTATTAAGTAACGAGATGACCCATATATAACCGGTTTTGATAATTTTAGTACGGAGCGTCTTTAGGCGTAATTCATTTGTTTATTTAGTTATAGTTACTATTTAATAGTTTATAAATTTGAGGCCAGTCGTGGCGCAGCGGCACAAAGTGTGACTGTCAAACGGACTGGTTGTGGGTTCAATCTCCACTCGAGGAGATTAAATATTTACTTTATATTTCTATTTCTCCGCTCTGGTGTCGAGACAAAGCGTGGCGTTGAGTTCTGCCACTTAACACGCAATGCCTCCAGAATTCGGCAGAAAGTGTGGAACGGAGTGTTTTACACTAGGTTCCCTCTGCCGATCCTGCTGTGTGCGAGATACAGTGTGAAGCTGATTTGTTTATTTATAAATTTCAAAGGCCTAGTGTCGCACTATGCAGTATGGGATTGTATTCGACTTTCGGCGCCATGGTCGTGGGTTTGCCCACTCGAGGAATGAGTAAAAGTGAGATCTAAATATTCTTTATTCTATTAAGCCATTACAAGCACTTTTGAATCGTCAATATTAATAGAAATGTCAGTAGCGTCAGTACCAAACGAAGGCAGTTCTGCTGAGAAGAGCCGGTGAGAAATTCAAAAGTTGTTGTAAAATATTTTAATTTTGGCGCTCTGATAAACAAAGTGCGGCGTTGAGCTCCGCCACTAAGCACTATCTCGTAAATTAGACAACGTTGTGAACAGAGTGTCTTAACACTAGGTTTATTCTGTTTATCTTCAATACTTTAACCTAAAATATTTCTCTCTATTTTCATTCAACATCTATCTATAACAGTTTATGATTATTTTAGTTTGTTTACAACAAGAATAGATTCGTCAAATGGACGTTAGCGTAAATTGTTTTGCAAATCGAATCGAATTAAATTGAATCGAGTAAATATTCATGTTGTAATCGATTTAATAATATTTACTTCGAATATCGACAGACTTGCTGATCTACCTGTATTGAATACGCAATAGTTTAATATTAGTTTTATATGATGAGTTAAATCAGCTTCACGCTGTATCCCGCACACAGCAGGGTAGGCAGAGGGAACCTAGTGTTAAGACACTGCGTTCCCCATTTTATGCTGAATTCAGGAGGCATTGCGTGTTGAGTGGCAGAACTCAACGCCGCCTCTATGATTTTAATGTTTTAACGTTTTGTTTCTAAATTATTATTTATTTATTTATTTTCTCACGATCTTTATCTTATATAAGTAGGTAGGTCTAACTATACCTCACAGTAAATATTATCAGCTTCACGCTGTGTGACGCACACAGCAGGGTAGGCAGAAGGCACCTAGTGTTAAGACACTCCGTGCCACTCTCTGCCAAATTTTAGAAGCATTGTGTATTGAGTGGCGGAACTCAACGCCGCGCTTTCTCTAGACACCAGAACGAAGAAATGGAAATATAAATTTAAATAAATATTTCATCTCCTCGAGTGGGGATCGTACCCACAACCAATCGCTTTTACAGTCACACTTTGTGCCCCTGCGCCATGACAGGCCTCTATTTAAAAGTTTTATCAATATTGGCACTAGCTAAAACGTATATGTTATAATTATATTATATATATAGATACTTCCTTAAGTGTCCGTACCTCCCTCGCTCGTGTAACGATGTTGTCACAGGCGTCAATTAGTTTTAATGATAACGAGGCAAAGTCATTCTCTATTTATATTATTTGGAGTAAACATTGTTAACTTGAAGCTAAATGTTGTTTGAAAAGTTTGGTTTATTATGGCTTAGCATTTTAGTAATAGTTTTTTTCGTTTGTAGAATGCGTTTTGTTAATCAATTGGGTGGGACACTTAGTTCTCTGCTTTCCGCTCGAATTCCAAATGTTACGTGCTGAGTGTCAGAAATCAATCATCGAATTGAAATTCGGCAGTGAGTGTGGAGCGGAATGTTTAACCAACACTAGGTTCCCTCTACCTACCCTGCTCTATGCCGGATACAGAGAAAAAATAGGTAGGTTAGGAAAAGAAAATAATCCGTTCCCCCGACTGAGAATCGAACCCACGACCCTTGCGCTAACATTCAGACACTAACCATTGCACCACGATGACCTCAATTACTTATTTAATTAAAATATTTAATCTTATTCGAATCTAGGATGCTATAATGACGCAGGATTCGCGTTTTTCCTTAAAACTAATTACACACAATTTATTCAAGGGTTTTCCTTATTAATCACATGCTAGTACTACAAGTGTCCATTTTGTATCAATTAATATAATTTACAGAGCCAGTCGTGGCGCAGTAGAAGAACTTTAAATGCGACAGGTTGTGAGTTCGATTCCCAGTCGAAGATAATATTTTCAATTAACGTTGAGTTCCGCCACTCAACACGCAATGCCTCCAGAATTCGGCGGAAAATGTAGAGTGGAATGTCTTAACACTAGATACCCAGGTTCCCTTGCCTCTCGTACTGTACTGTGTTGTATATAAAAAATATAAAAAACTTTAGCATGATAATTTCACGCGATCTTGAGGAAAATGATCTTGAAAGTAAAACTGACTGACAGACATTCAACCATATTTAAAATTAAAATTTGAACGTAGTGGGACTCGGACCCGTGCCTCCTGGTCGCTTTCCAGGCGTCGGGGGTTCGAGTCCTGCTACGTTCAAATTTTTATACGTTTTCTAAATAAACATTTTTCTTCCCTAAGTATGGAATAACACATTAAAAATATTAAAGACATTGAACAAATTGATCCAAGATAGCTTCCGTTTTTTTCCTCTAAAAAGAAAAACCACTTCGTATATCAACATATCACATTTGATATGAAATTTATTCCCACATTTACCTGTTTACATATCGTTTCTAAAATTACGTTTGATTCATTAACCTTGGGAACTCCGAGAACATCCTGAGAGTAGCCATCAGCTATTTTATTAGAACATGGTTAGCCGATTTAAATTTATGAACGATGACTGGATTTTTAGTTTTTCCCCATTTGAGTATTTTATAATATCAGGTTTTAGTTATAAATCTATATATATTATTATTGAGACCAGTCGTGGCGCTGAAGCAGAAAGTGTGACTGTAAAATCGACTGGTTGTGGGTTCGATCCCCACTAGAGGAAGTGAAATATTTATTTACATTTATAACACGCAATGCCTCCATAACTCGGCGGAAAGTGGGGAACAGAGTGTCTTAACACTAGGATCTCTCTGCCTACCCTACTGTATGTGGGATACAGCGTGAAGCTTGCGAAGCGATTTTTGATTTTTTTATATTATTTATCTATTTGTATTAGTTTCACGCTATTTTTAGCATATTGCCGGGTAGGTAAAGGGAACTAGAGGAACTCAGTTTCTCACTTTCCTCGCAATTCTCGAAACATTGCATGTCGATTAACGAAACACAACGCCGCGCTTTGTCTTGTTACCAGAGCAAGAGATGAAAACAATTCATTGCCCCAATTGGGATTGAACTCCAAACTTCACAACGACTGTCAATTTTTTTAAAAAGATTACAGCAAACAATTTTAGATATTCCTAGTAAATAAAAAATAATTATTATATTATATATGAAATATTATTATGTCAAAAATTAACTTAATTACAAAGTAGTCAAAATTTAAAATACATAATGTTTCTATTTTATTTTATAAAATTTATTAACACAACGCCCTATAAAACCAATTCAGTGTACCTTTTTACTACTAATATATACATAAATAATTTACTATTATAAAAAAAAGAAATTCAACTGCAATATGAATTAATCAAAATTTCAACACACAAAATTACACTTCAAACTAAAAGCATTGCTTGTTTTTTTATCTTGCACTCGATGGTGGTCCACGATTCATCTCCCATCAGCAAGTCAGTGGCAGATAGGGTCACCATGATTTTTGTTTAAATAGCACCTATTAGTCTTTCTTTTATTATTTTTATTTATTATTTCTATTTTATAAAGAGAGAGAGAGAATTTAGTGATCACTCTGTTCTCATGTTTATATGAACTAGGTTTTATCTGTGGCCTTTGTCTATAAATGGAAAATCCAAAACAAAAATAATTTTTCAATTTGATCCAGTAGTTCTTGAGATAAGCTACTTCAACGATACAAACTCTTTAGCTTTATAACGTAAAAAAAATGTTACGAGCTGGAACGCGGAAATAAACGCTGTACTTTTTAAAGCCTAGATCCGATACAAATACATATAAATAAGTTATTTTTTTTTGTTCGCAATATTTACTTTATATTACATAAAGTTTCAAGAACACCTCATATGCTTTAGAAAATAGTAGGAAGGGAGATAAATGCATTTGATAATATAGAAATATCGTAATGACACACCCACTCTTTTACCTTATCTATAATGAATCACTGTGTCAAAGAAAAATACAATAACAATGTTATATCATTTAAATATCATTTTATTTATTGTTTCAATAATATAATATATTTATCATAAAACAATATAAGTACTAGGAAGGTTTGATAATTTAATAGGTACTCAAACACAACATACATTAAAAATATTAATAAAAAATTTAATTTAAATTAAATTATCGTATTTTTTTTTACTTATTGTAATAGCTTAAATAAAATATATTGTGTTTATTTATCAAATGTTTTTTTTACCTATTAAGGGAATACGATAACCAAAGGCATTGATTTTTTAATGATATCACTATACATATGGATACCCTACTCTTTAATAGGTAAAAAAACATATTAAATTTTTATAGTATAGAAAAATCACGCTGTTCACAGTACCGCGTAGTTCCGGTGAAAAATTACCACACGAAATGCCACTTAAATAATGTGGACCTCGTGACCTTAACATTGGGTTACCTTACGTAACGATTTGTACACAAATTGGATATGGCATTGGTTCTTATAAGTTATGTTTGCTTTTACTTAAAAATAAATAAAAAAATCAGCTTGAACCAGAGGGAATCTAATGTTAAGACACACCGCCACTTTCTGCCGAATTCTGGCGGCACTGCGTGTCGAGTGGCAGAACTCAACGCCGCGCTTTGTCTTCTTACCAGAGCTTACCACTCAACACGCAATGCTTCCAGAATTTAGCAGAAAGTGGGGAACGGAGTGTCTTAACACTAGGTCCCCTGCTGTGTGCGGGATATAGCGTGAAGCTGATTATTATAAATATCAAATAATCATTTACGGCAAAACGGTACCACCAAAGGTGCAAGATGACAAATCAGCGTCATTTAATAAAATATTTAACAAATACCTGTTTTCTTTAACAAATATCTATTTTCTTGGATTTCCATACATAAATAATATATATTGACATTTCTAAGAGTCAAACGCACAAAAGTACTGATTGGCCCTGTGCCCTACACTCTAAGTTGGGTCTCTCAACCAGTTATACAAGAACCTCATCGTTTGACCTACACCGTTATTTAGGGTTGGGTTTCAAGGGCGCTAGGGCTCAACCAATATGGTCAGGTTATTAATATTTATAAGGAGAAAGGTGTTTTGTTTTTGAAATTGTATTTGTTGAACTATTTTTGTTGTATGGGTTGTAGTGACTTCTTTGGTTGCAAATTATGCTGTTAAATTACAGGCCCCTAATAGTATAAATAAATCAGCTTCACGCTGTATCCCGCACATAGCAGGGTAGGCAGAGGGAACCTAGTGTTAATACACTCCGTTCTCCGTTCCCCTCTTATAGTATAGTATAGTTATGTATAGCCCAAAAATGATAAAAAAATTCTAAACTCTTTTCTTCGGGCTCTACAATCCACTGTACAACTAGTAAAATGCTTAAAATTTTAAATAAATCGCATTGAAAATATAATCGTTTCTGACTCTTGGAATAAATTAAATAAAGAAATAAAAAGGTACTACAGAGATATATTTTGAAATATTATTAAAATAATTTTGTTTTTAAAAAATGGAAAAAGAAATTTATAAAACATATTGTTATAAATATTGATTATACACATTTAGAAGTTTCGAAAAAAATAAGATTCACAAAAATATTTATGTATATAGTGTCTAAATGGGTATCGGAATGTCTTAACAATAGGGTTCCAGGTTCCCTCTGACTACCTTGCTATGAGCGTGCTACAGCGTGAAACTAAAAAAACGCTAAATAAATTGAGGCCGGTCGTGGCCTCCGTGGCCATGAAATATTTACTTAAATTTATATTTCCATTTCTTCGCTCTGGTGTCGAGGTTAAGCGCGGCGTTGAGTTCTGCCCTCAACACGCAATGCCTCCAGAATTCGGCAGAAAGTGGAGAACGGAGTGTCTTAACACTAGGTTCCCTCTGCCTACCCTGCTGTGTGCGGGATACAGCGTGAAGCTGATTTATTTTATTTATTTTTATTTTTTTATTAAATCAATAAATATAAAGTGATTGTATTATATGTATATTTTACCTAATGTTACTATTTTCTTGTTATAGAGATCGAAGCAGCCGAAGCTTGCAAATGGCTGAGAGCTGCCGGCTTCCCACAGTATGCTCAGATGTACGAAGGTAAGCCTATTCAACTATATTTTTACTCTTTTATTGTTGTTAGGTTCACTCTGTATCTCGCACATAGCAGGGGAGGCAGAGGGAACCTGGAAACTTATTAACCTTGTTAAGAAACTTCGTTTTTTATTTTTCGCCGAATTCTGGAGGTTTTTCATGTTGAGTGGCGGAACTCAAAATTCGCGCTTTCGTCACCAGAGGAAGAAATTGAAAATGGCAAAAAAAAGAAAACTTAATATAAACATATATTCTAAAAGATTAATCGAAATTTTAACTAACTACAAATTCCTTTGAGTGGTATTATCTTAAACATATTGTAAATATTTCTAAATATATTTATTTACTTTTAGTACATACAAGCCGTTGTGGCAAAATGGCACAGCGTCAGACGACTGCAAACGTGATGGTTGTAGGTTCCATCCCACCTCGAGGAAATGATTAAAATTAATTGCATTGCCTTGCTCTCGTAAACAAAGTGCAGCAATGTCTTTCGCCACTAGACACGCAATGTCTCGAAAGTTGGGTAGAAAGAAATTAACGAAGTGTCTAAACACTAAGAAAAGATTGTGCCTATTTTTTTTCTCTCGTATATATAATTCTGCACGAATACTTCCATCTTCACATATACAACAATGATAAATCAAATCAGTAATAGCAAAAAAACTAAGGAAGTTTGTGACCAAAACACTCATTCAAAACCGGCCCATAAAAGGATATCAAAACTATTTTTTTTTACATTTTACATATATTAACATAGATCTATTGACACAATTGTTGGTATCCCAACAAGGAAATCTAATGCGATCCCGACCTGCCTCTACGGTCTATTAATCATACTTATCCATTGAAATGTGTTTGTCCCACATATACAGGGTGTTAGTTTAGGTGCGAATAGTTGTGTACAATTATTTATTATTGTAAAGTTATTTTAAAAGAACCTAAATATATTCGTAATTAAACACATATACACAAACCAAAACAATAACTAAAAAAATAATTTTGCTTGTTTTATCAGCTTCAAGCTGTATCCACAGCACACAGCAGTGTTGGCAGAATGAAAACTAATGTGAAGACCCTCCCTTCCCCATTTTCAACGTCGCACTTTGCCTCGACGACAAGAGAGAGAATATAAATTTAAACAAATATATTATTTCCTCAAGTGGGAATCGAACTCACAGCGAGTCGCTCTTACAGTCACACTGATAATTAATATTTTTATTCTTATAATGTTTTTTTTCTTGAAATTTAACCTAATTATTGTGCTACTCTGTCAAGAAATAAAAAAATTGAAAAAAAACGTACTAAAAGAGAATATATTTCTTTTTCTATATATTTTTTAAATATTTAATACAATCATTTATTAAAATCTCAATCTCTAAAGTAAATATTTTTTTATCACGCCTATAGCGGTAGCCACTTTTCTTCCCCACTTTCCGCCGAATTCTGAAGTCAGTGTGTTGAGTGGCAGAGCTCAATGACTCGCTTTGCCGCGTCACCAGAAGACGAAACGTCGGAAGCGGTGCAATGAAAGTTTTAAATATTGTATTCCCTCGAACAAGAATCGAACTCACAACCATCGCGTTTACGTTAAAATTTCACTTACAAAAAATAAAATACAATTTGAATTAATAAGAGCACTCTGTATATGAAAATGATAACGAAGTTCAGCTGCAGAGATGTAGCCCAATCCTTCACAATTGATACACTCATCTGTCTAACATGGACATGACTTGTAAATATTAAAACAGTTTAGCTTAGTTATTTTAATAATATTCAAAAATTTAATTTTAATATTGAGGCTTAGAAAAAAAATCTTACATTTGAAAACAGCTATGAAATAACAGATTAACATCTACATAAATGTCCACAGTAAATTACAGCATTCAAAATTATAATAACCAATAAAATCGACGGTAGTGGGAATCGATCCCCACTTGTGGGAGTTAATTATTTTAATTTCACAAAAAACAATATTACAGTTTTACCAGAGAGCAAAATCTGGAAAGGTGTTGAGATCTGCCTGAATGGCCGCGCTTTGCTTCATTACCAAAATAAGGAATAATAAATATAAAATATTTAATTCCGTCGAGTGGTAATCGAACCCACGACCGGTTTCTTTAAAAGACACAAGCCTGCACCATTGCGCCACTACCGGGCTCTACGTATTTTCCTACGTCGTCACTAGCCACTAATATACATATTTATAAGTATTATTATAACATCAAATAAGGATGGGTCATCTGATTGATGCCAATGGCATTTCTATATATCTTTTATTCATATCAAAAGGTTCAAAAGGAAATATTCGTCATGTGAATGATTAACTAGGAAATAAACTGAACTAAGAATTTTTATGAGTCATACATACATACATTTGTGACGTCATTTTGTGTAGTTAAAAATACTGTAGTGATTGAGAAATGTGTGAGTACTTTTTATAACAAATTTTAACTTAATATCAAAATAAATCGTTATTATTGTTTTCTCTTATAAGTCGTGGGGCAGTGGTGCAATGTCTGATTTTGACTACGATGGTTGTGGGTTCGATACACACTTGTGGAATTAATTATTTAAAGTACCCCTGTTCGGCAAGACAAAGTAGAGCGTTGAGTTCCGCCAATCATCACATAAATTGGACGGAAAGGGAAGAACACAATGTCTTAACACTTAATTTGGTTTCCTCTGCCTGGCCTGCTCTTAGAATACAGTATGCACAGCAATAAAAAATATTAACCTAACATGCATTTCTTTTTTAGTTATACATATTCCAGCAAAGGCAGAGTAAACGAACAGTGTCAAAAAATCTTGTTTTTTTACTTGCCTTTTTTAAATAATAATAAGCAAGCAAGTTAGTTTTGTTTTTTTCTTTCAATAAAAATAGAAAAAAATCAGTGATTTGTCACTTATCGCGTTGGTGCCAACTAGCTTATATTTGCTGTTTTGTTTGTTTATTAACCTATAATACTCCTATCAAATAAAAACTTTACCATTTCTTAAAAAAAAGTTCTTATAAGTATATATTAGTAAATATTAATATTCGCACCCGAGGAGATGAAATATTTACTTAAAATTTATATTTCCATTTCTTTGCTCTGATGTCCAGGTTAAGCGCTGGTTGAGTTCTGCCATTCAACACGCAATGCCTCCAGATTCGGCAGAAAGTGGGGAACGGAGTGTCTTAACACTAGGTTCCCTCTGTCTACCCTGCTGTATGTGGGATACAGCGTGAAGCTGATTTTATTAATATTTTATAAAATATATACATAATAGTACTATAAAGTCCTATCCACAAGACCACATCCACTATCAACGACAATAAGGCCCAAATTATCCTCTAAAAGGAGCAAAGGTTGACGCAAACTCTTCCTGGTTATTGACATGGTACATTCAAAACCTATATTGACGTAATGGATTTTGATCGCTCTATATTATTTATAGTTATCGCAGTGGCACAGGACTTAAGTGTAAACATGTGGATGTTGGTTCGATTTCTATTCGGTGAAAGGATTATTGTAATTTTCTCGCATTGGTGAGGCAGAACGCGGCGGAAAACTCCGACATTCAACATGCGTTCAACAGTGTTACGAATTTGGGCTAAAAGAAAATACTGAAATTGTACTGCTCGCTTAAATATTTAAAATAGAATATTGAATTTAAATTAATTTCACTTCTTTATGTCTCGCACTCAGGATAGGCAGAGGGAATTCGGGAACGAAATGTTAAGGCACTCCATTCCCATTAAGACATTTCCATTCCTCACTTTCAACCAAATTCTAAAGGTATTGCGTGTTGAGTGGGGGAACTCCACTCTCGTTCAAGAACGAGGAAATAAATATGTTAAATATTTCATTGCCCTGAGTGGAAATCGAACCCACAATCGTCGCGTTTACGTTCTTATTCCATTACGACGGCCTCTTTTAGGACAATATTTCGTAAAATTTGAAACTATCCGACTGAGCTTTGCAAAATGCAAGAATAAATCCAAAGGTGTACTTCCAGTCTTCAGTTCCACATTGCCTATAATAACAGATGCAGATGTGGAGCGAATATCAAACATACATATCGGCTTCCATTTCTATAAATTCCATTTCATAAATATCTCTTATATTGTTGTAGGTATATAAAAAAATCTAAATCAACTTCACGCTGTATGTATTCTGCACATAGCAGGGTAAGTAAAGGGAACCTAGAGCTGAAACAATCCGCTCTCAACTTTTCACCGAATTTTCGAGGCATTGCGTATTGAATGGTGAAACTCACCGCCTCTTTTGCCTTGGTGCTAGAGCGAAAAAATAAAAATATTAGTAAATAATTATTCATTCTCTCTAGTAGGGGATCGAACTTACAACAGTCATATTACAGTCACACCCTTGTACCCCAGCGTCACGAATCATGTTGTAAGTAAATCACATTAAGAATGAGCTTCACGCTGTATCCCGCACACAGCAAGGTAGGCAGAGGGAACCTAGAGTTATGACACTCCGTACCCAACTTTCCGCCGAGTTCTGGAGGCATTGCGTGTCGATTGGAGGAACTCAACACCGCGCTTTGCCTCGACACCAGACCAAATAAATGAAAATATAAATATAAATAAATATTTTATTTCCTCAAGTGGGATCGAACCCGCAACCAGTCGATTTTACAGTCACAGTTTGTGCCCCTGCGCCACGACTGGCCTCATGTTGTAAATTTCTATATAAAAGATGATATTACCATTTGTTCAGTGATAAAAGGTACATTTAACTACTATATCAATACTTATAATTTTGAAAGAAAAAATATACATATGGCTTGTGCTCTACACCTTGAGGTAAAAGGTATTAACTTTCATTATATATCCGGTTATTGAGCTTCCCCCAATTTTTTTTAAACGAGACATGTTGTGGGTTCGATTCCTATTCAAGGATATATTTATTATATTCATTTATTCGCTCTGGTGTCGAGGCATAGGGCGGCGTTGTGTTTCGCCACTTAACACGCAATAACTCCAAATAGTGACTTAAAAAAAGGAGTATAATATCGTAAATGTAGCAATGTCGTATACCTATAACTAAGCACTCAATGATCGTAAGATCATATATTTAAAACATTTTCGCAGATAGGCAACGTTTGTATGACAGTGAAAATGATGGTAGTGGGTTCGATTCGCAATCGGGTAAGAAAGTGAAGCGTGGTATTGAGTTCCGCCACTTGACACGCGATGTCTTGACAATTGGGCTGTTGTAGGGAACATACACTGGAATCTCTCTGCTTACTCTACTATACTCTGGATACAATGTAAAATAAATCATATTTCACGTGAAAATTTGGGCAAAACATTTCAACAAGTCTAATGTCTATTTTATATGAAAATATGAGGCCGTCGTGGCGCAGGGGCACAAGGTTGTGACTGTAACGCAACGGTTGTGGGTACGATCCCCATTCGAGGAAATGAAATATTTATTTAAATTTATATTTCTATTTCTTCGCTCTGGTGTCGAGGCAAGAAGCGTCGTTGAGTTCCGCCACTCAACACGCAACCCTCAAAAATTCGGCATAAAGTGGGGAACGGAGTGTCTTACACTAGGTTCCCTCTGCCTACCCTGCTGTATCCGGGAAACAGCGTGAAGCTGATTTTTTTATTTTATTTTTATATGAAAATATAAAAGTTAAATGGTCATGTGTCACACATACGACAATATTGAAACACCACATGGGTGGCTAAGCTCAACGCATTAGATAAAAATAATAACATATAATAAATACTCCTATTGTATAATAATATATAAATGATAATGTATTATAAACACGAATGTTTGATTTTATCTAGGAGCCGGTCGTAAACAAAACGATTTAGCGACACCGTGCTAATGTACGTGCTTTTAAGTAGATATTTAATATAAATAAAAGTTATTAATAATAGTGTTTTCGAATAATGTTGAGAGTTACAACTCTCTGTAGAGGCCAGTCGTGACGCAGAGGCACAAGTGTGGGACTGTAAAAACGACAGGTTTTGGGTTGGATACTTTCATTTCTGGTACTAGTTCCCAAGGTTCCCTCTGCCTATCCTACCGTATGCGGGACGCTAAAAGAAATATTAATTTGAAATAAAATAATATTAAAGCACTTTACATATTGATTCGTCTAATTTTGCGGCTATGTGCTTATTTCTTGGGAGGCTTTTTGTTAAACTTTAAAATATTAGGTCGTTGTAGCGCTGTAAGATTTTGTCTGATTGTAAATACGACAGTTGTGGGTTCCACTCAAGGAATTAAAATATTTTAAATTGTCGTCTCCTCACTCTGCTAACGAGGCAAAGCGCCATTGAGTTCCGCCACGCAACACGCAATATTTTAGAAATATGCGGAAAATGGAGAACTGAGTGTCTTAACACTTCTTTTAAATTCATCTTTTTTTTTGCCTTCACATCGTCTTCAGCTATATACTATACTATTATTATACACTTAAATATTATTACAATAAGCAATTTACAAAAAAATACAACATAATTTATACAAATTTCACATACTTAAAAAGAAATTACCTATTACTTCTATTATATTTATATGGAAAGAAAACAGTTTCTAACCGTTATATCATATAATTTCAAAGAAATCTTTACCTTTTTTTCCACAAAAATATAAGAAGCCCAAAAAGATAAAAGACAAAGACAAAATTACGTAAACCAGTGTCGGCGCCAGAAAGATTATTTCTAGATATCAGTAATAATGGTAATTAACGTTGCGACAATAGTAAAATGCGATAGCCATTTTGATGTTGCTACTCTAGAAAAATGATATTTCTTATCATAATCTCTGATAAGATAAGGTTTTGTACTGCTTAAGTACTTATATGGCGTGTCTCCTGGAATGTTAAATGACGCAATGCCCTGGGAAAAAGTGTGCTTTAGTAATTTAGGCTGAATATAAACACGTTGATTTTGGGTTTGTTTCCCATTTGGGGGAATTATTTTTATTTTCTTGTTTTAGTAAAAAAAAAGAGATAAGATGGAAAGCGGGGAACGGAGTGTTTTGACACTAGTTTCCTTCTACCTACGATGCTGTGGGCACAACGAGAAGCTAAAACTCTATTATACCAATATACGATAAATAATTATTTAAGAGATTTGTGCTTTTGTATTTTAAAGTATTTAATCTTTAAAAATATAGTTAGATTTTTATAAATAAAAAAATATTTTTGTCTTACAAAATTTTATTTACTTAACTAAATTATACAGAAGACGTGTGAAAAGAAAGAAAAAATACAAAAACAACCCAAAGCGAAAACCGAAAAAAAACAAGAATGTTAAAAAAAACTAATAGGTTGTTTAAAATGTTACAAATGACCCAAATGTCTAAATAAATATTACATATTTCCTTCAACAATATAATTTATGGATCGCGGCCACCGTAAAGTGAGCCCTATATTAGTTCTAAATGACCCTATTTGTTATGATTCCTTCGAAACGACGTATATTGAGGAACAGGTTCCCATAGATATACCTATTTCTCATATTATATGTATTTAAATGTAAGAAAACTGGTAAGTACTTACTTCAGACTTTATAGGAAAAACTCAAGACATTCTGTTCTCCACTTTTAACCTGAATTCAATACATGCGTGTTGAATTGCGGAACTGAACGCCGCAATTTTTCTTACCAGAGCGGGAAAATGATTTTTTTTTAATATCCTGAGTGGCTCTATCTTGAAACCAATGTACCACAATCAGATCCTGTCCCTCTACACCAGCATTTAGCACCAGCAGCACAATATGGTATTGCAATTATTATTTATTTGTTTATTTAGCTTCACGCTGTATCGCGCACGTAGCAGGATAGGTGGAGAGAACATGGGAACCTAATGTTAAGACACTCCGTTTCCTATTGTGTGTTAAGTGGTGAGACACAACACTCAAATGAAAATATTAAACACATATTTTATTCCCCAGAAAGGGAATCGTACCCACAACTGACAGTTACAATGCACCAAAAACGCCTCAAAATATTGAAATTCCTAAAAAAATAAAAAAAAGCGTCCACTAATCATAAAACAGGCGGAATACCATTTATGTCAAACTAACATAAAACAAAATACAAATAAAAACATAACCGATTAGTCTTATCGTTCAGGTAAACGATTCTTGTAAATCACAAAAAATAAAAAATATATTATGCTAATTTGAACCTTACAATTACAAAATAAGGTTTAAAATTTGATTATTTTTTTGCATTTTGCGCCAACGTGACCTACACAAGGAAAAAAACACGCGACGGTCACCCATCCAATTTGAAACCTTAAGGTTATACGCACACCATTTATATGAGATTCAAAAGGATTTTATAAGCATAAGGGGAAAAATGTCAATTTTTAGATTAGGGATTCAGGTACCAGTGGTGTGGTGATAGTGGTTGGGTGGACACGTAATTTTGTAAATGCGTGTTTAAATGTAGTGTTAAGCGTGATTTGTAGTGTTTGTGAGGGATTTTACACGTCGGAAATTATAGTAAGTTTTTTTATGTCGTTTTAGTGATAATGGTGTGTTTGTGTTGTAGTGTTTCTTATTTGAAATTTGTGTGTATGTGTGTGTTTGTTTTTTTTTTGTTTATTTAACATCATTACGTTAAATATTATGTTTGTATTTTATAGCTCCATTAAGTAATGATTTAATAAAAAAAATTATAAAACTTTTTTTAAAACACGCAGGAATCGAATTGGTTTTCAAATTAACTACTTCACTAAAAATTTAAAATAATTGTAATTAATATAGGAATATTTAATTAATTGTTTGATAAAAAAAATAATTATTTTATAAACAAAATAGGTAAATTGATGTAAATAGACTTATACTATACTAGAATATAGTCGTCGTCGTCTTAGTGATATCTTTTTTATATTATAGATAATATAAGAAATAATTGAGAAAAAATAATGATTTTTAATCGATTATACGTCAATATTATCGCCTTAACGGTCTCTCATTGAACTCTCTTATGGCAAAAATAACAAAATATGTATATATAGGTATGTGTATGCTACAAAAAAATAAAATAAAGTACGGTCGAATAGTCGTGACCACATTAAGTTATTCTTTCTGAACTTTTACACATTATTAACTCGAGAAAAAAAAACACAAAGTAAGAAAGTCAAAAAAAATCTAATTCTCACAACAATCTGCAGCCAACTTCATTGCGACCACAACTCGTTAACCGTACTATAAGTAAAAAATAAATAAATAAATCAGCTTCACACTGTATCCCGCACACAGCAGGGTAGGCAGAGGGAACCCAGTGTTAAGACAATCCGTTCCCCACTTTCTGCCGAATTCTGGAGGCATTGCGTGTTGAGTGGCAGAACTCAACGCCGCGCTTAACCTCGACACCAGAGCGAAGAAATGGAAATATAAATTTAAGTAAATATTTCATCTCCTCGGGTGGGGATCGAACCCACAACCAGTCGCTTTTACAGTTACACCTCGTGCCGCTGCGCCACGACTGGGCTCTACTATAAGTAGATTTAGCGTTATTACAACGCAATTTATACTAGGAAAGATAGCGTTGAGTGGTATCTTTGTTCGTTTGAGACACATGTTGGGTAGCCTTGAGTCGCCTCTATTGGATGCACGTGGTCCCTTGCGGGTACTTGTCCGGCTTATGCCTTTATTTTAAATAAATTTTCTTATTGTAAATTATTTTTCATATGTAGTTATATTAATCAGTTTCACGCTGTATCCCGCACACAGCAAGGTAGGCAGAGGGAACCTAGTGTTAAGACTCCGTTCCCCACTTTCCACTGAGTTTGCCTAGACACCAGAGCAAAGAAATGAAAATGTAAATAAACACCTTTTCGTCGAGTGGGGATTGAACCCACAACCAGTCGGTTTTACAGTCACACTTTGTGCCCCTGCGCCACGACTGGCCTCATATAGTTATATATATGTAGCTTTATAACTTAACTTCACGCTTTATCCCTAGCGGGGTAGTCAGAGACTTTGTAGTTATATTGTGTAGAGCATAGAAAACCTAGTTCAGTAACGCCATTCAACACGCAAACTCGGCGGAAAGTGGAACGGAGGTGTTTTAATGAGAACGAAGTATATTTACAGTAGGTTCCCAGGTCCCCTCTGCATAGTCTGCTATGTACGGGATACAGAGTGAACCTAAAAAACAGTTATGATTTATAGGTGCATATATTAAGTCTTTTTATTAAATTGAAATTGCTTAGCATTATAGAACATACAAATATAAATTAGATACTGTATGATGTTTAATGAGCCCCCCTAAGGATTACTATCCTTAGGGGGGCTCATCGTGTTAATCATTTTAAAGTAACCCTGAGGTACAGTACCTGTAGTCAGAGTTACTTCGAGGACTTGGAATATATCTTGATAATATGTCAGCTTAACGCTGTATCCCGCACACAGCAGGGTAGGCAGCCTAAACCTAGTGTTAAGACACTCCGTTCCCGACTTTCCGCCGAATTTAAGAGGTATTGCGTGTTGAGTGGCGGAACTCAACGCCGCTCTTCGCCTCGACACCAAAGCGACGAAATGGAAATATAAATTTAAATAAATATTTAATTTCCTCGAGTTGGGATCGAACCCACAACCGTCGCGTTACAGTCACACCCTTGTGCTCCTGGGCCACGACGGCCTCTATATAATAGGTATATAATTTTTACCTATTTCCATTTGACCACATAAGCAAGGCCACAACAGGTAAAGCTAGGATACTAATAAATCTAATATAAAATCATAAAATCTGCATCCACGAGTTTTATAAACAGTTTATTATATTAACTTCTAAAGTGCATCCGGCGATCGCTTCCATTAGCGTTGAATGAGTGTGAAATATTATATTATATTTATGTTATAAAATAAAGCTTACCAAGGTCTCTATTAAATTAATTAATTCAGCTTCACGCTGTAACCCGCACACAGCAGGGTAGGCAGACGGAACCTAGTGTTAAGACACTAGGTTTCCCACTTTCTGCCAAATTCAGGAGGCATTGCGTGTTGCGTGGCAGAATCCAACGCCGCGCTTAGCCTCGACACCAGAGCGAAGAAATGGAAATATAAATTTAGGTAAATATTTCATCTCTTCGAGTGATCGAACCCACAACCAGTAGATTTTACAGTCACACTTCGTGCCACTGCGCCACGACTGGCCTTACTTAAATTAATATATTATGAAAATTACTGGTATAAAAGATATATTTGTAATGGCCAGGCCAGTAGTGGCGTAGAGGCACAAGCGTATGACCGAAAACGTGACGGTTGTGGATTCGATTCCCACTCGGAGGAATGGAATATTTAACATTTTCATTTGCTCGCTCTAGTGATGAGGTAAATTCGTCGAATTTCGTTACTCAACACGCAAAGTTTCCAGATTTTAGCAACACTAGGTTCCCTGTATTTCTCTGCTACCCAAGATTTTTTAACACTAGGTTCCCTGTATTTCTCTGCTATCCAACTAGATGTGGGATACAGGATAAAGCTAAAAAATAGAACCTAATAATATATTTATCAAAGACGAACACAATTATGAGATTCTTATTATTTTCCCGTTTTTAGGGTTCCGTACTATTGAAAGAAAAAAAGGAACCCTTATTAGGTCACTCTGTTGTCCGTCTGTCCATCCGTCTGTCTGTCTGTCCGTCTGTCTGTCTGCCAAGAGCCTTTATCTCAGGAACGCTCGGAGATATCGAGTTGAAATTCAATCCATATACTCAGATCTACGGCCCCATAATTTCTAGTTAAAAAACATATTTCTGTATTTACTTAGAAAAACGATATGGCCCTTTTTATGTGTAATGCGCAAAAAATGCGTAATTCGACACTATGAAAGCAATCAAAATGCATAGGGTACTTCCGGTTGACCTAGAACTATGAAATTTGACAGCTAGCATCTACAAGTAATACTAGTTCAAAAAAAAATCTGAAAATTACATTTGTGGTTAAATCCAAAAACAAGGTTAAGGGTATTACCTTAAAAGGGGACAACGTTTAATATTAAAGCCACTAGTTCAAGTGAGGTATCAGATGAAAGGGCTCTGGCTAAGCTAAGCCTGAATTTCAGAAAAAGCTCGAGACCTCCAATTTTTGTACGGAACCCTCGGTAAGCGAGCTCTACTCGCGCTTGTCCCGTTTTTGATTAAACTCGATACCTACCTAGTTTCCTTTGCTCCGTCATGCGTTAACTTTACTCACTTTTCACAAAAGGCATGCGGATTCAAATTATTTTTATTCAAATGAAAGATATTTAAAAATAATAAACGACAATATTGCTTTCACTTTATATCAAAAAAGATTTTTTTTATAATATAACATCGCTTTCTATCATTTCGTATTACGCTTCACGCATTTTCTATGGGAGCCACAGAAGAAATGGGTTTTTTATGTGAGTATACGATCAATTTAGAGAAATTTTGTTACGAATAAAGTTGTATGTTGTCATAATATTTCCCAATTATGGCTTTGAACTTACAACCAAAATGTACTATAAGATAGATCGAAACTACGGTGAGTGGAAAAGGATTAAAAAATTTCTCAGTTTCAAGCTTATATAAGCTTATATATATTTCAAGCATATAGCGAAATAAATGAAATATTTAACATTATCATGTCTTTGCTCTGGTGTTGAGACAAAGGGCGGAGTTTAGTTCCGCCACTCAAGTCAATGCTCTAAGAGTTCGACGGAATGCGGGGAAAAGAGTGTCTTAACAATAGGCTGTCTCTGCCCACTTTGCTTCATGCGGAAAGCAGCGTGAAGTTGGAAAAATAAAAATTTAGCTATAATATAACAATGAGGCCAGTTGTGGCGCAGAGGAAGAAAGTGTGACTGTAAATACGACTGGTTGTGGGTTCGAACCCCACCCGAGGAAAAGAACTACCTATTTAAATTTATATTTTCATTTGTTCGCACCTGTGTCGAGGCAAAGCGCGGCATGGGCTTCCGCCACTCAACGAAAGTGGGGAACGGAGTGTCTTAGCGCTAGGTTCCCTTTGCTTACCCTGCTGTGTGCGGGATACAGCGTGAAGCTGTTTTTCTTATTAAATGAACTTAGCGGGCAAAGCCGTGCCTAGATTGGTAATAGTAAACATATTTAAGTATTTCTTGCGCTATAAATTAAACTAGTCATAACAAATCTAAACTATGCGAACTAGCTTGCACGTTTCCATAATCAAAGAGTTTCTAATTAAGTTTGAATTTACTTGAGGTGCGGATACCTTTGATCTGTCTACAACTTATGTTCCTATGATATCGTGATTGTATGTTTGTTTTGTACACAAATTAATCTTTATACATAAGAATAAAAAAAAACTTTTGCTTATTGACTCCAGTCGTGGCGTAGGGGAATAAGCTGCGACAGATTGTGGGTTTGATTCCCTTTCAAGGAAAATAATATTTAATATTTTCATTTCCTCGCTCCGGTAACGAGGCAAACTGTGGCGTTGAGTTCCACACCATTATCCCTCCAGAATTACGCGGAACGTGTCTTAGAACTAGGTTCCCAGGTTACCTCTGCCTAACCTAAGTTTACCAGGAAGAACTAGATTAATCTAGGCAAAATCTACGATACGAAAACTCAATTTCTATAAATTATCTTATATATTTATTATTATATTTCTGTATATATCACCAGCTAAAACGACCGTGTGATTTCGTCATCACTAGATAATCCAAAAAATCTTTTATTTTTTCTCCAATAAAACAAAAGAGTTCGTGTATTGAAAAAAAATTAATCCCATAAGCGGCCAATTAAAAAAGAAAAACAAACAAAAAGAATACACCTTTATGTACATAATAGAAGGATCTATATTCCCATATTCCAGTTATATTGACAATTAACTATACACAAAGTGAAGTCAGTCGTCCGTACATTCGATTACCGCTTTAAATGAATCAACCAATGGATTCTCCCTTTGCCTTTCAGTCAACCGGAAATATAAGCAATCGAGTTGTAAATAAATCTGTTTCACGCTGTATCCCGCACACAGCAGGGTAGGCAGAGGGAACCTAGTGTTAAGAGGCTACGTTCCCCATTTTCCGCCGGATTCTGAAGGCGGAAATAAACGCTTCACGCTTTATCCTGCGTATAATTAATAACATCCGAATTACGTACATTTAGTTTGAAGTACCGGAGCTTATCACTGTGAAATTTGAACTTACTTTAGTTCAAGAAATAATTCGAGGTTCTTTTTCAAAGGTACTTTACAAACAGTTTATTTTCAACAATACCCTGCTATATGCGGGATACAGCGTGAATTTAAAATAAAAAATATTATAAAAAAAAAAAATCAGCTTCACGCTGTATCCCGCACACAGCAGGGTAGGCAGAGGGAACCTAGTGTTAAGACACTTCTGGAGGCATTGCGTGTTGAGGGGCAGAACTCAACGCCGTGCTTAACCTCGACACTAGAGCGAAGAAATGGAAATATAAATTTAAGTAAATATTTCATCTCCTCGAGTGGGGATCGAACCCACAACCAGTCGATTTTGCAGTCACACCTCGTGCCGCTGCGCCACGACCGGCCTAAAAAAATATTATAAAAATTCAATTCAGTAATAATTACAATTTTATTTATTAATATAGCACGAAAAGTTTAGATATAATAATAATATACACTATTATATAAACATTTTTGTAAGTTCCAGTAATAAGTTATAAAAAAAATCATTCCAATTAATTTGTATGAAATAACTTCAAAGGAAACGAGCATTTCTATAAATAGCCGTTTCAAATCTAGCTGTCACATATGTATGTATGTATGTATGTATGTATGTCACATACATTGTATGTGTCATACACTATATGAATTAAGTTGGGTGTTTAGGATGAAAGCGGACTCGCTCGGGTGTACAGCACAGGCCACTGCGCCCGAACTAATTTTACACTGAAGCCTGTTATGTAGATACTGTAGGTAATATTTCGAAAATTTACTTTTGAATAATAACAATATTTAAGGATAATTTGAGGCCGTCGTGGCGCAGGGGCGCGATCGTGTGACTGTAATGCGATGGTTGTGGGTTCGATTCTGATAATATTTTCGTTGTATTGCTTATGTTTAAGTGTTGAGCTTATGTCACTCAATAAGCAATGCCTGGAAAAATTCGGTGGAAAGTGGGGGGACGGAGTGCATTAACACTGGGCTCCCTCTCCCTACCCTGCTGAATGCGGGATACAGGTGAAGCTGAAAAAAAATATTTAAACATATTTTTTTTCAGCTTCACCTGTGCATTGCTGTGTTTGATATTGAAAATATATGCAGAAAAAGTCTCACCGTAAAACGGTATTGGGATCTATCTTTCTACAAAATATATGAATATTTTATTATTTCCATTCATTCTGTCATCACAAATCGCGGGGTTGAGCCCCGCAACTTCACATGTAAGGTCTCAAAATTTGCCATAAAATTTTACAACTTTATATATTGACATTACGTTAGTTTTGTCCCGAAAATTTGTAATAATAAATAACAGTTCTTTAGATTTTTTTGAAAATTTACTTAGCAATAAAAACAATTTTAAGCACAAGAACTTGTATCCAAAGATGTTGATGCGAAAGCATTTCAAATATAAACATTTGTTTAAGTAGAAATTCAAATTCACAAAGTAAATTACCTACTTCAAAATCATCAAAATAACTTCTGAAAGAGAATCAAAACGACGAAATTTCCCTCAAAATACGTTCCTAATTTTACACACCGGAAGTTTTGTATACCGGAAGAATTGTGAAAAGTAAATTTTAAATTAACGATCGAAACCCCATCGAAACTTAGTGATTTTTCTTACCTTTTTTAACATATTATATTTTTTTAATTTTAATCCACACTTAGGAAAGAAAAATATTATTATTTACAGGGACCAAACCGACCTGGTCGGTTCCCAGGAGGCGCAGGTTCGAATCCCCCTACGTAAAATTTTTCATACGTTTTCTAAATAAGTATTTTTTTTACCTTTTTTATTGGTGTCAATCAATTTTACTTTACTTTTATATATTTTTGTATTACTATATGAAAAATTATAAATTTTTCTTATTAATGCTATGGTTTTGCGTTCGATTCTCACTCGAGGTAATAATTATATTTACCACTAAATACTTAGTCACGAAATTTAGTCGGAAACTGTGGAATGGAATGTCTACTACCACTAGGATCGCCCTTTCTGTCTTAAATAGGCATTATACATAGAAATTTCATGTGCGACTGCAAACGCGATGGTTCTGGGTTCCAATTCCACGTAAAAATTAAATATTAAATATTTTCACATGCTCGTTGAATGCGTTGAGAATTCACCGGAAATTGGGTACCGGAAGTGTCTTAATGGTGACGGAGTGTCTTAACACAACGTTCCCAGGTTCCCTCTTCCTGGTTACGGCTTTATGCGTGAAACATTTTATTTTTCGTTACTTTATTTACTTTTATGTAGCTATATTTTCACTAGCTAAAAAGAATACAGGAAGAGAAATATGAAAATTAATACAAAGAAATGACGAAAAACAAGAACAAAAGGAAATGAAATTCAGTCCTCTACACTAGATGACATAACCATTTCAATTTCTAATAAAACCAGTACTCTCGCCAGTCATGGCGCAGGGGCACAAAGTGTGACTGTAAGCACGACAAATACAGCGGAACGCTAAAACAAACCTATCCCCAAACAAAACCAGACGTTATTCACTAGCACTATTAGTATTACAGGCCAGGCCAGTCGTGACGCAGGGGCACAAAGTGTGACTGGAAAACCGACTGGTTGTGGGTTCGATCCCCACTCGAGGAGATGAAATATTTACTTAAATTTATATTTCCATTACTTCGCTTTGGTGTCGAGGACAAGCGCGGCGTTGAGTTCTGCCACTCAGCACGCAATGCCTTCAGAATTCGACAGAAAGTGGGGAACGGAGTGTCTTGACACTAGGTTCCCTCTGCCTACCCTGCAGTGTGCGGGATACAGCGTGAAGCTGATTGATTTGATTTAGTATTACAATTGTTCTTTCCAATATCAATCATAATGTAGCTTTTCCGACATTTCCACGGAAGCGTTTCCTTTGCTCCTTTGCTACGCGTTAGCGGCCGGAGACAGTGTGACGTTGCGACCCACTTCGCTTCGACTTCGCTTTAAGTTAAATAGAACATTTCACCATTGTGAGATAGAAAATGTTGAGATACATTTATATATATATATATATATATATATATATATATATATATATATATATATATATATATATATATATATATATATTGACTACTGTGGGTTTGATTCTCGCTTGGGGTAATTAATTATTTGCGGTGTTGAGATTCGTTATTCAATACGCTATGTATCGATCGATATTTGAGTGAAAGTAGGTAACGAAATGTCTTATTTATAGATTTCCTCTTTCTGTCTTGCAATATATGTACGAGATTCATTCATTCATTCATAAATTATAAAACATTACGGAAACGAATTGTCTTAGCACTAGGTTCCCAGGTTTCCTCTACCTACGTTGCTACCTGCGAGATGTAGCGTGAAGCAAAAAAAAAATTCTTTATCAATAATCATTACAAACCTAGTTTAATGATAGATTATCTAGTGTCACTCGTTCACACAGTCAAATTAACACAACTAGCTTTGTTACTGCATCAGAGGGCAGGGTCGTTTTAATATAGGGTTGTACATCAAAAAATATTAATTTTATACCTACGGTAGGATTCCAAAAATTTTATTATATTACTATTTCATCATATATGTTACCTTAAATTATGATTAAAAAATTAGTAATTTCCTAATTATTTTGCATGTAAGTCACAATGTAACATTCATTCATTTTAAGAGGAATAAAAGTATAGTAAATATATTTTTTTATATAATAATATAAAAAATCAATTAAAGATTATTATTAAATACTTGTACCATCTTTATTAAATTCGAAGGTATGAAACATAATACTCTGGAAGTAAACAAATATAATAGAGCAAAATACTTGCAAAGCTTTATATAAGAAAAATTACTAGTTAATGCGTCACTGCGCTTTAGTTAAACAGTAAATATTGACAATTAATATTTAAAAATGTAGATTAAATAAAAGTATTGAAAAAAAAGATTAACAATATCTGTCGTGTTATATTATTTTTGTATTTTTTTTTATATTAATTTAATTAATGTATGTTTTGTTTTAATTGCCAACCCTATTTCACCAATATACGCCAACGCATTTTGAAATCTTAGTTGAGATTTATACGGATAGATCTGTGCACTGCAATATATTCTATATTAGTCATTGGGATTTATGTTAAGCTTTTTAGAATCGATTTCATTTTAAGTTCCAAGAATGCTTTGTTTTTTCCTCATACCTGCAATTAATTAAAAGTAAAAAATTTAAAAGATTTTTCTTAGCTTCACGCTATACCCCGGCAGGGTGGGTAGGCAGAGGGAACCTAGGAACTTAGTGTTGAGACACTATATTCCGCAACGCAAGCCTGTGCCTCTGCGCCACGTCCCCTTAGTTTTGAAAAACAAGAGGTAGATTTTAAAAAAATATAGCCATCGTGACTGAGTTAGGCATTCATTCAATGTGTAAGAAATGGTTGTAAGTTTGATGCCTGCTCCAAAAAAAAAGTAATGATTCTATTTAAAAAATATATTTTTCCGGTCTGGTAATTAAGAAATGTTTTTTTTTACATTTTTTTTTGCTAACCTGACGCTCATGTATTTATAAATATATCGAATCTACGAACCGTTTATAAAATGTCCATGGTCTTAAAAAAAAAGATATAAGAAAAGGAAAAAGCTAATTTTATATTATTTTCTGTGTTTTAATACATATAAAAGTTTACATTAAAAAAAACAAATATGATACATTAAAAACATAAATATTAAATGCAAACATTTGGTCCCAGCCGGTTGCATCTCTATCCTTTCAGCAATGTTATTTTATACAGGAAATAAGTTCGTACGTAGCGACGAGAAAACGCTTTCAATGTTACGTAGAGTATAAAATAACTTTATAAAATAATATTTATGGGTGAATTATTTTAATGTTTTGTTTTGTTTAGTTTTATGCTATAGTATTGTTTTTGTTTCAAATTTTCTACAGAGGCCGTCAGGGCACACTGGTAGAAGTCATTGTGCCATGATGGTCTCGGATGTATATACGTCTATCTCCGTAAACTGTATCTCTGTAAACGCGTATATCGTCTAAAAAACCGCTTATATCTCCACCTTAAAGGTCGGCAACGCACCTGTAGCTCCTCTGGTGTTGCACGGGGTCGTGGGCGGCGGTAGTCACTTACCATCAGGTGACCCGAACGCTCGTTTACCTTGTCCTCTTGGGCGCCGGATTGGGCGCTGGAGCCCATCATTACCTGATGCTAAACGCAGTGGCATAAAGCCACTAATTAACGCCGGTTTTAAATGCCGGGAGTGGTAATGATCCGGTCGAGTCTGCCCATGCGTGTTGTCATTGCTGGCGACGTGACTCTACCACACATACTTCAGTCGCCACTTACGACACCACCAGTACTAGGATGATCCTATTCTAGGCCGGGATCACAGGGCACGAGCCTTCAGCAGGAGTGTCTAAACATTAGGTTGCATCTGATTACTCTGCTACGTACGTGATATAACGTGAAGGTAGAAAAAGAAATTACCTATTTCTCCCCTTTTTTGGTACACAGAAAATAATTTCTCCCCTTTATGGTACACAAAAATATTACTCAGAAATCTCTTTCAATTTTCTGTCCAAGCAGATGTGTAGAATTTACAATTTACAATGTGTTGTGTTTTGTTTAGCGGAGCTCAACGTCACACTTCGGCAAACTAATTAAGCAACCCAACTAGAATTTCAATCTAAGACTGTTGTGTATGACCCAATTCCACAACAATCTGTTATTGTTTATCAATAATAGTTCACGGTTCAATTCCTCTAATTAATTTGGGAAATGGTTAGAGTCCTTTTGGGTAACGTATCTTGACACAGCGCGACAACGTCTAATTGTAAACACAATGGTTGTGGGTTCACTATCTTCTCGGTGGAAATGAATAATTTTATTTATTCGTTCTCATAATAAGACAAAATGTGGCGTTGAGTTCCGCCAATCAACACGCAATGTCTTGAAAATACAACGGTGCATAGGAAATGGAGTATATATACACTAGATTTCCTCTGCCTTCTCTTCAATATATGAGAAACAGCGTTAAGTTAAAAAAATATATAATATTTGCCACATAACACGCAATACTTTCAGAAACCAGCGGAAAATGGAGAACGAGGTGACTTAACACTAGGGTCCCCTGTTTACCCTTCTATTGCACATAATACCTATATACAAAACATAATAAAATATATTCTATTAAATATAAAACATATATATAGGGAACCAACTGAGGCAATAAGGGAACCAAACAATACTTGTTACGTACCATATAATCCCATACGACGGCATTGTTGAGGCCGGGTACTGACATTGACTGACAGTTTATATGCAAGTGAATGAGGGTACTTGGACAATATGAATACGTCACCGTATTTGAATTTTGATACAAGCATTCAGGAATCGTCCTCTTACCTTGTGTGATATCTATTTGACAATTTGCTATCATAGACTATATACGTGGATTCGATTCCCTTTGAGAGTAATATTTATTTTTTTCATTTCCCTCGCTCTGGTAACGAGGTTTAGCTCCGCCATTCAATACGTAATGCTTTAACATTTCAGTTTTAAAGGTAAAGAGGGGAACGGAAATTAGTTAATGGGAACGTAGTATCTTAATAGTAGGTTCCCATGTTCCCTCTGCCTACCCTGTTATATTCGGGCGGTTAAATATATCATGTACATATATGTAAGTATAATTATATAGACATGATATTTTAGCTTCTAGTTGTTTCACGCAAATAAGCAAAGCTAAAGATTAATATTAAAAATATTTCGTCATTTCTACTCAATAAAACACATTTTGAATCTGTCGTGGTGCAGCGACACAACTTACAAAAGCGACAGTTGTGGGTTCAATTCCTACTAAAATAAAATATTTTTATTTTCTCCGGCAAGAAAGCAAAGACCACCGTTGAGCTCATCTTAAAACGTTTCAAAATTTGAATAGAAAGTGGAGAACAGAGTGTCTTAAAATTATTCAACTAAATATACGAAATGGCAATTCTGAAACCTATTGCTTTAAAAAAACCCATACATTACAATAAATACAGTGTCGAAGTAGAAAATCTATATTAAAAAAATGTTATGACGATTGAAGTCACGAACCTGTAAATTGCAGGTCTCATCCCCAAATTGATCGGTTATTACTGAGGTCGTTGAACAAAAATCTTTTCTGATATGATTTATCGTGTGAATGTAGAAGATCTTTTCTGTATGTCTGTACAGACAACAAATATAAAATGTTTATTTTGTATTGTAACAAATTTATTTTTTTTAAAAGTGGTTGTGGTTGTGAGTTCGATCCCCACTCGAGGAGATGAAATATTTACATAAATTTATATTTCAATTTCTTCGCTCTGGTGTAGAGGCAAAGCGCGGCGTTGAGTTCTGCCACTCAACACAAAATTCCTCCAGAATTCGGCAGAAAGTGGGGAACGGAGTGTCTTAACACAAGGTTCCCTCTGCCTACCCTGCTGCGTGCGGGATACAGCGTGAAGCTGATAAAAAGTATATTATTACAATTAAGTACTTAATCGAAATTTAACTTTAACTAGTCGAACGACACCTTATTACTTTTTACAAACATAATATGTAGAGTACAGTAGATTTTAACCTACCTACCTAATACTTATTACTACGATCGACGTATCTATAAATATTTTCTTAGTTTTGCCTGGACTTTTTTGTTAACAAAATTTTTGGGGTGGGCACGAGACTATTCTGAGGTGGGCATGGACCACGCGGCCCCCCGATTCCTACACCCATGACTACTACATGCATATGCATACGCATGCAAGGGTGGGAACCCAGTTTTAAGCCCCGTTCCCCATTGAGTGGCAGAACTCAACGCCGCGATATACACAACGCTGTACTAATCCATAATGTTTATAACTACATAGTCACAAACATAGCCATTGCTAGTTTGACAATGTGGCATATATTCAAAGTTCGTCATCATCCATCTTATGAGGTGTCAAATGTCTTCCACACAGTAGCTTCACAAATTAGCCCTCAAATTGAAATACTATATAACTATACAACGCATATATTGTCACCAATATTGATATATCTCACTAAATAACTATATTCTGTGTGCGCTATAGTATTTAGTCCACTGACAACGTTTGTAGTTACGGGTTCAGATCTGATTCAAGGTACGAGTCAAAGTGCGGCGTTGAGTTTGGCTATTCATATCTACAATGCTTTCAGAATTCGGTGGAAATTAGTAGTTACAGAAGTATCCTAACACTAAGTGCCCAGGTTTCATCTTCCTCAGATATTTGGTGTATACAGCTACACGCTGTATCCCGCACACAGCAGGGTAGGCAGAGGGAACCTAGCGTTAAGACACTCCGTTCCCCATTTTCCGCCGAATTCTAGAGGCATTACGTGCTGAGTGGCAGAACTCAACGCCGCGCTTTGCCTCGTCACCAGAGCGAAGAAATGGAAATATAAATTTAAGTAAATATTTTTTCTCCTCGAATGGTGATCAAACCCACAACCAGTCGGATTTACAGTCACACTTCGTGCCGCTGCGCCATGACTGGCCTCTACTATACTACTACTCTACTATATATAAGCTTAATATTGTTACATTGTTCCAGACCTCCAGTTCCCAATCGACGTGTCAGGGGTACAAAACGACCACCCGTTCCTGGACGCGGATTCCCTACAATCCCTCTTCAGGCGGCTCACAGCTTTGAACCGCTGTGCCAGCATGAAGCTAGAACATCATCATCATCAGAAAAGATCTGTAAGTCCTTATTATATTATGCCTGTAAAAGACTAATGGAAGCAAATACATCTAAGAAATCGTCCATCTTGTAAATATTTAGGTTTATTGGTTTTTGTGTATATTCTATTATATTTTCTATTGTATAATATTACAATAGAACAATAACGGAGAGCCTAGTGTCAAGACACTACGTTCTCCCATTACGCTTAAGGTTTGCTTTATATTAATATTTGTGAAATTGCGATAAATAAAACAGTTTTACGTTTTTTCCTGCATTTTATTTTATTTACTACGTTCCACCGAATTTTGGAGACGTCATTTATTGAAGTGCGGAACTAAACGCCGTGCTTTGTACACCAGAGTGATATGGAGAATAAAAATAAATTAACTATAACCATACTCCCTATTTACAATCAGACGCTATCCTACTAAGTTACGAAGGCGAGAAATAAGTATAAATTGAAGTTAAATATATCTTATTTCCATTTCTTCGCTCTGGTGTCGAGGTTAAGCGCGGCGTTGAGTTCTGCCCCTCAACACGCAATGCCTCCAGAATTCGGCAGAAAGTGGGGAACGGAGTGTCTTAACACTAGGTTCCCTCTGCCTACCCTGCTGTGTGCGGGATACAGCGTGAAGCTGATTTTTTTTATTTTTATTTAAATATATCTTTAAAACTGGTGAAATTTAACAAAGTGAAGCACTTCACTTTTAGATAAATTTGAGATTTATTACACTTTAACGATTTAAATCTCTTATAATAGTTTGTAGAACAGAATAAAGTTTAATTTTAATGTTTTGTTTCGAAGAAATATCGAGTGGTTTATTTTACTTGTATTTAATTGATATTTATTTAATAGAGGCCAGTGGTGGCGCAGTGGCACGAGGTGTGACTGTAAAACCGACTGGTTGTGGGTTCGATCCCCACTCGAGGAGATGAAATATTTACTTAAATTTATATTTCCATTTCTTCGCTCTGGAGTCGAGGTTAAGCGCGGCGTTGAGTTCTGCCACTCAACACGCAATGCCTCCAGAATTCGGCAGAAAGTGGGGAACGGAGTGTCTTAACACTAGGTTCCCTCTGCCTACCCTGTGTGCGGGATACAGCGTGAAGCTAATTTAATTTTAATTTTATTTTTTTATTTAATAGAGGCTGCGCCTCTTTTAAATAAATATCAATTAGCGAGGGCGACAGGTTGTGGGTTCGATTCCCACTGGAGGAAATGAAATATTTAATATTTTAATTTCATAAGGCAAATAGCGGCGTTGAGTTTCGCCACTCACGTCGAAATACTTTCAGTTTTGTTACTTACATTAGCTGTATTTCAGACTAAAGCTATTAAATAAGATAGAGGAAAAATCTATATATAATAATTACAATTTTTACCCCAATCGGGATTTAAATCCAAGTGCATTGTAACTATAATAATGAGAATATAAGAAAATAGCTTCATGCTTTTTTTACAATATAAAATAAGCGGAGGGAACCTAGTGCTAACACTTCGTTCTCCATTTCCGGCTGAGTATTCGAGACGATACGTGGCGGAGCTCACCGCGTTCCGTCTACCGGAAGCGGAAAATAAAAATAAATTAAATATATAATAATAATTCTCTCTAGTGCGGATCGAACCCACAACCGTTGCATTTACAATACGTCGAATTGTAAACCTTCATCATAATATCATACTTAGTATTATAAATGTGAATGTGAGTCTGTTTATTACGCTTACACGCCAAAACTACTCAACCGATTACCATGAAATTTTGTACACGTATTTTTAGAGATATTAGGAAAGACATAGGACACTTTTTATAAAAAAATATATATTATTAAAAAAATTATCATCATTTAACTATAATATATAAAAAATTAATCGAGCGAAGCCGCGTTGAGTAGTATATAAAAGACAATAAAAACATCGGTTCCTACACTAATTGTCTATAAACAAACATACAAATGCTGTATTAACTTAAGAAAGTTGTCCACTTCGCCTCCGTCAGACCGTTTGAAGCGTGGCCACGATCGTAAAATGTTGGAGTAAATAAAACCATATGCGCTTTATGCTAATATTAGAGTTGAAACGGAAAGTTATTTCGTTTTATATAAAGTATATATTATATATGTTTCTAGTTTCACTTTGGTTTATCGAGGTCGGTTAAGTTGCTAGATAAATCAGTATATTTTTAAAAAGTTGATAAAAATTAACTTTTAACTCAACCATATCCCAAATATGACGAAAATTTCGTAATATTGTCATATAGCAGTGGCGTAGCTGGGGGGGCTCCGAGCGGTGCAGTCGCACCGGGCATCAAAAGTACAGGGGCATCAAAGTCTACGATCAATTTTTCAAATTTTTTTTCAATCAAGAAATGTACAAGAAAAATGAGACAATGAAAATGAAAAATACAATCTCGCTGTCATGTCAATCGAACATGAACTAGTCGATACTATTGATTTTAAAAATGTGATTAATTACTTTGCTAGACAAAAAGCACGTAAGGTCCGTTTTTAAATTGTTGCAATCATTTTTACCAAAATCTAATGATATAACTTATATATATAGTTACTAGCGCCCCGCCCGCGGCTTCGCCCGTTTAAGCTATATGATTATTGATCTAATAAACAGAAATGACTTCTAATATGATTTTTATTACTTAATCTAATCGTCTATCGTAATTTGTATAAGGACTTTTGATTGTTTTGAATTAAAAAATACGACCAACGTTGATATTTGATATTTATATAAATGTACATTAAGCTAATTATTTCTTATACGTATATATTTTTGTAACATTACGTTCTTTTTACCTATGTTATGTACGTCTCATCATAATTATAAAACTTTGTTAAATATGCTGATGTCAGTGAATAATTTAATTAACTCTTTCAGAAACAACCTTACATGTTAAATTATTGATTTGAAGGATTCATAATATTCTTTGTAAAATAACTGTAATGATTGCATATTAGCTGCTGTACAGTTTTTAAATTAGTTACATATATTACTGGCTAAATGTACAATTGGTAAATAATAAATCTGTAGTTATTAGGGAGTACACATAGAAAAGCTGGTTTTAGGCGTTTTTATATAGATTTATTTCAAACGAACGAATGAACTGAAGAATCTATGTATTTACTTAATATTTATTATTATTTTTAAATCTTAAACTATCCATTTCAGTCAAAATTACTAAATGTATAGAGATTTTATTATGTATAGAGATTATAGTTTTGAAGCAATAAAAATGTATATATCTACTCTACTGTGTTTTGAAATCTGAAATTATTTTGACCATTTTAAAGGGCATCAAGTCCTAAGGCACTAGGCAGCAAATACCCTAGCTACGCCACTGTCATATAGCTTTGTTTTAGTTTCACGCTGTATAGCAGGGCGGACAGAAGGAACCTGGAAAGCTAGTGTTACGGCACTCAGTTCCCCGTTAAGACACTTCCTTCCTACACTTTCGACGAATTTTTGAGGCATTGTTTGGAGAGTGACAGAAAATATTCATATTAATAAAAATGTAAATATTTAGTCATATTTAATCCACCCGAGTAGAAATCGAACCCACAGCCACGTTTTCCAGTCGCACGCTTGTACTTCTACGCCACGACGGCCTAAATATAGTGGATAGGAAACCAATTTCAAATATGACCACACTGACTCAGTGCGAGTCAAATCGAATTATGTTCCATCACTTCACTTCAACGGCTGGTGGACTAATTACTCTCCGGGGGTCTTTAACTTTATAAACTGCTATCATCGTTTTAATGGGGCTTTAAGAATTTAAATTATCTATATAAGTTGGAGTCTGTAAGTTATGGGTATTGACAATTTTCTAACTATTTTAAATATTAACTAGCGATCCACCCACGGCTTCGCCCGCTTGGACTGTATAACTGACTGTTATTTGTAATGCTTATTTTGATCATTAGTGTATATGAAAACAACGGAAGCTCTAAAGTTTACTCTCTTACTTTAATACTAACGCACATAGCGGGGTAGGCAGAGGGAACCTAGTGTTAAGACACTCCGTTCCCCACTTTCTGCCGAATTCTGGAGGCATTGCGTGATGAGTGGCGAAACTCAACGCCGCACTTAGCCTCGACACCAGAGCGAAGGAATGGAAATATAAATTTAAGTAAATATCTCATCTCCTCGAGTGGGGATCGAACCCACAACCAGTCGATTTTACAGTCACACTTCGTGCCGCTGCGCCACGACTGACCTCAATATTACAATATATTATATACTATTTGACAAAATAACTTTAAGCCGCTCTAAGTCTCCTAAATTCCTTTTCACATATATCAAAATTTATCCATTTTACCACGATATCCAATAACGATGCTAAAAATGTTCCGCAACTTCGTATTATTGATTATATCTATCTAAAGGTCAGCTTTGCTACCCCTTTGTTGTGATAGGAGGGAAAACCATACATCGTTCAATTTTATTTTATGAAATAGTTTATAGTTTTTATTATGGTAAAAATAAATAAATCAAATAAATCAACTTCACGCTGTATCCTGCACACAGCAGGGTAGGCAGAGGGATCCTAGTGTTAAGACACTCCGTTCCCCACTTTCTGCCGGATTGTGGAGGCATTGCGTGTTGAGTGGTAGAACTCAACGCCGCGCTTGTCCTCGACAACAGAGCGAAGAAATGGAAATTTAAGTAAATATTTCATCTCCTCGAGTGGGGATCGAACCCACAACCAGTCGATTTTGCAGTCACATTTTGTGCCGTTGCGCCATGACTGGCCTCGTTTGTTTATTTTATATTATATTTATTTGTTTATAAAGTGAAAAAAAAAATCATCTGCAGTCTTGTTTCTTTTTCCTGAGAGAAAAACATTGAAATTAGATCGTAATACTTTTTGAGGCTAGTCATGGCGTATGGAAAAAAATATTTAAAGTTACTGTCATTTATAGTATTTTTTTAGTTACAATTATAAGTAAGTATATTTGAAATTGGCCGGAAAATGGTGTATCTTAAGACTAGGTTCCCGTTACTTACCCTCCTATATGTAATATACTTCGAAATGTAAATTATAATGCAAATTGGATGTATAAAAGGGTACGCTTTTAGTATTATCGGCTTTATATATTTCGTTTCCGCGAGAAATGATGAACCATAATAAACTGTAGACTTTAAAAGAGACGTTAGGGTTATACAAAAGTAAACAGAATTGAGGGTAATCGATATTTTTTTTGGTTTTAACATGTACAGGGGCACGAAGTGTGACTGTAAAATCGACTGGTTGTGGGTTCAATTCCCCACTCGAGGAAGTAAAATATTTATTTACATTTATATTTTCATTTCTTCGCTCTAGTGTTTAGGCAAAACGCGGCTTTGAGTCCCGGATCTCAACACGCAATGCTTCCGGAATTCGGCAGAAAGTGGGGAACGGAGTATCTTAACACTAGGTTCCCTCTGCCTACCCTGCTGTTTGCGGGATACAGCGTGAAGTTGACGGATTCACCTCGACTTTTCGGTTCGAAATGAGGAATTTTCAAAAATGTATTATATATACTACGCAGTTAATCCGGTTAAAATGTTTCCTTTAAAATGTGTAATAAACATCTTATTAGCTGAAGAGTATGTTTGGTTGAACACAACAATCTCAAGAACTACTCATTCGAATTAAAAAAAATCTCTCTCTCTCTCTCTCTATTGCTAAGATACTCCGTTATAATTAAACATGGTGACCAAAAATAGATATAAAGCAAATACTAAAATCTATGATTCTATATAAATAGTCTTGGAAATTAAGCAACACGAACTAACACGAACAAAGCCAAAACTACTAAATAATCTTTCCATATTTCTCACCAATTATTTCAAAGGTCATACCCAATTACTTCGACGACGTGAAATAATTTCAAAGGGCACGAAACTGAGCTCGTACTATCTAAGATTGCCCAAAACCATATTAAGGATATTATAAGTTTATTTGAAAATTAAAGCTATAGATATTCTTTTGTTAGGTTATTTAATATTATCATTTCTTCGCTCTGGTGTCGAGGCAAAGCGCGGCGTTGAATTCCACCACTCAACACACAATGGCTCCAGATTTCGGCTGAAAATGGGGTGCGGAGTGTCTTAGCACTAGGCTCCCTTTGCCTAACCTGCTGTGTACGGAATACAGCGTGAAACTGATTTTAATTACATATATTCATATTCATTTCATTAAGTCATTTAATTTTAAGACAGTTAGTTGGTTGTCTTATTGTTTGTAGTTTATTGGTTAATTTCTTTTTAAATTCACGTTGCATCCCGCACATGGCAGGATAAGCCTGGTGCCTAGTGTCAAGACACTCCGTTTCACATTATCCACCGAAATCTGGTCTGAATTTAATTTTTTGTAAAAATCAGTGGCGATTTAAAGATTTTTCCATACAAACTTTCAACCACTTATGGGATGAATTCTAAAAAACCATGGAACACGTGTTCAATGAAATGTTTTTAAGAGTCTGAATTTCAAATTTTATAAAAATCGGTGCCGACAAACTTTCAACCCCTATTTCATCCCTTTAGGATTAAAGTTTTTCAAAATTCCTTCTTAGTGGATGTCCACATTATGAAAATAAACATCTGTCCATATTTCACGTTTCTACCATCAGCGGTTACGGCTGTGCTTACCTCAATCAGGTACATGTCCTTTTATATATATAGATAGATTATAATATATCGTTTTAATAAATAAAATAACAAATATCCATTGCATAAAGCCATTGAACTGCTTCACCAGACATTACTCCTAAACAAAAATACTTACAAATTCCACAACTACTGCAATCTTCGAATTGTTTCCAGTCATTTGCAGTACAGTCGCTTCGAAAGTTCTTTGACGCTATTAAAATATTTAACTTTACTTTTAACGTAAGAAATAGCTTACAATGTTAGTTTGTAATTCTAAAAGAATGTTGTTTTTTGTTGACTAAATTATAATTGTTACATATTTTTATTTATCTAGTTTTTTTCCTTATCCTTGTTATTGTAATTTATTTTTAAATAACCTAGTGCAGATTTTAAATGAAACTATTTTGTAAAAATCGTGTATATTTTAGATTATACATTTTGGAAACCCGACGTTTCGAACACTTTGCAGTAGTCCGTGGTCACATCCTAATTTCAATAGAAAGGATGGCTGGAAACTTTCTACCACCTGGGACCCACTCATAAGATCATTGAAGTTTCAAACCCACCATACCAGATGACAAGATACCATCAGCTTATTCTGCAGAAGTCCAGGGCAGTACGCGAGTCAATTAAGAAATCGTTGGCGGTAGTTTGATATAATAATTATGTCAACTGACAGACGAATGCCACCTCAGTCTACCCGTGACCACGGACTACTGCAAAGTGTTCGAAACGTCGGGTTTCCAAAAATGTATAAANCAAAGTGTTCGAAACGTCGGATTTCCAAAATCTAAAATATACGCAATTAATCCGGTTAAAATAGTTTCATTTAAAATGTGTAATAATCGTGAAAATCAAAGAACTTATTACCCTAGTGTAGGTTTGTAGCAGTTATATTTTGAGGCCAGTTTGGCCGTGCAGAGGTACAAGCGAGCGACTGTAATGAGACTGGTTGTGGGTTCGATTACCACTCGAAGAAATGAAATATTTAATATTAAAATATTTCATTTATTTATTTAAATTTATATTTCTGTTTCTTGGCTCTGAAGTCGACGTAAAGGGCGTCTTTGAATTCTGCCACTCAATACGCAATACCTCCAGACTTTGGCGGAAAGTGGGGAACGGAGTGTCTTAACACTAGGTTCCCTCTGTTTACCCTGCTGTTTGTGGAATACAGCGTGAATCCGATTTATTTTATTTAATATGAATTTTAATACTAGTAATGAGGCAAAGCGCGATGTTGAATTCTGCCATTTGAATATGGCAGAAAATCCATGGAAACGAAAATGATTCAATGGGAACTTATAGTTTTATCACTAGGTGAAGCTAAAACAAAATAGAAAACATTTACCCCTACATGTATTTCTAATAAATATATAAATAATCCAACTACTCCTCCCTAGCGCTATGACGTCACAGCCCCACAGTTACGTCAAAAATAACCTTTAAAATAGTGGATTTAAAAATTCTATCTACCGTAATTTTTTTTCTCTACTTTTCCATTTAAAATTTCCGACCGAGAGTTAGGTATAGTAAAAAAAGTACAAGCCACCGCATACGCGTAACGAAGGACTTCAGAAACCATTTACCCTGAAACGTAAGGCTTTGTGCCAGAAGCTGGAACGTGGAGCCAAAATTTGAACTTTGAAAATATTTTTTGTTTACCTTGTTGGGATTTTTTTAACGAAAATATAAAATAGGAAGTTGTTGCTAGTGAACATAACTTAACATAACTTCATTTTGTATTGAAATTGTAAATTTTAATTTTATTCCTGTTCTTTTAATAATTTGTGAGCTACGCGGGAATGATGAACTAGACATACATATAAATAAGTACTGAGGCCAGTCGTGGCGCAGGGGCACAAAGTGTGACTGTAAAACCGACTGGTTGTGGGTTCGATCCCTACTCGAGGATATGAAATGTTTACTTAAATATATATTTCCATTTCTTCGCTCTGGTGTCGAGGCAAAGCGCGACGTTGATTTCTGCCATTCAACACACAATGTCTCCAGAATTCAGCAGAAAGTGGGCAACGGAGTGTCTTAACACTGGGTTCCCTCTGCCTACCGTGCTGTGTGCGGGATACAGCGTGAAGCTAATCTATTTAATTTCAAAATTTTATATGTTTTCTAAATATTATTTAACCATTTTCTATACAATTGTCCACGGATCATTCACCGATGGTTCTACCATGTCATTCTAACAAATTGGCGTAGAACGCTAACTAAAGTAAGCTTGATATATTCATTTTCATTGCCACAGCTACTTAAATATAAATAAAAAATAATAAAAATAAATCAACTTCACGCTGTATCCCGCACACAGCAGGATAGGCAGAGGGAACCTAGTGTTAAGACATTCCGTTCTAAACTTTCCGCCGAATTCTGGAGGCATTGCGTGTTGAGTAGCGGAACTCAACGTCACTCTGTCCTCGACATCAGAGCGAAGAAATAGTAATATAAATAAATATTTCATTCCCCGAGTGGGGATTGAACCCACAACCAGTCGCGTTTACAGTCACACTTTGTGCCCCTGCGCCACGACTGGCCCTGGATCACAAATATTGCCATCTCTACACATTCTATTTATTAACGGAGTAATAAATATGTGAAGTGATGACAATATAAACTAAGACAATATGCTATAAATTATACAGTAATAAGGCTGTAAATTTAATATATTGCTTGTTTTAACTCGAGTTTTACGTGTTTTGTCTTAGTAAAGAATTTTATAGGCAAAAGTTGCAGCAGGGTAGGCAGAGGGAACCTAGTGTTAAGACACTCCGTTCCCCATTTTCCGCCAATTTCTGGAGTCATTGCGTGTTGAGTGACTGAACTCAGCGCCGCGCTTTGCCTCGACACCAGAGCGAAGAAATGAAAATATAAATGTAAATAAATAGTTCATCTCCCCGAGTGGGGATCGAACCCACAACCAGGAACCCACTCGACTTACAGCCACACTTTGTGCCCCTGCGCCACGACTGGCCTCGAAGTATATTATCACTATATAATTATGAATATTGCTCAAAATTTTTCAAATTATAATTAATTAAAGCAAAATTTATATTATAAAGTATAGCTAAGAGACGTCGATGTACGTAAATATATTTTATAACTACTTTTTAGATTTCAACGTTTCAGTGAAAATTTAACATAAAATTGTAATATTTAATTAAAACAATGTTCTTAATACTTTCACAAAACCTTTCTTCGTAATTTCCCAATGGTATTGTTAAATGTACAGAATTTTCTTCTGTTTTATTAAATTTATCTCTATATTCTATTAGAAAAAACGGCTCATGGGTTAGTGAGTCTGAAAGTAAGTATCATAGTTGTGGATTCGATTTTGTTTGAATCTTTTTATTTTAGTATGTGCGTTACCTTACGCTCTATACTGTATTCCGCACATAGCAAGGTAGGCTGGCTACTTAGTGAAAGGACACTCTGATCTCCACTTTACGTCGAAATTTCGTTGCGTATTAGGTGGCGGAAATAAACGCTGCGCTTTGCCTTATTATAGTAACGAAAAACAAATATTAATTAATAATAACTTTTCTGTATTAAAGCGGCCCTATTTAATATAACAAAATTATAGCATTTTTTATTTTTATATATACTTTTTTTTGCTAATATCATCAGCATAGTAACGTAACACAATAAGGCTTTTAAAATCCCACATCTCAATATCACAAAAGAGGATATTGGAATTCTTAATCTGTTATTCTGTTTTTTTGCATTGCAAATGAAAGACAGATGAGACTGTTACTTTGGAAACGTGAAACGAAAATCTTAAAATAGATTTCTTTTCATCTTTATTTATTCTTGATACGATAGATGGTGAGTTTTTAGTGTAAAATTATTTAGTTCTCCTTACTTCTTTTTATGTATATTGTAAGCGCGGAGTTAAGTTCCGCGACTGCTTAACTATTATGATTATTTATTTTTTTGAAAAATATCTTGAATTCGGAAGAAAACTGAGAATAAAGTGTCTGGACACTGTACCCACCGTACTATAATATTCCGCTTATATGGATGTTAAGATAAAATGAATATTGTAAATTTTTGACATATGTAGTCAATTAACAAAGAAATTTAACGTTCGAGATGAATCGCTGTAGGAAATAAAATATTATATTTATAAGAAAATCTATATCGATATTTAAAAATAACTTTTGTTATTAAATTGCGTATAATTTATAAAAAAATTATTGAAACTAACAATACTTCTATAATTGATGATTGATAATAATTGATGTTATTTAATATCAATAAACATTTTTGTAAAGTATTATTTCTTAATAAGCTTAGATTTTATCGAAATTGGCGTCTTATTAACAATCCGAGGGACCAGTCGTGGCGCAGCGGCACGAGGTGTGACTGCAAAATCGACTGGTTTAGGGTTCGATCCTCACTCGAGGAGATGAAATATTTACTTAAATTTATATTTCCATTTCTTCGCTCTGGTGTCGAGGTTAAGCGCGGCGTTGAGTTCTGCCCCTCAACACGCAATGCCTTCAGAATTCGGCAGAAGGTGGGGAACGGAGTGTCTTAACACTAGGTTCCCTATGCCTACCCTGCTGTGTGCGTGATACAGCGTGAAGCTAATTTAATTTATTTTTTTTTTATTTTATTAATAATCCTAGTCTGACGGTAAACGCGATAGCTGTGGGTTCGATGTCCACTTCAGGGAATGAACTATTTACATATCTAAAGCAGCTGGCTAAATAAAACGCGGCATTAATTTCGCCACAACACGCAATGTCACGAATTCGACCGATAGCGGAGAACTTAACATTATATTTTTTTCTTCCTATCCTCTAATATTAACTATAAACTATAAAAAACCTTTTTGCTGCCATTATCTCTTTTAATAAATATTGTATTATCTTTATTTATAGGTACATTCTATGTTTAAAATTATAATTATAAGCTGGATATAATTATAATCTGTGGTATATCCACTTTATCGATAAAGTAAAATAAGTAACTTTAAATGTCATTTATTGAAATTACAGAAATATTTTATTCATTATATTATTTACATAAAATAATTTTGTTTTTTTCAGTTTCACGCACATAGCAGGATAGGCAGAAGGAACGTGGAAACCTAGTGCTTATAAAGGCCGTTACTATTAAGATACTTTCGTTCCCTACTTACCTTCAAATTCTGAAGCCATTACGTGTTACGTACGTACGCCTCCAGAATTCGGAGGAAAGTGGGCAACGGAATGTCTTAACACTAGGTTCCCTCTGCCTACCCTGTTGTGTGCGGGATACAGCTTGAAACTGATTTTTTTTTATCTATCTATAATTTTGATCCTGTATCTTATTGTTACAGAATGACTCTGACGATGAACAATGTGCTCTAAGCGACAAGTGGCAATACGAGAGGAAATCCAGGAGATGGTCGCGAGTGGTGGAGATAACGCCGCAGGCACAGAGGAGGTTACAGGTTAGTACTCATTTAGATATTTTTTAGCTTCACGTTGTATCCCACGCTGCATATAACGAGGTGGACTGAGGGAACCTAGTGTTAAGACACTCCGTTCCATTAACCCATTACTACTCAAAGAAATGAAATATGTTATATTTTCATTCCCTCGCTCTGGTAACGAGATAAAGTGCGGTGTTAAGTTCCGCCAATTATCACACAACCCAACAAATACGCCTCTAGAGTGAAAATGGGGAACGAACTAGTCTTATACTGATTTCAAAAATACTTTTTTAATGACTAATATTAATACTTATTTCCTAAGTATGGAATAACACTTGTTAACAAAAAATGTTAGAGGACTAGTCTTTATTTCAACATTAGGTTCCTTGGTCCCCTCCGTCTACCTCTCTATGAGCCGGATATAGCGTGAAGCTACAAAAAAACACCATATACTTATATATACAACATAAATAAAAATATTGCCTCCTAATAATGATACATTATTGATTATACCGAAATAAAAAGCTATGAATTTAGTATGTGTTTGTTTATATGATAAATGAGGCTTCAAAGGAAAACCTCGCGCCATATCCTTTTTATGAGGAAAACATTTTACTCACGTCCCGTATACAATAATAAACATATTTTTTTGTGAACATCAAATATTAGATGGTCAAAATTCATATATATCTAATAAATATTTATTTTTACGCCTCTTCCACATATTATAGGGGATGAAGGGAGTGACCTAATATTATATTAATGTTAAGTCACTTAGTTGTTCTATGTTGTAATTTACGCAACCTAACGCCGCGGTTTGTTCAGCTACTGTATCCAATAACTGAATAATATAGCTATGTAAATACAATAAATATCTTTATATTTATGAAATGATCTTAAATTATAAGACAAGCGACCCTCACACGGCTTCGCTCGTCTAAGCTTATTGTTATATTATAGTCAATTTATATAAAATGCTTACATACATTTTAGTTCTTGTGTTAATCTTATATATAAACTATATTACTTAAAGTTTTATCTAAATCCGTACAGTAGTAACTTTCACATTTATAATATTAGGAAGATTTTAATGTGAATTTCTATAAAAACAGGATGTTTTAGAAAGTTTATATATGAAATAAAAAAAAAAGAATCATGGACAATGATTTACAAATTTTAAATATAGAATAAAAACAGCAACAGTAACAAACATACAAACAAATACATTCTAACTGATAACCTCCTCCTAGAGGCCAGACGTGGCACAGCGGCACGAGGTGTGACTGTAAAACCGACTGGTTATGGTTTCGATCCCCACTCGAGGAGATGAAATATTTACTTAAATTTATATTTCCATTTCTTCGCTCTGGCGACGAGGACAAGCGCGGCGTTGAGTTCTGCCACTCAACACGCAATGACTCCAGAATTCGGCAGAAAGTGGGGAACGGAGTGCCTTAACAATAGGTTCCCTCTGCCTACCCTGCTGTGTACGGGATACAGCGTGAAGCTGATTTTAACCTCCTCCTTTTAGAGAAGTCGGTTACTAACACCCGGCTAGATAAGAATTATTTAGAAGATATTCAAATATAAGAACATTTCCACCTCTTTCCTTTAAGTGGCCAGTGGAACTTGATAAATACATATCATTTTTCAATCGTTTCGAAGTAAAGTAATTTTAACGAAGGTTGATGAATTTCACGCGTCAAATTTGACGTGACGTATTGCTTTGTACTTTCAAGTTGGTATCTTTCTTTTAGCTTTTGTAGCAGTGTTTAATTAAGTTTTATTTTATAATAATTATATTTATTATACTTGAGGCCGTCGTAGCGCAGAGGATGTGACTGAAGTGACGGTTGTGAGTTCGATCCTCACTCGAGGGAATGAATTATTATTTATGAATATTTTCATTCAATTTCAATCGCCAAAGCGAAAACTCTGGCACCATTGCAAAAGACCGGCGTTGAGTTTCGCCAGTCAATACGCAATCCCAGAATTTCAGCGGAAAGTAGGGAACGGAGTGTCTTAATACTAGGTTAAGACACTCCGTAGGCAGAGTGACTGCCTATCCTGCTGTATGTGATTACAGTGTAAAACTGATTATTTATTTTATTCTAAATAGAAGACAAAACGCGATGTTGAGTTTAACCACTCAACAGGTTGTTTCGGAATTTCGGTGGAAAGTGGAGAACGGAGTGCACTAAATTTCCTCTGTTTACCTTGCAATAGGAGGGATATAGTGTGAAGCTAAAAAAATAATATTTTCTACTGCGTCATAAGACAGTTGTTTAAGTTATTCTTAACGAAATAGTCGCATCAGCTTAACAATCAAAATGATTAAAATATTTTTATTATAATGACATTTATATTTAGCCCAAAAATGTAACTTATATTGATGACCTTAAGAAGCTTAACCCAAAACTTCAAAATTATAATTTCAGATTAGGCTTAAATCTTAAATTATATACATCCATTTGAAAATTACTTTAGAAAATAGTGATGTATTTGTATTAGCTATGGTTATTTTTTTTTAGTAATGTAATAAAATGAATAATATATGTAAATGCTAATACTTCTCATGCCGATCATTCTAAACTTTAGTAAAGTTTCGATATGTTTTTTTTTAATTCACGGATGACAGAAAAGAAACCTAACGCCGCACTTTGTCCAAATAAATATACCCGTAATATAGTTTATTTTTTAATGAACAAGTAATTTTCGTTATTTCTAAATCAACGGGGGTTTTCGTTTTGATTACAACATCTATAGTTAGATACCTTTCAAATGCCACAATGGTCTCAAATGTTTTATTAATATAATGTAATTATTTCCCTATCTGGTCTAAACAAGACATATTTTTTCTTTACATATCAACGATCTGCTCATGTATAAGTAACCTTCAAAAATACAACAAATATTTATCAAAACTATCTATATATGTAATTTCTAACATTAGATATCTGCTAGCTTATATAGATATACTTAAATATAATCAAAACTCAACTTGAACATAAATTAAAATACATAAATTTTACAGGTAATAGCAGCTCGAGCCTTAGCGGAAAGAGAAGCAAGGGAAGCAAGGGGAGAAGTCGAAGATGATGAGGATGAAACTCTTCCCACAATCAGAGTGGGGTTAGTGGACGCTGATGGACATTATACTGATGTTGAACCTGATTTGTAAGTAACATTAAAGTTTAGTTTGTTTATTTTATTCTCTTCTTTTAGAATACATGTATGTTTAATAAACCTAACATATAGCAAGTACAGAGAAAAAGGGATGAATTTAGCCTTAGAGTCATTTTGCCCTGTGTAATAACTGGATAACGTTTCAAAGTATAAGATAAGAACTGCCTTGCAAGGTGAACTTTGTAGAACGTTTACTCAGTTCGATATCCCGCGAAAAAATTGATCACATGAAAGACGTTTTCTCAAATCTGCTCTTGGAGAATGAAACATTTTGTGAACATTTGTGAATTCAAATGTGGACTAGAGCTCGACTATAAGCCTTCATGACACTTTATACATTATATATAGGCTAAATTTCTTACCAAGTTGGACTTTAGGATTTGTTTGGTTATAAAAATGGTACAGCCTCTTTGTAAACGTCCTTAGGTTCATTATTTATTGAATTCTTTAGCTCTCTTATACAATTTTTTTTCTTTAATCATATTCACGTGAAGAGCAATTACTAGTGTGTTATAAGCATTCATAATAAAAAAAAATCAGCTTCACGCTGTATCCCGCACACAGTAGGGTAGGCAGAGGGAACCTAGTGTTAAGACACTCCGTTCCTCACTTTCTGCCGAATTCCTGACTNCAACCAGTCGATTTTGCAGTCACACCTCGTGCCGCTGCGCCACGACCGGCCTCTATAACATAACCAATTGACTATTTTCATTTTCTAATGTTTACCCATCTAAAGTACATACAAAAAACTCGCTTAGAGCTTCCGTACTAATTTCAGCTTGTATTGGTAAACTTAAGTTTCCAGGCGTTTGTATTGTTAAGTTCTAATTTCAGGCCAAATTTTATAACTCGGTGGATCTATTTATGCATAGTATGTCTTTTAATTGATTTTCTTAGTGCTCCTAGGTACCATGGATATTAAACATTAATTTTAGCTTGATCCACTCCGCGTAATCTCGACATAAATGGTCTTGACAGACGGACAGATGGACAATGAAGTGACCCAAAAGGGATTCATCTTTTTTTCCCTTATTGTAATACAGAACTCTAAAAACATTTAAACAACTTCAATAACAAAATGTTACCAAATCAGACACTCATTCCATCCAAATCGACACAAAACCTTTGTGTCGTTCATACATTATTTATCATAGAATATGAATAGAATACTATATAGGAGCATCAATCAAAGAAATTAATAAAACACACAATACTACCAATCATCGCTACCATCTTGTTAATAATGTTGAGATAATTGGACTTCAACTCTTTAGAGTTGGAGTTACGTAACTAATTGAAACGTTATATGGACTTCTTTCTAACGCCAATTTTATTGACCCTTCACACGTTTAAAGAACCGTTTTCATTGACTGTCGATCAGGTTTAATTTGAAAAGTTTTATTAAGTTTAATTAAGGCCATAATGGTGTTTGGCTTATCTAAGCGATGTTTGTGAGTTCGATTCTCACTCAGGAAAATAGGGAGAAAATCTGCCATTCAACACGCTATATATGGAAAATTGGAGGATGTTTGAGGAACGAAGTATCAAGATCTTTGAAGCTGTAATTGCTTATGTAAAGAACAGAGTACTTTGTGGCAGTTCTCCTAAAATTGTTATTTTTAACCAAAAATTATGTCTTTTTTAAAACCAGCGTGTAAAGCCGTAATTTTGCTCCAGTATCTTTGATACTGTGTTTTCGAAGGTCAACCGAGGTCTCCCCCTACCTCTCTTACCGCTCACTTTTCCATCATAAATCTTTTTTGCCATTCTTTCATCACTCATTCGTTCGACGTGCCCAAACCAGCTGAGCACGTTCTTCTTCATTCTCACCGTGACATCCTCGCTAGTACCTGCCATTCTGTGTACCTCTTCATTGCGGATTCGATCAGCTAAGCTGACTCCGCATATCCTACGAAGAGATCGCATCTCCACAGCATTCATCTTTCTTTCATTCTTCTTCTGTAATACCCACGTTTCGCTGCCGTATAACAGAGTCGGTACCAAAACTGCATTGTGTACGGCCAAACGCGCAGCTGTGCTGACGTTTCGCCGTCTCATCAATGCAGCTAAGGCTCCGTTAAC
>JAAIXJ010000105.1:313578-342463 GCA_013403705.1 Heliconius hermathena
AACTAAAGAATATCAATAGAAATCGTTAAATTTTAGATATATTTTATTAACTCTAAATATAAAATTTAAGTTGAAGTAGCTTATTTTTGTACTGTTCTATATGCTAAAAACAGTAATATTATTTATAACGTTTCCATTACACTGAAACTAAATGCCATGTAAGTGATATAGCAAGAAGATTCAGAAGAATAAAATCTTAGAAAAATTCACGAACAAAATTTAGGTATTACGTAAATTTTTAGTCATAGCTGGTTTAAACATTAAAAATTCTTCACACGACCCATCAGTGAGTACTAGTACTATTAGAAATATGTCTAAGATTCAGGACTACAGCCTGAAATCAGACCCATTCGTCTACTATAAAAGCTAATAATCATTGTCTTCGGCTACTTTTCTTCCAGCGTCATTGCCATCTTTTACTATTTTACTACCAATGACGTCGCAACCAATGATGTTTTTACATAAAACACGTTGGAATTTTATGAAAAACTCATTTAAAGTGCATGAAATTTGCTGGTTACAGATTTGTTCAAAATGTCAATATAAGTATATATTAACGATTGCCGAAACATTTTAAATCTATAAGTAGTAAATAAAGATATCAATGACGATTCATGTGCTAAAATTAGGAGAATCCAGTTTAAGACTTATTTAAAAAATTGTTAAAGCATCCGTGGCTTCAGTTGCACCGTCGGAAATTAAAGCTCTGCATGATAACATTATTATAAGCCAAAATAAACACTACGTTAGATAACGTATTTTCGTGGTAATATTTAAAACAAAAACTTGCTCGATCAATGACCCCATTTTTATAAACTTTTTTTGCGATCGATTTTTGTGTAGCTACACCTAAATTATAAGCACGTTTTATTATTAAAACCTTTAAGTATGTACTTATTTCATTAAAAGCAAATAAAATTAATATAGTTTAATTACGAATATGAAAAGAAATTAGCTAAGAACACACCAAATCTCCACGTAAAATATTAAATTTTTTGAAAGTTTTTTCTTAAAATATATTTTTGTATATACTAAATCATCAAACTTGTCTAGACGCCTTGTTTATTATTTAGTTAAGTATTTAATATGATATTCATCTTATTAAAATTATTTACTATTAATGAGTAATCACAAGGAAATTGAAATTTGTGCGTTTTGGAGAATTGCCATTTGACGATAGATATTTTTGGCTACCATTTTGACTTTCCCTTTCTAAACGGAATAAAAAGGGAAGGTGATTTCAAAAATATGATAGTAAAGCCCTCGTTCGACTTAGATATTATTTTATCTTCAAAAATTTCGAAAGCTAATTGCCATAATTACATAAATTATTTTTTATATTTCCATTTCTTCGCTCTGGTCTCGAGGCAAAACGCGGCTTTGAGCTCTGCCACTCAACACGCAATGCCTTCAGAAATCGGCAGAAAGTGGAGAATGGAGTGTCTTAACACTAGGTTCCCTCTGCCTACCCTGCTGTGTGCGGCATCAATATACAGCGTGAAGCTGATTTATTTATTTATTTTATTTATTCTATAGTTATTTACTATGAAAAAACAATATTTCCCAATGTACAGGGCTCCCTAAAATCAGTCGGTCATTGTCCATTATCGTTTCAAAACCGACGCTCTCACGTCGCTACCGGCAAGATTCGCTTTTGTTATTTTCTTTGCCCTTAATTGTATACAAATTTCGAAACTATGCACTGTCGTGTAATAATAATATGTCAAATCATGTTTATTAATTTACAATCAATATATATCATGATGTTTGTGTTTGTTATACTTGTATATTGATTGTTCAAATTGTAATAAGAGTTTGCGGCGTTGATCTCCGCCAGCATGCAATGCCTCCAGAATTGGGCGGAAAAGGGGGACGGAAGTGTGTTAATACCTACCCTGTTATGTGCATGGTACAGTCTGAAGCTAAAGTACAATAAATAAAAGACATACGTACAGTTTTTCGCTTTTTTCTATATCAGGGTAGCCAGAAAGAACCTAGTGTCGAGACACTCCTGTCTCCGCTTCTCAGAAAATATTTAGGTAGTCATATCTGTGGTTTGTTGCATATTCCATTAAATATTCAACGGAGCTGGATATATCTAACTCTTTTCCCTATCGTTTTTTTTTCGATAATGACTATAAATTTCAAAAGTGCAAAGTCGATATTATTTATTATACGGTTGTCACAACATTTAAAGTCATCATAACTACAAAAATTATTAAAGTTTTACCGACGAAGTAAAACCTGGCGATAGAAAAGTTGTTTTTTTCAACACACAGTCTCTGCATTTTACAAAATGTCTCATAACTATCTATGTCTTTTCCTCCTTTTCTTCCTAGTATAAAGAATTTTAATATTTTTTTTAGTGTATGTGGGTAGAGTGGGTATGGAATTGCCACATTCGACGTAGCTACTTAAACACTTAAAAAACATCAGTGCTAATACTGTAAGATTGAGAAGAGTTTATTTGAACGCGCTAATCTGAGGAACTTTGGTCCGAATTGAAAAATATTTAATCTCAAATGGTTCCTTTGTCCAGGAATGCCATATGGCTAAACTTCCATCTAATATAGCCCTCATGGTGGACTGATGCTGTGGATCACGGATCACGATAAAATGATATTCGTGATAACTTATATATCACACAACTCTTAGATATTTTCAACGACGAGAGCAAAGCCGCAAGTAAAAGTTTTTTTTAGCATCTGTCCGCCGAATTTTCGGGGCATTGCGTATTGAGTGACGGGGCTCAACGCTGCGATTTTGCCTTAGTGCCAGAGCAAAGAAATGATCATATTTATAAATAATAATTCACACTCGTCACTTCACGTGCTTTTGCTGTGCCACGACGGCCTCTAAGTTACTAAAAAAAATTCAAATTTAATCAGCCTCACGCTGTATCCCGCACACAGCAGGGTACACATAGGGAACCTAGAGTTAAGGCACTCCGTTCCCCACTTTCTGCCAAACTCTGGAGGCATTGCGGCGTTGTGTGGCAGAACTCAACGCCGCTCTTAACCTCGATACCAAAGCGAAGAAATGGAAATATAAATTTAAATAAAAATTTCATCTCCCCGAGTGGGGATCGAACCCACAACCAGTCGGTATTACAGTCACAGCTCGTGCCGCTGCGCCACGTTACTAGTTTTACAATTTTATCTGATAAAGTACAGTAGTCGTAAATAATAGGTCTCATTTCGTCCATCATAATACAATAACTATAATGGGACCCTCGGGCTATTTGTTCTACTTACAATTTGGGCTCTCGGCTCTTCACCTTTCACGTTTCTTTAGCTGATGACTCCACCGTATGTAATAACATGTTATTACTTATGTTTCGAAATTTTATAATCTTCACGCATTTTCCGCTATTAGAGGTATAGGCTGAGAGAATTTAGTTTGAAAACACTCCATTCTCCACTCTCTTTTCACTTTTGGGGGCATTGTTAACGAATTAAATTCAAATTTAAAAAAAAATACCAAACGGGCTTCGGTTGGTTGTAAGCTTAGGAAGAGGAGGAAGTCACTTGAGGATCTCATTTGAGAACCAACTTTTGTAATAAATATACATAAAGCAAGAAACTCAACAATTGCTTTTTTGAATATCAACCATTTAATACAATAATAATCTAATACAATATTACAATAGTAGCAATCCTTCATTCAATTCAAATGATCATATTTTCAAATTTTATTATTTCTGTGATAAAATACTACGCACAATATTTATGCTTGCATTGTGTGTTGAAAGGCGTTTGGAAAATCGATTGGTTGTGGATTCGATCCCCACTCGAGGAAATTGAATATATATTTAAATTAATATTTTAATTTCTTGGCTCTGGTAGAAAGGCAAAGCGCGGCGTTCAGTTCCGCCACTCAATACGCAATGCCTCGCGATTTCGGCGGAAAGTGGAGAACGGAGTATCTTGGCACTAGGTTCCCTCTGCCTACCGTGCTGTGTTGCGGGATACAGCGTGAAGCTGATTTATTTTATTTTATATTTATGCTTACTCTACAACATAAAAATATCGCTTTTCGTCAAATAATAATCTTTTTTAGCTTCATCCTGTATTCCTAGCGGGCTAGCTAGAGGGAACGGAGTGCCAAACGCTACAGTCTCTGTATATCTTTTTTACCTCGTCTACTGTCAACCTCTTCATCCAAGCACTTCGGGGGGTCCTCATGCTTTTTACGTGACCTTCTTCCAGCTTTCCTCGAGCTATGCTGACGTTTCGCCGTCTGATCAATACAGCTAAGGCATCACTAACTCTGTTACCGGCAGCAATACGCCTTTCCATCCATTTGTCTTACTCGCATTCAGGTTTAAACCATATAATAAACTTAAACTAATAAAATATGGGGCCAGTCGTGGCACATTGGCACAAAATGTGACTGTAAAACTGACTGGTTGTGGATTCGATCCCCGCTCGAGGAGATGAAATATTTGCTTAAATTATATTTCCATTTCTTAGCTCTGGTGTCGAGGACAAGCGCGGCGTTGAGTTCTGCCATTCAACACGCAATGCCTCCAGAATTCGGCAGAAAGTGGGGAACGGAGTATCTTAACACTAGGTTCCCTCTCCCTACCCTGCAGTGTGCGGAATATAGCGTAAAGCTGATTTATTTATTTTAATTTTTTAACTAATAAAATACAAATACTTTGAATACTTCAAGCACTTTATGCAAAATCAGAAAACTATAAAATTTTGATTTATCATAATTTTAATTTTATTAGCAGCGAAGTAGGAGTTGAAACGAAAACATTTCTTCTCAATACATAAAATTATATATTTTTCCGTCGTATAAAGTGTTGCGTCAGTCGTATACAACATGAATAAAGGGCGTGCGTTCTGGAGCGGAACAAGTTGAAGTAGATTAAAAGCTAAAACGTGAAATGATGCGTTCAATGTTTAATAGAAAACTTTTAAAGCGTATATGAGATAAGAATAATTGGGAACCCTAGTTGGGAAGTTTTTAAAGAAGTTTTATTGTGACGTAAGTTTCGTATTATAATAATATTATCTAAGGACGTTTCGTTTGCGTGAACTATATATAGAATGTTAATTTCTGAGAAGAGTTAACTTTGAGAAATCCTCTGTTACGCCCGTATTTATAAATCTGTATATTATAATATTCTGTTTGTCCGACAAAATGTACAGTGTCATAGTAAAAATAGTGATATACATAAGATAGGGACGAGAAACAAAGATAAACTTGTTACGCCACGTTTTCGCCTCCAAAAAGTTAAAAAATCTTTTATGGGTCTGAGTATATAATAAACTTGTGCGTATATAATAAACTTCCGCAGCGTATTCTAAGTTCGCCACTACCACAATTTAAAGTAGCTTTAAAAAAAATACTAACAAGTAAAACTTATTACACTGTTCAAGAATATTTAGAGGATAAACATGTATGGAATTAATGTCTATTGAATGTGATGCAGGTTAGCTGCCAGTTAATGTAATAATACCATTGACTTTGAAAAGAGCAACTGTTGAGTTTCTTGCCGGCTCTTCTCAGCAGAACTGCCTTCCGAACCGGTGGTAGCTTTAAGAGTTTATGTGAATAAAGAATATTTTGAATTTGAATCGCTCTTAACTCTGAAATCGACATTGAGATGCCGTTTTTATTTATAAGTTATATATTTCAGAATTGAGAGCGTATAGCGTTTACCTTAACTCTTCAAGAAAAATATTTCGTCGTTTTACGCAGCGATTTCATTGTCGTATCTAGACATGTTTGACTGAGGCCTGTAGTGGCGCAGGGGCACAAAGTATGACTGTAAACATGACTGGCTATGGGTTCGATCCCCACTCGAAGAAATGAAATATCTTCGCTTCGCTCTGGTGTCGAGGCAAAGCATAGCGTTGAGTTGCGCCACTTAACACGCAATGCCTTCAGAATTCGGCTGAAAGTGGAGAACGGAATATCTTAAGACTAGATTCCCTCTGCCTACCCTGCTGGGTGCGGTATAAAGAAAGATCTTATAATTTTGAAGTCGGTGTCAAGCTAGTGCTAAAACAACCTTACTACAATATCAAATTACTAAGCCTGTTCGTTTTACTTGGCATCGACTTCAAAATTATAAAATCTTTCTTTAATTATTTTTTTTTTAACAAAATCAAAGGAATATTTATTGATATATGTTAAGTAAATTTATTTTATACTTTTCAGTTTGTTTACAGCCAGTTTATTTTTTTGTTAAAAAAATAATTAATAGAATACCTAAATATCATTAAGTTTAAACTTTAATCTTAGTCGCAGTCTCCTGTCTAAGTCGCATAGCTTAACATAGATGGCGCTGATTGAAAATGCATCGCGCTATCGTCACGTTCAATTTGAAAGCATAAATATTTTAAATATTAAAGATCTTGTACCGCAATCTCCTTTTACCCACTAAAGGTAAAAATAAATTTTTTGAAGACCTTCAGTGTTTAGGCATTGATGCGTCTTGATTTAAATAAAGATTTTAAATTATAAGATTAATCTTATATTTTTAAATCTAGTTATTTTATTATATGTTGTGATAAATGAATTATATTATACCAAATCAGCTTCACGATGTATCCCGCACACAGCAGAGTAGGCAGAAAGATCTAAGTGTTAAGGCACTCCGTTCCCCACTTTCCGTCGAACGAATTTTTAGAAACATTGCGTGTTGATTGGCGGAGATCAACGCCGGGCTTTTGTCTTAGTACCGGAACGAATAAATGAAAAATAAATAATAATTCATTCTCCCTCTAGTGGAAATCGAACCCACAACCTTTGCGCCCCTGCACCACCACCACCTCTGACTAACATAATCAACTTATTCCAAAGTTACCACTAAATGAAAATGGCTTCACAAGAATGTTAATAGAATAAATGTTGAACAAGTTGCTTTGGAACAAGTCGAAACTTGTCTCAACAACGCTTAACTATAAACACTCTCATAACTTTGTGTGACAGACATACAAATTAAAAGTAGTTTTGGTTAATGTGTTGTTTCTAGTTGAGTTGTAGGTAAATGTGTTTAATTGTATATTTTAGTGCGGTGGTAGTGAGTTCGTATATTTTAATCATCATCAGCTTCACGCTGTATCCCGCACACAGCAGGGTAAGCAGAGGGAACCTAGTGTTAAGTTCCCCACTTTTCGCCGAATTCTGGAGGCATTGCGTATTGAGTGGCAGAATTGAACGCCGCGCTTTGTCTCGACACCAGAGCGAAGAAATGGAAATATAAATTTAAGAAAATATTTTATTTCCTTAAGTGAGGATCGACCCCACGACCAGTCGGTTTTACAGTCACACTTTGTTTAATGTTTATTTAAATGTTATTTGCTTATTAACAAATGAAAAATATTTGGAAAACGTATAAAGAAAATTATGTTGGGGACTCGAATCTATGCCTGTAAGATACCATCCAAGCACTCTTATATAGAGCTTATCTTATGTCGAAATTATTTTTTAAATTCTTGTTAAAGAGATTTTATTTATATATTTTTAAACTAAATCGAGTCTCCGAAGATTTTAATTCTTAGAAAGAAAGAATATTATTTATTTATTAGATATAAAGCATATTTACTAAATTGGTCAAAATAAAATACTGAGAATCTTATGTGCGGTAGGCACACTAACTGACTAACTTAAATCTCTATTTTACGTCCGTTTCGAGACTATGTCTTTATAGTCGCGGAACACAACACCGCCACGTATCCAAGCGGTGCTATGTTTCGCTATCAAGCACTCGTTCTTATAATCAACATAAATTGGTAACAATGTGAAAATTATTACTAAATTATCGAAATTAATAGAAAATTTTCTCCTTACTCTACTTAAATAATAAAAATAACATTATTTCTAATATCATCAATTTAAACGTATTAGGACACTCCTTTCATTAGAAAACTAATAATTCTATTCAGTTTAGTTTGCTTTGTAAAGTAAAAGTACTTAGTCCCATACCGTACCATTCAATTTACATACATTAATATTGTGTCTAACTAAAGGGACGAAGATAATGGGAACCTTAGGACGTAGATAATGGGAACCATTTAATACTAGACATTTTGATTCGCATATTAGCGTATATTTGTAGAGTTTAATCGAATTTGTCGTAAATTTTATGCCTGCAAATATTTAAGTTAGTAGGGGTTCTCTGAAGTGTAATAAATTAAAATTAAATCAGCTTCACGCTGTACCCTGCACACCGCAGGGTAGGCAGAGGGAACCTAGTGTAAAGACACTCCGTTTCCCACTTTCCGACAAGTTCTGGAGGCATTGCGTGTTGACTTGACACCAGAGCGAAGAAATGGAAATATAAATGTAAATAAATATTTCATTTCCTCGAGTGGGGATCGAACCCACAACCAGTCGATTTTACAGTCACACTTTGTGCCCCTGCGCCACGACTGGCCTCAATCTAAAAAGAAGAAAGTCTAATCTACTATATGTAGATTTATTTATTTTTATATACATCTGTTTTAGGCATTTTTTTGTTGTTGCTTTTTATAATTTTTCCTGAATTATGTTATAGATATACTAACAATATGTACCATTTTTTTTATTTTACTTACTATTAGATTTATATTTTTAACGCATCTTTTTTGCATAAATTAACATAATAGAACCTTGTTACGTCGTTTTCCATTTTATAAGAAAGAGTTTTCACGTATTACAGTCAAGCGAGTTACATTTTCAAATTAAAATATTTCTACACGACAAGACCAAACCCACGACCATCGCTCCTAGCAAAATAAAATATATTAACAAACTACCGCCCTGTAACAACTATAACTTTTTATTAATCACTATAATGTACTATAATGGCTGAACCCATTATTTAATTTATAATTTATCTCTGAATCTTAATTCTCATATAAAAAATATAGGCTCGATATAGAAGTTGACTAATTAACTAATAAATAATTAATTAGGAGGCCAGTCGTGGCGCAGCGGCACGAGGTGTGACTGTAAAACCGACTGGTTGCGGGTTCGATCCCCACTCGAGGAGATGAAATATTTACTTAAATTTATATTTCCATTTCTTCGCTCTGGTGTCGAGGCTAAGCGCGGCGTTGAGTTCTGCCACTCAACACGCAATGCCTCCAGAATTCGGCAGAAAGTGTGGAACGGAGTGTGTTAACACTAGGTTCCCTCTGCCTACCCTGCTGTGTGCGGGATACAGCGTGAAGCTGATTTAATTTTATTTTTTTTAATTAATTAATTAAATAGCTTTACGATACGATCGTTAAAATATGTTCAAATAATACTTTAGTACAAAAGTAGTAGAAGCAAATGATCTCTATCGTTGTTCTTTACAGAATATAACTAAACAAAAGATATGCTTATAATCATTTCTCTAAAAGAGTTTAAAACTGGTACCTGCTGTTGTTTTCAAAAACTTAACCTCTATGCCACGATAGTCTGAATTTCAAAATATGTGTGTATTAATTATTTATCTTATATACAATCTATTTAGCACAGGAATGTGGTTGGAATTCACGTTATCGTTTCATCAATAATAATTATACATATATAGTACTTCCTATTAGCAAGCAATGTCGTTTGTTTATATGACGATAAACTTATATCTATGTAGGTTTTACTTTTGTTTATTTTCACATTTTGAATTAAAATTATTATAGAGAACGATATTTTTTTTGTTTTAGGCTAACAGTACCTGGACAACAAACTCATATACAGTTACCAAGTGATAAGGAAGATGAAGAAGAAACGGGTACTAGGTTTAGAAGAACAGGATCAGAAAGGCTACGTGACGGAGCCAAAGCATTGCTACGGAGGGTCGAGTCCTTAAAAACGAGGCGGAGAAAACGACAGAATAGAACTGAAGTGATTGTCTCGTCCCCTCATTTTTTAGACGTCCAACAGGACAAATATCCTGATTTGAATTTTATTGATATGACCCCAACTTCTCCTACGGCGTTTCCGTTTCCCGATTTCCATAGTTCCCCCATACATGCACCAGCTATCAGGACGCAGCCACCATCACCGATGACCATCATGCCACCCTCCCCTATAGCACCTCTTGAGCAATCCTTTGTTCTTCACCCTCCATTCGGTGATGACAGTTCAAGTTACGCATCAGATGGCAGCATGGGCTCAAGCAATAAAAGTTCTAAATCAAAATTAGGTAGAGCAAAGAGAATCTTTCACAGAGGCTTGAAAAGTGACGATTCGAGTGCCTTGAGTGACTCTGAATGTCAACCGGCGAGTTGGAGACATAACTATTATAAGGAGCATAATATTCATCATAATACAGAGGTAAAATATTTACTATACGTTAATTTCATTTGTTAGATTTAAAATAATATAAATAAATAAATAAATCAGCTTCACGCTGTATCCCGCACACAGCATAGTAGGCAGAGGGAACCTAGTGTTAAGACACTCTGTTCCCCACTTTCGCCGAATTCTGGAGATATTGCGTGTTGAGTGGAAGAACTCAACACAGCGCTTAGCCTCGACACCAGAGAAAGCGAAGAAATGGAAATATACATTTAAGTAAAAATTTCATCTCCTCGAGTGGGGATCGAACCCACAACCAGTCGCCGCTGCGCCACGACTAGCCTCAAAAATAATGTTTTTATTTAATAAAAAAACATTTTTTGTAGATATTAATTAAATTTATTCTTAGGTGTACGTTGATCCACCAGCCACTATAGAACTGAAGCCTGACCCTGAAGTGCTAAGGGAAGTCCAAAAATCACCAGGACATACTCCCCACAGACGACAAGCTATAAGAACGAGTTCATTGAATTTGGGAAAAGAAGGAAAGTAAGTAATAGTTTACAAGAAAAAATATTTTATAAAGAATATTAAAAATATTTTAACCAAAGGTGGACTTTCAAGAAAATATAAAATATTATAATAAAATAAATAAATCAGCTTCACGCTGTATCCCGCACACACTGCAGGGTAGGCCGAGCGAACCTAGTGTTAAGACACTCCGTTCCCCACTTTCTACCGAATTCTGGAGGCATTGCGTGTTGAGTGGCAGAACTCAACGCCGCGCTTGTCAACGAGAAAATATGAATATATCAAATATGATAATCTATTACAATACTCTCAATTTAATGTTCTGGGTACATTTCCCCTATCTCCCCGATTGTACTATAAATTTAAGTTTTAATTCACACCTATTAGGAGGACACGACGCCTATTTTCCAGAGTATACTTATATCTATATTAAGTATGGAAAACAAAATGAAGTCGCGGAACTCAACGCCGCAATATGCCTACCAGAGCCCCATTGCACGATAGATACCCTCAATCAATCAACATGTCATGCTCTTAACCTCGTTGGCTGTATTGCACTTGCAATGTCAAAAATAATATTGACTTCTGAATCGGTGTTCGTCAGAAACCTCCAATTCAATTTCAGTAGCTTTTGTGACCGGATGTAGCTACGTTAACATATTTAGTGATAGAAATGATCAAAGGGCTAGTTGAACAAACATAAATGCACATACATTTATATACATAAATGTACATATTTTTTTCTGCTTCACGATTTATCAAATATATACAGGATAGGCAGAGGAAACATAGTGTTAAGACACTCCGTTCCTCACTTTCCACCGTATTCTGGAGGCATTGCGTGTTGAATGGCAGAACTTAACGCGGAACTTAGCCCCGACACCAGAGCGATAAAAATATTAAATATTTCATTTCCTCGAGTGGGAATCGAACTCACAACCTGGCGCACATACTGGCTGGTCTAGCTTCCTAAATTATAATATATTATAACATCAGTAGTATGTGAGGCCAGTCGTGGTGCAGTGGCACGAAGTGTGACTGTAAGACCGACTGGTTGTGGGTTCGATCCCCACTTGAGGAGATGAAATATTTACTTAAATTTATATTTCCATTTCTTCACTCTGATGTCGAGGCTAAACGCGGCGTTTAGTTTTACCACTCAACACGCAATGTCACATGTGCACACGCAATGTCAACACATGTCTTAACACTAGGTTCCCTCTGCCTACCCTGCTGTGAGCGGGATACAGCGTAAAGCTGAAAAATAAAAAAGTATTACGTAGGATCAACATCTACGTCATTTTTACAGCAATTAAGAGAAATAATTACCTATATTAGTAAAGGAACATTTTCACAAAGAGAGATACCAATACCACATTCATATGGTAATGCAAGGTGAGAGAATAATGGTGGAGTTTATGAACCATTAGAGGCAGTGAACTTGAGTTGTTCTGTTGAAGTAAAGTGGTTTTATTCTTCTTCTGTTGTTAAATATTATCTAAGTTTTGTAATTTAATACGTATATATATGTATAGATTTTTGACAGAAAGTATCAGCTTCACGCTGTATCCCGCACACAGCAGGGTAGGCAGAGGGAAGTTAGTGTCATGACACTCGGTTCCCCACTTTCTGCCGAATTTTGGAGGCATTGCGTGTTGAGTGGCAGAACTCAAATTATATAGTTATAGGTTCAAATGGGTAGATATACTCATATACCTTAGTGTAAACGTTGATATCGCTACTTAATACACAACTACAAAACAGAAAGCGGAGAATGTAGTGATGCCAGTAAATCGATAAACATATCTGTGCCTCATCAGCGAAACTGTATGTAATAATAATTTAAAATAATTATTACATCAAGAGGGGATCGAACCCACAACTATAGCGCCTTAATCTAAAATGCTCTCCCACTGCGCCACTACAGTATCTGAATTATATTATAAAAACATACAATTTAGCATTTATTTATTTTTTCCTAGATTTCGCGACAGAAGCCTTAAAAGAGACAAATCGGCGTCAAGGAGCTCCGAACTGGACAGCAGTCCAAATTCGGCGGGATCGAGGTCGCACGACGGTGACCACGACGACGACGATGACAGCCTTGACATCAAAACTAAGAAGTGAGTTTACTATGAAATGTTTCGGAATATTTTATTATTTATTTTTAGTTTCACGCTGTATCCCACGTATAGTGAGAAGGACTCTCTGCTTTTTTTTTAACTTCACCCTGTATCCCGCACATAGCAGAGTAGGCAGAGGAAACCTAGTCTTAAGACACTCCGTTCCGCACTTTCCACTAATTTCTGGAGGAATTGCGTGTTGAGTGGCGGAACTCAACGCCGCGCTTTCCCCTCGACACTAGAGCGAAGAAATGAAAATATAAATGTAAATAAATATTTCATATATCGAGTGGGGATCGAACCCACAACTGGCCTCCTACTTTCCGCTCAATTTTCAAAATATAAATGGTAGCGTGGCTCTTGTTACCAGAGCGAGGCTAAACAGAAATCATTCCCTCGAGAGGAAATTGCACCCTACTTAGCGGAAGTACCTCTACCTTATTATGATTATCTGTTTATTTGAATGCCCGGTGGTTCCGGATACGAATTCTATATAGGATTTTTATTATATTGTCAATATACAGTATACATTTTTTGACGATACATATATCTAGCTACCAAAAATCTTCAACGTAGACTTGAAGCAAGCTCAATAACTCTTTCCTCGAATGTGTAAAAAATTAAAAGTACAATAAGAGATACCGGCCAGTCAAGTAAGTATTAAATATATTATTATTATTTTATGGAAAAGACAAGGCAAACTAGCGTTTGGGTCACCTGATGGTAAGTGACTACCGCCGCCCACGGCTCCTTGCAACACCAGAGGAGTTACAGGTGCGTTGCCGGCCTTTAAGGAGTATTGGGTGCCGGAGCTCGGCATTACCTGATGCGAAACGCAGTGGCATAAAGCCACTACTTTACGCCGGTTTTAAATGCCGGGGTGGTAATGATCCGGTCGAGTCTGCCGATGTGTGTTGCCATTGCTGGCGACGTGACTCTACCACACGTACTTAAGTCGCCTCTTACGACACCACCAGTACCAGGACGATCCTATTCTAGGCTGCGATCACACGGCACAGGATGTACTGTTACCCTCTATATACATATTATATGGATATTGTATATATATAATCTCATTCATTACCGAGTGATTAACTGGAGAAGAAAACTGAAAAGGGAGCACCAAGAAATAACCCTTCAAAATTCCTAAGGGAACCGGAAAAAACGGAATTTTACATTTTCGTATAGTAACACTTGTATTTCTTAACAAACAGAAATATATTTACTTTGTTGCTTTTTTTATTACATTTTTGATAATAACTAGCTTAAAATGACGCTAAGTTAAAAGAAAGTGGCCATTAGACAGTCAGTAGGAACCTAAGGATATTTGTGAATATCTTAAAAATAAATAATTTAAACCTTTTTCTATTCCAAAGTTCCATTGAGCCCCAAAATTGAAATACCGTCTGGCTTATTAGCATTTTGAACGAAATTGTATAATGGATTTTTAAATTCTATTAAATAAATTAAATTAGAAAATAATATACCTTTACTATGAGTTATTTTATTTGGAAATTTTAATTTTTTTTTCACTCGACACCTATTTTGCTGCTTTGCTTGTGGAAACGCCGTACCCTTTCATTTATATCAATATCTTTCTTTCTTATATTATTTAAATCGACTTAGGAGTAATCTCTGATAAGAACTAATGGACTTAGAAATTATATATATTTTTTTAACTATTGTAAATTCGAATATGTTGTGGGTTCGATTCCCATCCGAAAAATGAATTATTTCCAGCCTCTGCCTTAACAAGAACGGATTGTACTAAACTTAATAATAGGTTCTTTTTGCGTAACCCGCTATGATTTTTGGCGTATTACTGGCTCTCTTGGCATGTGTATGGCATAATGTACTCCTTATAGGAAATGGAAAAAAAAATGCACAAATTTTGCTCAACATTTTTTTTTCATTATTTTAAATAAAACTTATCCTTATTTGTTGTTATTTCAGAAACAACATCCAAAGGTGGTACTCGTTTAGAACAAACGCACTTAACGGGGGACCCAAAGCCAACAACACTTTACAGCCCGCGCCTAATCAAAAAAACCCCGAGACATACCGTAAGTAACAATGTGATCTACAAAAAAAAACAAAAATCAGCTTCACGCTGTATCCCGCACAGCAGGGTAGGCAGAGAGAACTTAGTGTTAAGACACTCCGTTCCCCACTTTCTGCCGAATTCTGGAGGTATTGCGTGTTGACTGACAGTACTCAACGCCGCGCTTAACCTCGACACCAGAGCGAAGAAATGGAAATATAAATTTAGTTTATGTGATCTGCAATATTAATAAAAAAAGGCTTCACGCTGTTACCCGTATAGCAAGTTAGGCAGAGAGAAGATATTGTTAAAACACTCCTTTGCCCGCACACCACCCAATTTCTGGGACATTGCTTGTTTAATAGTGGAACTCAACGCTGAGTAATTTTTTTGTTGCTAGAGCTAGGAAATGAAAATAATTAATTCCCCCGAGTGGGAGTCGAACCCACAAACGTCGCGTTTACAGGCAAAGGCTATACCGCTGCGCCACGATGGCCTTTATATTTAGTGATTTAATATAATACTTCTTGTTCAATAAATGTTACACGTGTTACTTCGATACTTCGATATTCGAACTGTATGTATATATATATATATATATATATATATATTGTTTATACGTACAAAACTGTGTATGCATTTAAAAATTAATTGTCATTAATTTTAATTGTCGTCAAAGTTAATTAATGCCAATTTATATAAAGTGGAGAACGAAGTGTTTTACCTACTAATACTTACCTATGGGGAATACGTACAGTACTATCGACGAGTCATGGCAACTTTAAAGGTAGACTTTCTGAAATATGGAGAATTGTGCATTCGGGAAGTAAGTAACCAAAAATAAAGAAAAATTCTAAAATCAAACCTGCGAAGCCATCCACAGCTGACTTCAGAGTAGCCACGACTCGTCGAATGTACTTTAAAACTAAAAGAATATATTAAAATTTGTATTCTAGGGCAGTCGTGGCGCAGTGGCACAAAGTGTGACTGTAAAAGCGACTGGTTGTGGGTTCGATCCCCATTCGAGGAGATGAATATTTACTTAAATTTATATTTCCATTTCTTCGCTCTGGTGTCGAGGCAAAGCGCGGCGTTGAGTTCTGCCACTCAACACGCAATGCCACCAGAACTCAGCGGAGAATGGGGAACGGAGTGTCTTAACACTAGGTTCTCTCTGCCTACCCTGCTGTGTGCGGGATACAGCGTGAAGCTAATTTAATTTAATTTTGTAATTTAAAATTTGTACTCTTTTTACAGTATCCCGTCCAATGTCTTCCCTCTCGTGCGGCCAATTGCATATATTGAGAAAACTGGCGTTGTTAAGGCTAACAGCTTGTATGGAGAGATACTGTCCATCCCACAAATCTGGCTGGAACTGGGAGCTTCCTAAACTTATTAGGAAAATTAAAACACCTGACTATAAAGGTAAGGCAATAGTTCTGTTTGAAGTCTTTAACAATTTTCAAGTGATAGTCCATATTTCTTACTATTTCGTACTAATATTATATAAATAGCATTCCAACTTTGAGGCCAGTCGCGGCGCAGGGGCAGAAATTGTGACTGTAAAACCGACTGGTTGTGGGTTCAATCCCCACTCGAGGAGAGGAAATATTTACTTAAATTTATATTTCCACTTCTTCGCTCTGGTCTCGAGGCAAACAGCGGCGATGAGTTCTGCCACTCAACATGCAATGCCTCCAGAATTCGGCAGAAAGTGGGAAACGGAGTGTCTTAACACTAGTTTCCCTCTGCCTACCCTGAAGCTGAAGTGAAGCTGAAAAAAAAACTAGATATTTTTTATATATTTAAATATATTAGTATTAAATATTTCATTTATTTTCAGATAAAACAGTTTTTGGCGTCCCATTGACGGTGTCGTTACAAAGGACTGGCCATTCTTTACCGAAACCTATACAATGTGCTTTGAATTGGCTGAAGAATAATGCTCTTGATCAGGTACCTAATATACTTTATTGTGAAAATTTTATAAAATATTTTCAAATTTTAGATTAGTTTAATCACACTGTTACGTTAAAAAATTGTTAGTTTTCACTGAACTAAAATAAATTTTTGAGTTTTATTTGTCTACCTATAGGTAGGTTGTAGTAGTTTTAAACTTTGCTTTATAGAGTTGATATATTTAACTTAACTTTAAACTTTGTAGTTTTATTTAAAATTGCGAATTTAATATAGTAAAAAAATATTTGAATGATTGTTTAAATAAATTGTGTCCTTTTACTAATTAATTTTATAATCTGTTTTTTTTTTTATCTATTAATCGCAAGGAAAAATTTTTTCCAGATGGGTATATTTAGAAAAGCAGGTGTAAAATCTCGCACGGCCAAACTTCGAACCATGGTAGAATCAGCTGGGGCGGTAAACGGAGCGTTTGCCATAGAAAACATGAATACTGTCGAACCAAATCAATCCAGCTTGAACTTTGAAGGTGCCCAAGCCCACGACGTAGCTGATATGGTGAAACAGTACTTTCGGGAACTCCCCGACGCGTTACTCACTAATAAGCTTAGTGAAACCTTTATAGCTATTTTTCAACGTAAGTTTTACTTTTTTAAATTTATATGGGAATTTAGATTTATTATTATTTTTATAATGTTTATTTGTGAAAACAATATTATTTTGAATTTAACAATAATTTTACCATCTCCCCGTTAAACACATGCACCACCTTTTGATATACAAATTCTTGTAATTTTATTCATCATCTAGATTCTAGAAAATTAATATATCTTATCAGCTTCGCTCTGTATCCCAGATATAGCAGGGTATACAGCGAGAACCTAGTTTTAAGACATTCCGTTCGCCGTAACCGTAACGCCGCACTTTGCCTCACCATAAGAGCGAAGAAAAAAAATATTTAAATAAATATTTCATTTCCTCGAGTGAGGATCGAACCCACAACCATTCGATTTTACAGTCACACACTTCTACCCTGCGCCACGACTGGCCTTATCTAGATTTTGGATTTAGAATATACAAAATATAACTTAATTTTCCAGATGTTCCTGAACCATTAAGACCGGATGCTGTTCAATGTGCTCTGTTACTTCTACCTGAGGAGCATTTGGAAGCGTTGCAGTCGTTATTAATATTCCTAGCTGAGGTTAGTATTGAAAAATCTATACTTATTATTTAATTATTTACAATATACATATTTCCAAGTCTTAATGTAAATCATTCTTAAAATCAAAGAGTTTCCTAGGTTTTTGACTATCTATACAACATTTTAACAATATAGCAAAAAACCTACTTATAAATCTTTAAATAAGCCCCGAAATTGAGAACACTAGGTAAATTTTAGTTTTTTTTTTTAGTTTTACGCTGTATCCAGTACATAACAGAGTAGGCAGAGGGGACCTGGGAACCTAGTGTTAAGTTATTTCGTTCCCATTAAGACGCTTCTGTTTCCCACTTTCCGCCAAATAATGGAGGAAATGGAAACATAAAATATTTCATTCCACGTCTGGCCTCATTTGAGTAATAAAAAAAACTTCTAAAATAATATAAATTTCATATTTAACTTTGCAAATAAGATATTATATTCTAAACATATTATATAAAAACTTAAAGCATGATCAGCATAATTTGGAAGTGGTGAACTACTTAGTAATTCTTTATTACACTCAAAATGTAAATTAAATTTAAATTTATAAAAGTTTTTAATATATGATTTCGCCTTAATTTGAGAAACTGATAGTTGAAGTGCGGAACTTAACACCGCATTTTGTACAACCGAGAAATATCGTGCTACAACTAGATTTTTATTGATTTATTATTTTCATCTCTTTCAGGTAGCAGAACATTCAGCTGTCAATCAAATGACGGCGTCTAACCTCGCAGTATGTTTCGCGCCCACGTTGTTGAGGCTGCATCACGCGCCGCCACACACCGGCAGTACCAAAGAGGGGAACTCTAATAGGTATATAAGATTTGGTGGTGATATCTAATATTCAAATCAAAAGTTAAAAAATATTTAGTCCTGACTCAATATACGGTTGACTGCCAATCTTCACTTGTAGAAGCACTATAAGAAGAAGAATTTTCAAATGTACATTCATACTTTACTACATTATTCTTTAGAAAGCTATTTTTTTAGGCTCACGCTGAATCCTGCACGTAACAGAATAGGCAGAAGGAACGTGGGAACCTAGTGTTAAGACACTCTGTTCCTCATTAAAACTTCTCCTCAATTCTTGAGGCATTGCATTTGAGATGCGGAAATCAACCTCGCGCTTTGCTTCCTTACAAGAGCGAAAAAATGCTAATATTAAATATTTTACTACCCCGCGTGGGAACCAAATCCATGAGAAAAATCCAAAATATTTTCCAGGATGATTATAGAGAGTGTAGCAGACCAGCGTCAGATAAGCGAGTCCCGTGCGGCTCACGCGTGCCTCCTGCTGCTTATACAGCAGCACCGCACTCTGTTCTTGGCGCCGGCGGACATGTTAGCCAGATGCAAGTTTAATTATTTCGAAGAGAGTGTGCCGGTGAGTATTACATAATTGTAAAAAAAGCATTTTCCGCTTTTTCCCGCAAAGTAAGATAGGCAGAGGCAACGTAGTGTTCAAACACTTAATTTTTCTCTGATTTTCCGTAAAACTTTTTAGATATTGTGTGTTTAGTGGCGGAAGTTAATTTGTAAAAAAAATATTCAAAATAAGAAGTTAGAAGTTTCATTTTTGAAACGTTAAATAATTTACTATCGGTTAGCTAAAGTTAATGTTACTTGGCACAAGAAACTCAGAGGGTACGTTTTCAATCAATTATTTACAGAATAACATTTATTTATTTATTAATGACAAGATTTTTTTCTTAAGAGAGTGGGGAAATCTCTTCGCTTGCGTTGTGATTGAATCCACAATAACCGCATTTACGATCAGTACTGTTCCACTGGGACGTGACGGCCGTAATATAAACAAAGAAAAAAAATCTAAATTTGGTATACCGCGAGAAGCACAATATAAGAAGGATTTATTTATAACTTAACAAAAATCAAATCAGCTTCACGCTGTATCTCACTCACTGCAGGGTGCAGAGAGGATCTAGTGTTAAGACTACCCACTTTCCGTGGAATTCTGGAGGCATTGCGCAATGAGCGGCAGAACTCAACGCCGCGCTATGCTCGACACCAGAATGAAGAAATGAAAATATAAATTAAAATATTTATAATATTTCATTTCCTCGAGTGGGGATGGAACCCACAACCTGTCGCGTTTATAGTAGTAACACATTTGTGCCACTTAAAAACTATTTTATAAATAACTTAATATTATATAGGTTGCACTCGAAGAACTTGGAGCAGATTTCAACCAAGACTGGAAAGGTTTCCAACAAGCCTGCATCAAAGCTTTACTAAAAGAGGCCAAAGAAAAGTAAGTTTTTTTTATATTTTTTTTTTATTCTATTCGATTTAAAGACATAAACTATAGGTGAATCTACCTTCATATACAAATTTCTGTCTTTTTTTAGAAATTTCTTATAGAAATTAACTTTTTCATGCCTTTTTAGAGTCTGTGGGCGGTCAGGAAAGAGGTGAGATAGGTGTTAGTGGTTCACCGTTTTCTCATCTTCTTCACAATCTGTTCTTTACTGTGTTGTTTCTTTTTCTACGTCTTATATTTTCTTAAATCTTTTAATTATTTTATATGTTTCTTTTATATTAAACTATAAAAATCGATATTGCAAATTATTTTTTGGCAAGCGAATGCAAATCAGTCTGATTAAAATATATATTATGAGTAAAACAATATTTTTATATAAGACGCGGCGTTGATTTCCGCCACCCAAAACGCAATACCTCAAAATTTCGGCGAAAAGTGGAGGATGGAGTGTCTAAACATTAGGTTCCCACTGCCTACACTACTATATGCGGGATACAGCGTGAAGCTGACGAAAGAAATTATATTTAACGATAAATCACTGATTAGTACCTAATTTAAACTCACTTAAGTACTTGATTAGTACCTGATCTAAAATCAGATACTTCCTAACTAAGCTTAATGCCTAATGTTATTATAATTTTACATTAATTTAATATTGGTAATGTCGATTTTTATCTAAAATATAACAATTAATTTTTAATTATTATATTTTTAAAAATTATTATAATAATTTTACATTTTTATTATTATATTTTTAAAATTTTCATTATTATATTTGATTATTGTTTTAATTATTATAAATTTAATATTAATAAATAAATGACAATAAAGGACAGATTATAACTGGTTTCACTTCACCGCCATTGTAGACGTATTGGTGCAATTTAGATGGTCAATTAGCTGTTTGAAATAATATATCATTAGAATGGAAATGTATTAAAAACATTACAATAAATTAAAAATAAATAATAATATAAATTATTAATAAAGAATGTTTAGAATAATTTTGTATGTATGTTGTTTGCTGTGTAGCTTATATTAAAAAATAAAATAAAATAAATAAATCAAATGAAATTAAATAACATCTAAAAAACTACTCACACCACTATAAAAAAAAACAATTTATCATAAATACACAAACGATCCTACACGCAAAATCGATATTAAATAATATATCGGCTTTAAATACACTACTCAATTTTTTGACTTAATTGACTGCATATTTCTAGAAAAAATAACAGTTTCTTTTAAAGAACTATAATTATTAATCATTTGTTAATAATTTACTATAATGCTCAATTAAAAAAAAATAAAAGATGTACAAGGAAAAAAATAAGAAAAATTGACAATATTTCTTATAATAATTCATACAAAATTACATAATTTATACAATGAATTTTATTAATATACATAAATACAGACAGATAATATAAAAAAGACACAAAAAACGCTAAAAAACATTAAATTTAAAAGTTTTTGGTACATAATTCAAAATTTTTTTTCTATATAGTCTACAATATCAATAAGAACTCAAAATCAACCTTATGTCTCTTATATATAAATAAAGTCTAATTTTATAATTGCCAGAACACGAGGTAACCAACAAATTCAACAAGAACTTAAAACCAACCTTACATAACAAACAATAAAGTATAAATTTCTAAATTTTAGAACGCGAGGTTGGATGTCCGTATCGGGCGCCGCCCCTCATGTAGAGCTGTGCTGTAAGAAGGTGGGCGACGGTCACCCGCTGCGGCTGTGGCGAGCCACTACAGATATAGAAGCACCGCCACAGGAGGTTATGCAAAGGTTTGATATTTATTTGTTGTTTTAGCTGCATGCTTTACCCTTCACATAGTGAGGTAGGCAGAATAAACCTGTGAAGATAGTGATAAGACACTCCGTTTCCTATTAAGACATTTCCGTTCTCCATCGTGTATTGAGTAGCACAACTCAATGTCAGACTTTGTCTTACCATGCAGGGAAATTAAAACAGTATAAATATAATCGAGGCCAGTCGTGGCGCAGCGGCACAAAGTGTGACGGTAAAACCGACTAGTTGTGGGTTCGATCCCCACTCGAAGAGATGAAATATTTACTTAAATTTATATTTCCATTTCTTCGCTCTGGTGTCGAGGTTAAGCGCGGCGTTGAGTTCTGCCACTCAACACGCAATGCCTCCAGAATTCGGCAGAAAGTGGGGAACGGAGTGTCTTAACACTAGGTTCCCTCTGCCTACCCTGCTGTGTGCGGGATACAGCGTGAAACTAAAAAAAAAAATAAATAATCGAGGCCAGTCGTGGCGCAGCGGCACAAAGTGTGACGGTAAAACCGACTAGTTGTGGGTTCGATCCCTACTCGAGGAGATGAAATATTTACTTAAATTTATATTTCCATTACTTCGCTCTAGTGTCGAGGCAAAGCGCGGCGTTGAGTTCTGCCACTTAACACGCAATGCCTCCAGAATTTGGCAGAAAGTGGGGAACGGAGTATCTTACACTAGGTTCCCTCTGGCTACCCTACTGTGTGCGGGATACAGCGTGAAGCTGATTTTATTTATAAATATAATTATTTTCCAAGTAGAATCTGAACCCACAACAATTTACATATTTAAATAATATCCGTGACTATTCCAGGATACTCCGAGAACGACATATTTGGGATGATTCGTTAGTTAAGTGGCGCGTTGCGGAGAAACTCGGGCCCAACGCTGAAGTGTTTCAATACATTACCGCATCCAGCTTCAATTTGGCGACGAGGGATTATTGTGTTTTACGGTGTGTATTGTTATTTCTTTTTTAAATATCTAGATCCCATTTTATCTTAGCAATATTATAAATAGAACAGTTTGTGCTGATCGATGGATGTTTGTTCCGTTTTACGCGAAAGCTATTGAACGGACTTCTTCTTGCTTTTTCATCTCTCAGCTTTCGAGGGGGAGAGGGGGGACGATATGAGGATTTGCACCATCTGGCCGTGAGTGTCTGCCTCCGATAAGTTTTAGTTAGCCTTAAATAACGAAATGACAATAAAAAGGAACGCCATAGAATTACTTCAAACGCGTGCGCTATATACCTTATTATATGTCAGTCAGTACATCTAAAATAAACTCCGCGACGCCATATATCTCTTATTAATAAGTGACAATAAGGCATTTTGTGACCAAAAAAAATTTGAAAATTGTAACGTGACATTTCATCGATTTTTATTTCACATATATATTGAAACTTACTAGCGAAAATTATATAAAAAAAAAAATCAGTTTCACGCTGTATCCCGCACACAGCAAGGTAGGCAGAGGTAACCTAGTGTTAAGACACTCCGTTCCCCACTTTCTGCCGATTTCTGGAGGCATTGCGTGTTGAGTGGCAGAACTCAACGCCGCGCTTAACCTCGACACAAGAGCGAAGAAATGGAAATATAAATTTAAGTAAATATTTCGTCTCCTCGAGTAGGGATCGAACCCACAACCAGTCGATTTTACAGTCACACCTCGTGTCACTGCGCTACCACTGGCCTCAAAATTATATTATCACCAAGGAAATTTAATGTAGATAATCTTTGGCTTTTAGAGCATGTAGTTTGTACGTATACTTTTTGAGAAAATGTAAAATTAAAATAATTCGACACTGTTACGGCTGCAAGCCTAGGCTCGGGTCCCATAGGAGACGCCCTTGCCGTCGATGACGTCCTATCATACAGTCACGTAGTGTTCATGATTGAATGTATTAATCTGTTGGTAAATGCAGCATAATAAAAGTATTATAGGTGGTATGTGGGCGAAGCCGCGAATAGGCCGCTAGACTTATATAAAATATAAAATAAAACATATAATATAAATAATTTAATTTCCAGATCGTGGCAGCAAGGCGGGTCGCCGGGCGGCGGCTGGTGCGCGGTGGCGGAGACGTCGGTGGCGCACGGCGGCGTGACGGGCGGCGCGGCGGTAGGAGCGGGAGGAGGAGTGGGGGGCAGCGCGGGAGGAGAGGGCGCCCGCGGCGTAGTGCTCGCGTCGCGCTACCTCGCGCAGCCCGCCGGCAAGGGCCGCAGCCGCCTCGTGCACCTGGCCAGAGTCGACACCATGTGAGTGTTATAGGGTTTATTTACCTGGTGGTAGTTGGTGTCGTAGATACTTACTAGTACTAGCTTCACGGTACTTGGCCCATACGGCCGCTAGTTCATGTGTGCGTTTCTTACAAATAAAACAGATTAAGAACTAGTAATATTTGCCCCATGCTCTATATAAAATCTCTACATTTACAATACATAATATATCTAAATATTATGTTTAGAACCAATTCGTACCTGCACTCCATAAACAGACTACTAACACATCTGCTCCAAAACGATAAATTTCTCCTAAAAAGAACGTACACACGAGATTGTGTTTGTCTGCTTTGTACTTGACAATGTGTAGTACAATTGACGAGTCATGGCCGCCCTAAAATTACAATAATCGAAAACTGATCTACTCGTTGTAAACGTTGTATTAAAATCAACATTTATTTCAGGGGCAGAACACCAGAATGGTATAACAAATGCTACGGCCACATCTGCGCTCTATACTTAGCGAGGATCCGCGCTTCATTCAAACACAATACAGAAGGACCGGAATCGAATGTATGATCCAAGCATTCCGCTTAAGTCCCTTTCAACTGAAACAGACTTAAGCTTGACATCAAACAGCCTAATGGCATAAATTATCTGTGGATCTTAAAAGTATATTATCTGTGGATATTAAAATCTTTTAAGTTTTAATCTCTTACAATACAAATTCAATGTTAAGCATAATTATATGATCAATATTATTTATTAGCGATTTTACCTACCTCCATAATTTTTATGTAAGGTGCAAAACAAAATACTATAATACAGCCTATTGTTAAAGCTAAAATACTTTTGCCAGTAAAGTTGGTTTATTATAAGCGTAGCAATTTTGTAAATCCTATTTCCCATAAGGGACCTACCAAAAAGCCTGACTGCGTTATGCATATTTAGTTTCTTAGGTTAGAAAATTATATTATACAAAATTAAATTCGTGATTATATTATATTATACCCTTTATGGTGCATTCTGTATATATTTAATTATAAATTTAAAACTAACATCACATTTGATATTATAAAAGTAATCTCATTAAATGTTTATTTTTTTATAGGTTCACAATGTATCAGAAAGAACCTAAGAAGGAGTGATAAGACACTCCATTTCATTTTATGGCCAATATTCGCGAGACATTGCGTGTCGAGTAGTTGAACTCAACTTTGAGCGTCGCCTTGTTACCAGAGCGACTATCTTATTCCCCCAGTTGAGAATCTAACCCACAACCGTTGCGTTTAAAGTTAAACACTCTTAAATATTTATCACACTTGAAAATGTTTTACCAATCCCTATGTAAAGTTATCATAACATATCACTAGTCATATAAATATAATATTCAATGTTAAATTATAACACATTATCAGTACCTGCCCTGTGTTCAGGAAACATAGTATTACAAATTAAAAAAAAAATTATCAATAATATACTCTATTAATCAGGGATGTTACGGAACTCCGTAACCGTAACTGAGATTATAGGATATTCAAGATCAAAACTATCCGTCACCGTAACTGATTCCTATATAATTATAAATGTCATTGTTTATGACAGGTTTACAATTTCGTTTGTTACTAGATAGTAATAAGTATTGACTTTCGTTACTAAAAAAATAATAAATAACAAATATTGAAAACTTTCAATAACATTCTGCCCTTAAAACATAAACTTCTATGAAATCTAATATTCGCAAACAAGAACGATATAACTAGAACTTTCATTCGCTTCTGTATCCAGATCCGTTACGTTACATCCGTAATATCCCTCATAATAAGCAATATTCGCGACCTTCATTCCACTGATATATTATTGCAATATAATAAATATTTTAAATAATTTCTTATTATTGAAAAAAAATTGTAGCTATAAAAAATTGTCGCAATATCTACGACGGCGTCTAAATTTTTGCAGTAAATTAAATAAATATTATACCTTATTCATAATTTTTAAGTATTCGTGTTTGTTAAAGTTGTAATATTTTTTTTATTGTAAAAAGTCTGATTGTAAATAAATAGATTTAATCATCACAATTTTTATTGTTATTTTATAAGTAATATGAAATGCCTTTTATTTAGTTCAAATTGGAATTTCCTTATAATTCAAAGAATTATCATTCAAAAAAGCGAAAAATTATATTTATACAGCTTCCCGCTCTATCTCGCATATAGCGGGACAGGTAGCGGAAACCTAGTTTTAAGACACTCCGATTCCCAATTTTGGAGACATTGTATGTTAAATGGCGGAACTCAACGTCGCGCTTTATATAGTTTTCACATAGAGGAAATAAAAAAAATAACACATTCCTCCGATTTCACATTCTAAAGTAAAATGCATTTCATATATATAATTAAAATATTTCCAAATATTGGAAAATAATATGGAGCCAAATATCACAATATTATAATTATTGTAGATAATATAAGAATAACATTAAGAATTTTAAATTGATATATTAAAGTAATCTCAATTAACATAATTTATGTTTTGTTAGTTACCTGTGGAATCACAATTTAATGATAGTTTTGGTGCCGTTAAGAAGAAAGGCAATATGTATTTTACTAAATATTTAAATAGCTTATACTAAATTGTTGTATGTAGGTACATTGTATTTTTCATATAAAAATATATAAATAAATTAAAATTTGGATAAATTTCATTTGGGGCTGAATGCTCTTTATTCTTTACATAATATAAGTATGAAAAATTTTTTAAAAATTAAATTTTGTACATGATATGTATAAAATAAGTCCAAATTAACAGAAAATACAAATATATTACTATAAAAGAATATTTAATTATATGCACAAAAATAAACTTCTATGCACATTAGATATTTGTGTAATACTTATTTATTACAGAGTGATCAAAGATATTGTTAAATTTTATTCTATATATACATAAGGCATTATATTATTGTAACAGTTGTCTGTATTCATATATTTAATATTTAAAAAAACAGTATTTTCAATTTTAAATGTGAATGTTTCAATGTACGTATTTTCAATGTAACAAAATGATATTTAATAAAAAAAAATATTCACCGTTAAATACTCCTTATGTGTTATTGTGTAAAATAGTTTAAATAAGTGTAATAAACTAATGCATTGTGATTTATTCTTTATGAATTATATGGACCATTATAAGTGACAACACTTAACTGAAGTTTTATTTATTTTTATTTTAAACTAGCGGCCTGCCCGGGGCTTTGCCCGCTTGAATTAGATGATTATTCATTTAAGAAATAGAGATATTACAAACACCCTTAATTATTAATTTATTTATTTGGATAAGTATTCACTATATTCTTTGTAAAATAACTTATATTAGCTCCTGTACAGTTTTTAAATTAGTCACATATTTTAAGTAAATATATAATTGGTATACAGAATATACATAGAAAGCACGTTTTTAGGCATTTTTATATAATCTATGAAATAATCAATATTTTCGGTCAAGTTCAAGTCGTACTCATGACCCGAGAGTTTCGTACCAGTTTCAAGAATGTAGATACACCAAAAGAATAACTTATTAAAGTTGTCATTTTGTATCAAACTAGCGGCCCACTCGTGGCTTCGTCCGCATTCTACCTATAATACTGTTATTATTCAGTTCAGTTCTTAACTTATTGCGCTTGTTGAGCACCAATCACTTCGCCAATGTTACGTTGTATGGAGAACACACGAAGGAAATTGTACGGCAAAAAAGAGACTATATTACACAATAGAAGAATGCATGTGAATAAAAGTTTCGGAAAGAGGGAATTAAAAGATGTGTTCGCAAGGGTGGATGAATGTATTCTGGACGCAACAATATGATTGACAGAAATATTAAAACACCTTATAAAATTACATATGTTTTAAATAATAAATAACATGTTTGCTTTTTAAAAATAATAGGCGTTTTTAACTATGTTTTATAAGAAACTAGAATAAAGTTATCTATTTAAATTAAACTTTTACGGTCTCATTCATAAAAAGTTATGGAACAGATAAAGTGTTCTATAAACCTACTATAAGGAAAACGTCAAAAAGTCGTATTCATAACAGCATTTTAGCACTAAACGGTTCTATAAGCCTATTATAAAGTTATAGAGGCCAAGACCCTACTATAACCTGGCAGTTCTCCTAAAATTGTTATTTTTAACCAAAAATGATGTCTTTTTTAAAACCAGCGTGTAAAGCTGTAATTTTGCTGTGAGATGTAAGCTTGGACATTATAATGCACGTTTATTGAAGTGGCATCTATGAACAACCCCTATTTATTTTATAGTTGGAATTTTTAAAAAATGTGTTAAATCGGACAATGACGATTAGTGTAGAATAATGATAAGCAACTGGAGAAAAATGATGCTGTGGTACCAACAATGATTCTTTACAACAGAATTGAAATTAAATACTTACTTATTTAGCTTCACGCTGTAATACTAGTGGGAAAATCAGAGAGAACGGAACCCCAAACGCTAC
>JAAIXJ010000105.1:343197-370319 GCA_013403705.1 Heliconius hermathena
GAGTATCAAGATTCGTTAGTACCTACTATTTTTGTCAATAGATAGCGTTACTTGTATCGATTTTTTAATATCTCAAATATTAACTTCTTGAAAACTTAAATACTTATATCTTTTGATAGAGTGAAGCGATTACAATGAAATAAACACTAAAAGCTACTTTGATTTATTTGTAATTTTTATGTATAAAAGTTGCTTAAATTTATTGTGTACTTTTTACGTGATACATGTTCACATAAACAGACAAACAGATAAACAGACAAACAGACAAAAATTCCAAAAATGTTGGAAATGGATTCTGTTAATTATCCTTTAACACCCTGGCAATTTTTTTTTTATATTTTCAATGTACAGAAACGACTTTTCTACAGATTTATTATAAGTATAGATATAGATTTACTTTTTTTACATTAAAACGTTTAATATCTTGAAACAAAGCTAGTCAAGTTTCGGAAGCTTCTAAGGATGTCTTTAAAAAGACTAGTTTCATTCATTTTAAAATTTAATTAAAATAATAAGTAATCTTTTACATTTTCATTTCACTTTCATTGTCAATTTCTAAGAACCGCTTAACTCTTGGGAGGTCATACTTATTACTAAGGTAAAAAGTGAGTACTTCGTGACACGCTTTTGAATATTTATCTAAATTAAAAGTGTTCGGCGTTAAGCGGCCACCTAGCACGCAATGCCTCGAAAATTCGGTGGAAGGTAGAAAACGGGGTCTTAACACTAGGTTCCCTCTGTCCTAGGTTACCCTGCCATGTGAGAAAAAGCGTGAAACTGTATATATAAGAAACTATCTTGGTGCAGTGGAACGGCGTATAAGTTTTGACTGCATAGGCAATAAGTGTGGGTTTGACCATTCTTTGGGGGAACGGAATTAATTATATAGATAATTAACATGCAACTCGTCCTATCTACTTTATCCTATAAATCTTACATTTGGGACAAAGCGTAAAGAAACAAGGATGGCAGCTTATACAAAAAAATATAGTTCAGTTTGGTCATTATAGTCTATTGAACTACAAAAAAGGAATAAAAGAATACGATTTAAATTTCTTTATTTATTAATTTATTAATGAACCTTAATAGTTATTGCATTTAATTTAGAACTATTTTCATTTAAATTTAACTATCAACTAAAAACATTGAACTAACAAGATTCCGTGAAACGAATCATATAGAAATCACATCTTGTTCCGTCTCGCGGAAACGGCATTGACATTTGACAATTGAATGAAATAAGCGGGCAAAATAAATCAGTTGACAAACGTACACCGCGATGGAAGGTTATATAAAAGACGATTTGCATTTATAGTGATAATTTGTGTTTAGACACGTATATTACAAATACCCACAATGAAACACAAGTAGAATAAATATTAAGTGTATTTTAAAACTGTGATAATATCCTATCCTCGCGGCATTCTTTCATAGCTTTCACTTATCCACATTCAGAATCTCTTCGAGGTTTTTATTCGGGAAAGTAGATTTATTCGTAACTTATATTGTATATTAAAATTAAAATAAAATGGAAAATAAAGGAGACGTTAAAGATAATTTCAAAACGAAAATGTGTTCTGCTGTAGAACAAAAGCCAGATGAGGGAACAAGGGAAGAGCCTTTCTGGGTTTTCGGTTATGGATCGCTTTGTTGGAATCCAGGCTTTGAATATCAGCAGTCAATTACTGGATATATCAAAGGATTTTCAAGGAGATTCTGGCAAGGAAATACTATACATCGAGGAACTGAATCCAAGGTAATTTTAATAACTAAAATTAACTACATTTATTAATAAAACATTGAAATATTAATTTTAACCGATTGTATATTTATCGCTGCACTGTTTTTATGTACATATAATTATACATTTAATATTTAAAATTTCTGTGAATTTTCTCGCTATCGTCACGAAACATGTGAAAATATTTCGTCTGATGCAACAAATGAGCGGCCTTTCACATTGCGGGACTTGATGTTACGGTTTTTGATTTTTGTATTTTCTTTACTTAATATTTTTGAAATATATATTGAAAATAATGAAAAAGAAATTGAAAATATATTATAAAGTTTGTATTTTAATATGTAAGAGTTTATTTGTAAATAGATTTATGTGGCGCGTGTATTTTCAAAACAAGGTCAACTAATGGCATAATTTATATTGACATATATGACAGCTGCAATCATTTTTAAATTATTTTGTTTATTTCCATAAATATTTTAAGAGAATGTTGTATGTTTAATATTTAAGTAAAAATATTAAAATACTACATGCTGTAACAACTTCTATTAATTTCGCTAATTAATATATTTTTTGATATATAAATAATTATTACCTAACTACACATTTATTAGAAAATATATTTTTTTATTACTTATTTAGAAAACGTATAAAAATTTGAACGCAGCGGGACTCGAACCCACGCCTCCTGGAAACCGACCAGGAGGCGCGGGTTCGAGTCCCGCTGCGTTCAAATTTTCATACGTTTTCTAAATAAGTATTTTTCTTTCCTAAGTGTGGAATAACACTTTAAAAAATGTTTAAAAATATTTTTTTATTATACAAGAAGTGGAAAGCAGTGGTTATGTATATATGTATATAGTCCATATTTTAGTACAATGGAACAGTGCCTGTCTTTACACACAATATGTTTGAATCTTATTTGATAAATAAAAGTGTCATTGAGCTCTATCATTTAATTCAGATTTCAAAACTTGGTTGTCTGTCTACTGTGTTATATGTAGGCTAAATATGATATTATAGATAAAGAAAAAAATAGCAACCCTTTGGAGGATGAATTACTTTCATTTCCTCTCTCACAGCATTAAGTTCCACCATTTAATAAGAAATGTCACAAAAAAATTGGCAGTGAGTGGGGAATCCAGTGCCTTCACACTATGTTCCCTCTGTTTACCCTTATATATATACACAGGATACAATGTAAATAAAAAAAATATTATTATCAAACAGATTATGATAGCAACACTTGATAATAATTTAGATCAACACTTCATATGAAATAAAATAAAAGACTTTTATAGCATTAAGCAAAGTCAATATCACTGTATTTCAAAGTAAATAGAAATATTGTTGACATAAATATATAAATGCATTAAATGATAAAAAATACATTATTTATATTATAATATGTATGTTTATGCTGTAGCTCTTGAGTGCTGTATTCACCATTTCTATATAACTACACAACAGATTCTGATTATAAAGGTGATAGATAGTTGTAGGTTCAATCCCCACTTGGGTAAGTAATTTATTTTCGTGTTCTCCGTTTCAAAAAGTCAACATGCGGTGTTCAATTCTGGCTTTCCAGATTCTGTGACTGATTTTGATACATTTATAAAATATAATTTATTTTCAAATAATATACCAATAAATCAATTTTAATCTGCATTATATATGAAAACTCTTGCAGTGGATAATTAAATAAAATTTGATATAATTTGCTTTCTTTTACGAATAGTAATATCGATATTAAATATACAGTTTTATGAAAATAAACTACTTAGAATTCCATGGATTTACTGCTGTGTGAAGAGAGGAAGAGAGCAGAGCCTGTCTTACAGCCCAAGTATACCTCAAAAAAGTTAAGGTTTAAAATGAACATATATTTTTTTAAAATAATTATCTTTTCTTTTGTCATTTGGTAAAAACTCTTAATAAATTCTCTGTTCCTTCTTAGGACTGAAGGCGCACTTTGAAAATGTAAAAGCCATACTTCATTTTACTATTATATAAACATTATAAATGAATGTTTGAAATTAATAAATATTATGATAATATGAAATATTGTTATTATAAACTTATTTTCGATTAACATTCATTGTAGTCACAACATTGTTATCAAACAAAAATATATTTACTTTGCGTATGTTTTTGTTATAGACATGCGATTTTTTTTTACATTTTTTCGGAGAATATAAAGAAAATAAATTTATGTCGCGAGAAAATAAATTTACGAGGCCGTCGAGGCCCAGTGGCACAAGGGTGTAACTGAAACGCGACGGTTGTGGGTTCGATCCCCACTCGAGGAAATGAATTATTATTTCTTAATATTTTCATTTCTTCGCTCTGGCGCCAAGGCAAAAGTCCGGTCGGTTGAGTTCTGCCACTTAACACGCAATGCCTCGAAAAAATTCGGCGGCAAGTGGGGAATGGAGTGTCTTATAACTATGTTCCCTCTGCCTACCCTGCTGTGTGCTGGATACAGCGTGAAGCTATTTTTTTTTTATTTTATAAATTTATAAGTCACTGTGCTCAAACACTTTGAATTTTCCCGAATTAAAAATATTATAAAGTAATGTTTATTTCCCATAAAAAAATTATGGGAAATAAATTTGTATAACCAAACCAAAACTCGGATTGTCTAAATAGATTGACAAAATTGACATATTTTCTTACAAGTTATTATTAGATTTTGATTTTCACGATTATTACACATGTTAAATGAAACTATTTTAACCGGATTAATCGCGTATATTTTAGATTATACATTTTAGAAACCCGACGTTTCGAACACTTTGCACTAGTCCGTGGTCACGGGTAGAGAAGGCAAAGTGTTCGAAACGTAGGGTTTGCAAAATGTATAATTTAAAATATACGCGATTAATCCGGTTAAAATAGTTTAATTTAAAATCATTAGATTTGTCGTGTAATGTGTGGTTGGTATAATTAATTCCATAAATGAAATCTTACAAGTTTAATTGGACCTACTTTCCAATGTCCAGATCAGCTTCACGCTGTATCCCGCACACAGCAGGGTAGGCAGAGGGAACCTAGTGTTAAGACACTCCGTTCCCCACTGTCTGCCGAATTCTGGAGGCATTGCGTGTTGAGGGGCAGAACTCAACGCCGCGCTTAACNCCGCTGCGCCACGACCGGCCTCCAATGTCCAGTTGAGCTGAAATTTAGTTTACGACTTCAACTTTGAAATTGCTCTAATATCAGCATTGCCAGATGTCCCGATTTTGGCGGGACGTCCCGATTTTTAGCCCAAAAATTAAATGTCCCGATTGGGACGGGTATAGTCCCGCTTTTCACAGATTATTCCACGTTCTATATGAAATATTTTTTTATTATTTTAAGTAACGTATAATAATTCTGAAGACTTAACTGCCTTACATATGATAAACTAAAACAATATCGTTTAATACTTACGTAGAAAACGTATAAAAATTTTAACGAAGCGGGACTCGAACCCGCGCATCCTGGAAACCGACTAGGCGCTCTGACCACTAAGCCATACGTTCAAACGTAAAGTACAAATTTACGTACGTTGTACGTTCAAATTTTTATACGTTTTCTAAATAAGTATTTGTCTTTCCTAAGTGTGGATTAACACTTTAAAAATGTTAAAAATATCGTTTGAGTACCTTATGCGTGATAAAATGGCCACCTCATGCGTACCGTATACCGGTGTATACAGATTACAAATTGTTACACAACCCACGATAATAATTTGAATACTAAGTGAAAGGTATTGATTTGTAAAATATAATACTATCAGTTCACCATGAATCTATAGAACAACAATACGAAAATCTTCTACAGAACTTAAAAAAAAATATTGTTTCACGTTGTATCCCGCATACGGCAGGGTAGGCAGAGGGAACCTAGTGTTAAGACACACCGTTCCCCACTTCTACAGAACTTGTTTTTAAAATAATATTTTATTATATTAAATTTGCCTTTGAAATATAAATTTAATTGAAATCAGATTTAAACCCACACTTATCGCTTCAAATTAGACGTAACACACTTACGACCACAACAACATTGACGAAAACAAAAATATTTATATCAGATGCTAACGATTTTCCTGAACATTTTATGTAAATCATTGTTTACAAGATAAGCTATACATTTTCGATGAACTATTAAATTATTGTGATAAAAGCAATACAGTAAAAACAATTTATCATCTTATTTTGTTGATAAATATGTTATTATTTTTTTTACAAGCTTTACACTGTATCCCTCATACAGCAGCGTAGGCAGAGGGAACCTAGTGTCATAAGACACTCCTCTTCTCCTCTTCTGCCGAATTCTGGAGGCATTGGGTGTTTAGTGGCAGAACTCGACGCCGCACTTTTCCCTCGACACCAGAGCGAAGAAATGGAAATATAAATTTAAGTAAATATTTCATCTCCTCGAGTGGGGATCGATCCCACAACCAGTCGGTCACGCTTTGCGCCCCTGCGCTACGACTGGCCTCATATAAATATAAAAAAAATGTCAAAATAATAAGTAATATTTAAAAAAATATATTCTTAAAATCACCTGTAGCAATATGCCTAGATGAAAATAGCCTATAGCTATCTTAATAATAAACTACCTAGTATCTACTTTAGATATTGATATTATCATATGCGCGCGCGCAAGATTTGGCTTTGTTTATTTTGGTGAAACACGTTCTGGTCGCGTGTGAGTTCTATTATTTGCTTTTTTTATGAGCCATTTAAATGCGAATATATAATTTTAGAATGTAACTTTGAATACGCGTGGTACAACTACGTAAATATATTGCGCAGTTAAACTACGTGGATATAGTAATTATATTACTGTATTAGTAGTAATACTAAATAACCCAACCAACCAACCTATAACTTGGCTATGCCTTATCCAAAATTTTAAAAGTATTTAAAATATAGATTAAAATTTGAATTTCCAGAAAACAGAACCTCTCTACTAACTCTGCTATATGCTGAATACAGCGTGAAGCAAAAGATTAATAAGGGAGTGTTCGCAACGTAATATCTTCCGCAACCGTTCCAATTCTATTCTATTAATTATTAATGTAGCGAGATTTGAACTCGCGCTTCTTGAAAACAGTCCAAGCGCTCTGACCACTAAGACATATGTTTTCAAATCCGCTACGTAATACGTAATACGTTAAATTTGTAATACGTTTTCTAAAAAAGTATTTTTCTTTCCTAAGTATAAAATTACACTTTAAAAAAAAAATTTAAAAAATAATAATTACATTGTTGATAAAATGCTCATTGTAATCGATCATATCTGAAAAGTAAAAATTGTAAACAAAACAGATCATTAATTGATGTTATGACTGATTTACGTGATTGTGTTTCATAAAGTTATGTTTCTGTTTTAGTTCGGCCGTATAGCTCAAAATTTGAATTTCCCAAGTGTAGAATTGAGTATACCACTGTTTTTAGGTGTTGTTTTTACATTTTTTTTAGTTAAAACAAACTTAATTAAAAAAAATGAAATTTAAAATTCAATAAAACAATCACTTTCGAGTTCTAATAATGCTAAATGTTAATCAATACTATATTGACAAAACAAGACCCATAATTTGAGGCCAGCCAGTACAAAGTGTAACTATAAAACCGACTAGTTGTGGGTTCGATCCCCACTCGAGGAGATGAAATATTTACTTAAATTTATATTTCCATTTCTTTGCTCTGGTGTCCAGGCAAAGCGCGGCGGTGAGTTCTCCCACTCAACACGCAATGACTCCAGAATTCGGCAGAAAGTGGGGAACGGAGTGTCTTAATACTAGGTTCCCTCTGTTTACCCTGCTGTGTGCGGGATACAGCGTGATGCTGATTTTAAGACCCATAATTTTCAGTTTATGCACGGTTTACATTTGTGATAATGTAATGTTTTTGTTTCAGCCCGGCCGTGTCGCTACTCTCGTGGAAGATAAGGAGGTGAGATTTGCTCTTTTTATGTATATTTATATTATAGAATCCATACCCGGGAGATGAATTATTATTTATTAATATTTTCAGAGAGAGAGACCAGTCGCGGCGCAGGGGCACAAAGTGTGACTGTAAAACTGACTGGTTGTGGGTTCGGTCCCCACTCGATAAAATATTTACTTAAATTAATATTTCCATTTCTTTGCTCTGGTCTCGAGGCAAAGCGCGGCATTGAGTTCTGCCACTCAATACGCAATGCCTCCAGGTTTCGGCAGGAAGTGGGGAACGGAATGTCTTACCACTAGGTACCCTCTGCCTACCCTGCTGTGTGCGGGATACAGCGTGACGCTGATTTAATATTTTCCTTTCTTCGCTCTGGCACTAAGAGAAAATTCCGGCGTTCAGTTCCTCAGCACATAATGCCTTGATAAATTCGGCGGAAAGTGGGAAACGGAGTGTATTAACACTAGGTTCCTCTGCCTACCCTGCTGTGTACAGGATACAGCGTGAAGCTGAATTAAGATTATTTAGTATTGAAATAAGAGAAGGTTATTGTACTTTATCTATATACCTACTTACTGAAAAGTGAAATATTTGAGTTTCGAAATCCACTTAGACTTGTCAATATTTATACGTCCGCTTATCATTGATCTAGTCTACAATATCTTTGATAATGTCGGTTTATTATCTCGGTCTTATTTTTTTTTATTTTGGGAAGTATTGAGAGTATCTTTGGTGAAACACTCCGTTCTCTTAGTTCCATCTGATTTTTAAAAAAAAAGCGTGTTGGGCGGAACCCTATGCTAAAATCAATTCAAATGGAAAGTTTGTAGACGTAATTGGTATTGAAAACACGACCATCGCGTATCGTATCTATAATTAATAATGAAAAACTGAAAAAAATGTTTGGTTCAACACGCTTTTCTCAAGAACTTTTGCTACGAATTGGATTTTTTTTTGTGTATAATAGTCCATTTTCCGACAAAACTTAAAAAAGTTCACCTTAATCGTTTTGACATACCCACTCAATCTACGGCTAGAGTTACCTTGAGTACGTATAATGTCATATGTCCTACAATTAAAACTTAAAGCTATTAACTTTGTTGAACTTGAACTTAATTTTGTTTAGGGATTTGAACCTTGAACCTTGAAAATAATAGCATCAATAACACAACAGGTGACTGTAGTGACTTCCGGCTGTGATAGAAAATTTCCTATTCTGGCATAAAAAGTGCTACTTTTTATGGCGGAATTTCATTCTTCAATAACTTTTACCTTTTCATTAATCAGAAGATTCGCTTGAAAAACTGTGAAGGCTATATTGAGAGTGCAATTTTAAACGCGACAGTTGCGAGTTCGATTTCCACTAGAGGAAATGAAATATTTCATTTTCACTTCCTTGCTCTGGTACCGAGGCAAAGTGCTGCGTTGTGTTCCGCTACTCAACATGCAATGCCCTCAGAATTTGGCGGAATGTGGAGAACAAGTGTTTAATGGAAATGGAGTCTCTTAACACTAGGTTCTCAGGTTCCATCTACCCTCCTTGCTATGTGTGGGGTAAAAAATAGATTAGGTTAAGTAACCTTATGCATCTTATTTGTTACGTCGTTAGCAAGTACAAATTTTCATGCAGTAGCTTTTGCAGAATATAACAAAGAATATTTTTTTCTTTATTATAACAATCGTCACAAAAGTCTGAATCATAAAAACAAAACAGCTTTATCGCGTTTTAAAGTATTATTTCTCTTTTCTTGTGTAGATTCACGCTGTACTGCGCATAAATCAGGGTAAGCAGGGGGAACCTAGTCCTAACTGCTAAGACATTCCGTCCCCAACTTGCCACCTAATTTACGTGAAATTGTGGAATCCAACTCCCTGTTTAGCCAGAGCGAGAAAACAAAAAATAATTAATTCCCACAAGTGGGTGTCGAACCCACAACCGCCGCGTTTACAGTCAGACGACATCTTCCATTTCTCACTGCGTAATTTTCTCTCTACATATTATTTTTTATATAGGTACTTAGATTTTTTTAAATAACTACATTGTTATTATTTAAAGCAGTATTGATTATTAGGTATATTTCTTAGATTATAAAAAAACAACGTTTGGCGGAAATATTTTGGTTATTCATGACTTTATTTTATTTTACACTTTCAAGATATGTTTGTAAACAAAACATTTCACCGTTTTCCTCGGGTCTCGATAGATTAGGTACTCTGTTTACAACGTAGTGTGGGTGTCGATATTTTACGAGACTTCAGTCCTTATCACGATACGAATATGTATATTTACTGTATATCGCTTTGTAAATCCCGGCTTCTATATTTATTTACAAAATTGCGAACAGGAAAATGATGTCTATTTTTAACCGAATTTTCTTTTTGTACGAAACACAGAATATCACTTAGAACTCAAGGTTGTGAACGGATGTACTACAATACAAGAAACTACAATTGGCTCACTTTCGTTTAGTTAGAGTAAAAAAAAAATATGCAGGCGAATATTTATATTTACAAATTTTTACCTGATGGGATTTGAACCTTAAACAAAGCTTTTACGGTTTAAATAAAACAAAAAAACTTTTTTTTAAATGGCAACAACGTTGTGGCCAGTCGTGGCGCAGAAGCACAAGCGTGTGAGGATTCGATTCCCAATCGAGGAAATGAAATATTTAATAAAAAAAATAATAATAAAAATGTGATCTTCAAAATGTCATAGTGATATACTTACCCGATTGGTTGTACGCGTATAGTTAATGAGATTTACGTTTAAAGAATTAATAATTAAAATTCCTAGCCATAAATGTATGTAGGGATTCAAATGAATATTAAATAATATGTTTACTTGATTGCAATTCGAGACCTATATGGTTGACGCTCTGAGGGACGCCCATCATCAGTATACATAGCTGTATAAAAGATAAATATCTTTGATACTGCATTCCGTATGAAAATATTATAAATATAACCAATATATATTATATATGTATAATAAAAAAAATCTAATTAGCTTCACGCTGTATCCTGCACACAGCAGGGTAGGCAGAGGGAACCTATTCCGTTCCCCACTTTCCGCAGAATTCTGGAGGCATTGCGTGTTAAGTGGCGAAACGCCACGCTTCGCCTCCACACCAGAGCGGAGAAATGGAAGTATAAATTTAAACAAATATTTCGTTTCCTCGAGTGGGGATCGAACCCACAACCGGCCGCGTTTGCAGTCACACTTTGTGCCCCTGCGCCGCGGCTGGCCTCTTAAAGTATAATAATTGTAAGTATAAACAGTGACAAACAAACGAAAATTCTGACATTTTATTACTAAAACATTTGAGCTAATAAAAAAATGTTCGATTAACATATTTAATAATTCTGGAATTTAAACCAAAAGCTTGTTTCTTGCAAGATTCGATACAGTGACCTTCCCCATAGTACACACCTTAAGTATTGAGCCACAACAGTGCAAATTTAAAGCTATAGCGTTGTACATCCCCTACATCATTCACACCATTACAGCGCCAATTCGAAAATCGCCGGAAGCAATTGATATCTGCGTCGTTTGACGTTAAGACTGACAATTGTTGATTTGTGGGTCTGTCTGTATCTCTTTGTACGTAAAATAAAATAAATCAGCTTCACGCTGTATCCCGCACACAGCAGGGTAGGCAGAGGGAACCTAGTGTTAAGACACTCCGTTCCCCACTTTCTGCGTAATTCTGGAGGAATTGCGTGTTGAGTGGCAGAACTCAACGTCACGCTTTCCCTCGACACCAGAACGAACAAATGAAAATATAAATTTAAGTAAATATTTCATCTCCTCGAGTGGGGATCGAACCCACAACCAGTCGGTTTTACAGTCACACTTTGTGCTCCTGCGCCACGACTGGCCCCATTCTCTTTGTATCTACATATATGTGAAATATCCATATTTTTATATTTAGCTTTTCTTTTTAATTCAAGAATAGTGAACAGAGTGTCTTAACACTAGGTTCCCTCTGCCTACCCTGCTGTGTACGGGATACAGTGTGAAGCTGATTTATTTCTTTATTAAAAACTCGTTTCTTCTTACATCTTTCAAATATATTGACATATTATTTATAGAATAGTTATACGATATTATTTATAATACATATTTAAATGAGGAGAACGTCGGCGTTATAAAGCCTTTATTGTCTCTTTGACAATGGGATAAATGTTAAATATTATCGTTTAATAGCTCTATAGACACCACTGTTACCGATATTAAAACAAAAACGTTCTTTATTTAAAACAGCCTGTATTAAATAGAGCTAGTTTAATACGCGTTGAAGCCGTCGTGGCGCAGGGGTACAAGGGTGTGTGTGACTGTAATGTGACGCTTGTGGATTCGATTCCCAATTGAGTCGACTTCGCCACTCAACACGTAATGCCTTGTGAATTATACTGAAAATGATGAACGGATGTGCCTCAAAGAGAACGTAGTGTCTGGAAACTGGTTTCTCAGGTTCCCTCTGCCTAGCAATTAAGTTAAAATAATCGAGTGATGGATCCCCTTAGCCTGTCTTCTCAGAGTAAGAGAAATAAAAGCTACTCAAATATTGTCGCTTCGATTAGAGGTCGAAGTTACAACTATCGCGTTTAAAGTCAGTCTCTGCTCTCCCACATATAAATATTTCAGCAAAAAATTCGCAATTTTGTGAATCAAATAAAGATCTTTTAAAATACCTATGGACTACGGTATATGCGTAGTTGGCGTGTCTTCGTAAAAATGGATATTTTTAATTTCGAATGGGCATCGTTCCACATAATTATTTAAGGTAGAATGTGTTCGTAATAATACTATAGTAGGTTGCGTTAAAGTTTTAAATTCATCTTCAGTCTTCTTATTATCTTCCAGATACACATAAGTGTTAGTTAACTATATCCCCAAGTACAACTCAAATCTATACATTACCATCTTTTTACCCGACTGCGCGACGCAAAGGCGAGTAATGTGTGTATTAATTATTGAATATAAGTTCCATCCATCTGTTTGTTTCTTCAACCTATAATAGGTTCTGTGGCCCTTAGTCATTATGCTTCTTACGTGACATCCCTCCAATATCATCAAAATTCAATATTTATGCTTAATTTCCATTTTAAAATACTTAATTTCAATAGTTTTTTTTAGCTTCACACTTTATTCTGCAAATGGTAGAGAGTCAAGACACTCCAAATCAATATGAGCCGACTGGCGATGCGGAATGACTGGACTGGATAAACATGGAGAATAGAGTGTCCTAACACTAGCTTCACTATGCTTAACCCGCTGTGCGAGAAAAAGCGTGAATGTTTTTTTTATAAAATACATTATTATTCCAATGTCTCTATTCTAGGTCACTTTCTTCGTTTCGGGGTACTTTAAAAATAAGTCATCGCACGACACGTGGCTCGCTCTTATCGTCTTGTACATACGGTGCGTACGAGTTGGTAGTTACACTGTACACATTTGCAATAAAGAGAACAAAGACCCTAATAATAAATGTATGGAAACTGAGCCAAGGATTCACTTTTGTTTGTTTTTGTATCAAGGTCCATTTCTTGTTTATTTTTGTTTGGTCTTACTCATCTCTCTCGGAGAGAAGTGTCTTGAAATTCAACATTGCGTTTTCTCTAAGAAATCCGTGAAATATTAACAGTAGGTATAATAAGGGCCAGTCGTGGCGCAGCGGTACGAGGTGTAAAACCGACTGGTTGTGGGTTCGATCCACACTCGAGGAGATGAAATATTTACTTAAATTTATATTTCTATTTCTTTGCTCTGGTGTCGAGGTTAAACGCGAGTTCTGCCAATCAACACGATATGCCTCCAGAATTCGGCAGAAAGTGGAGAACGGAGTGTCTTAACACTAGGTTGCCTCTGCCTACCCTGCTTTGTGCGGGATACAGCGTGAAGCTGATTTAATTTTTTAATTTTGGGTATATATAAATATATAATTGTGATTAGAATTTGAACCTGCTATTGTTGTTTATTTAGCTATAATATGTGAACTTTGTATTACTGTTTTTCATTTCTATTATCTAGTTAGTAATAAGTTAGTTAAGATAAAGAAAAAAGTATCTTAATACTTATTTACGTAGATAGATATTATGTCATATCATAAATGTAGTAATATTAAAAACAAAAAAAAACTTCACGACATTTCCCTTAAGGCGCATTACGGATTAGACAGAGAGAACCAAGTATTAAGACACTCCATTGACACGAAGGAATAGGAAAGAATAGGTCCGTGCCCACCCCATTATTTTACTAACAAAAAGTTTACCCTGAAATATTTAAATAATAAAAAGCGCCGCTTGTAAAATTCAATTCCCGCTACGTTCAAATTTTAAAACTTTAACACACTTTTAAGAAGAGATCAAGAACATTTTTTACACTATCGTTACGACGTGCAATCAATTCTCACAATATATTATACAAAACTTTTATTATTGGCTGTATACATAAATAATATGTATATATATTTATTTTATTATCAGCATTTTAGTCATTACAGTACAACTGTTGCCTAGTTTGGGCTTTGATAACCTTGTGTTACTCATAAAACAGTTTATTACTAATATATTATTAGGGCATAGTAACGCAGCGCTGTGGTACAGTGTATATGTAACACAATAGTTGTGGGTTGGATTCTCGGGAGAATGAATTATTTTTACTTCTCCGCTTTGGTAACAAATTGCGGCGTTGAGTTCCACTTCACGTAATGTCTCAAATTCGGATGGAAAACACAGAAGTCAATGTTACATTAGGGTCATTCAGCTGACCCCGCTGTATGGGATAGATAAATCTGGCACAAAGGAAAAAAAAGTGAAGTAAAATATGATGATTATGGTGATGCTAAAAAAAATAATAAATATACAAAATAATTACACAAATTCAATGGTATAATATTTTTTGCAATGAATTATGTATGTATTGTGTGTTGATAAAGATATTTTATTGATAATAAAGGTAAAACAGACAAAAATAAACAACACTTTAACTGGTTTGGAAAATCCAATGTTCAATAAAAGTCTAAATATACAAGCATGACAAATTATATGATACATCAAAATATACATTTATCATACACTCAAATAAGATAGTTAACAATAAGAATAAGAATAGGCCAGTCGTGGCGCAGCGGCACGAGGTGTGACTGTAAAACCGACTGGCTGTGGGTTCGATCCCCACACGAGGAGATGAAATATTTACTTAAATTAACATTTCCATTTCTTCGCTCTGGTGTCGAGGCAAAGTACGGCGTTGAGTTCTGCCACTTAACACGCAATGCCTCCAGAATTCGGCAGAAAGTGGGGAACGGAGTGTCTTAACACTAGATTCCATCTGCCTACCCTGCTATTGGCGGGATACAGCGTGAAGCTGATTTAATATATGAATATATAATTTTAAACATTTTGCTTATCGTATTGTTACTTGTACTTCGATTGTGAAAATCAATGAATTTAATGCTTGGGATTGTTTTAGAATTTTCTCTTAGATGTTTTTCAAAATATTAATATAAATAAAATACTGTTTTTCACATTTCATTTATATAAATTGATTGATAAATAACTGATTTCTATTACCACTAGTGATTTTTTTTATAATCTATCTAAAAAGCTCTCAGTTTTTAAATTGTCGCTTTGCTCCAACCCCTAACGTACTGTGCGTTCGTGGTGATTTTTTCCAAGTCATCGAGGCTATAGACATGGTGCACTGGTATTAGTCTCTTGTGGTGCCTCTCAAAGCAAGGCGACTGTGGACCTTCCACCGAGGTGTCAAAGTGGTGTGCACGAAGGACTTTTCACTTGGTTCTATTAGACTGTAGAATGGGCTACCTAAGGTAGTGTTTCTGATTTGGAACTACAAGGACGTCAAAAAGCGCCTCTATCTCCTCTTATCATCATATCATACTTCAGATCACCAGCTCTTTTGTGTTGTCTTTACCATAAAAAATGTATAGGTGGTATAGGGTTCACCAATTATTCCCACAGTATCGTTCGTCTCCAAGTCGACACACATTTTTCGTGCGTCAAAAAGTCAAGAAAAAACTTCAAAATATAAAGTAATAAATACAGTTGAAATTTAATAAGAATTAAATAAATTCTTAATAACATAGGATAATAATGGAGGTTATCTAAAAACATTGAGCATAGTGACCTTATTAATAAATGGCCAGTTTAAACATTGAGGTAATGTGCGTCCACTACACAAACAATGACGTAGGCGTACTGTACTGATAAAATACGGTCTGGTGGAGTGACCCGATCTTATGACGATGTACTCTATGGAGGTCGAGGAAAATAATATAATAATAACATTTTATTTAAAAAATTTAATCAAATAAAATAAAATCAGCTTCACGCTATATCCCGGCAGCAGGGTAGGCAAAGGGCACCTAGTGTTGAGGCACTCCGCTCCCACTTTCTGCCGAATTCTGGAGGGAAATATAAATTTAAGTAAATATTTCATCTCCTCGAACCCACAACCAGTCGGTTTTACAGTCACACTTTGTGCCGCTGCGCCACGACTGGCCTCAAATTTGATATAATTATTTTATAAAGTATTCTCCATGCTTGGTCCTCGTGGTGAAAAATATAAACGTACTTTATGATAAATAAGTCACCTTCGCAATACAACTGCATAGTAAATAATTTAGTACATATATGTATAGTTGTCTCGTGTATTTCATGTTTCTAATCTTATACAGTAGGAAAATGTCAATAAAGTCAAGAATTTTAGTCAAGAGCAGCCAGTCGTCGCGTAGGGCAGCCTTACTCTGGCAACCAGGCAAAGCGCGGCGTTGAGTTCCGCTACGCAACACACAATGCTTCCAGAGTTCGGCAGAAAAGTGGGGGAACTGAAGTGTCTTGATGAGAACGGAGTGTCTTAACACTAGATTCATCTAATCATTTTGTTTTTCGCTAGCTGCTATCTTTTAAGACTACTAAACTAAACTAACTAAACTCTTTTTTATTTTTTATTTCTCTTTAATATATTCTAAAAATTATAATTACATATTACGAATACGCGGCGTTGAGTTCTGCCACTCAACACGCAATCCCTCCAGAATCCGGAAGAAAGTAGGGAACGGAGTGTCTTAACACTAGATTCCCTCTGCCTATCCTGCTGTGCGCGGGATACAGCGTAAAGCTGATTAAATATTACGAATATTATGAAAACGAAATAAATTATAGCTGTCTTGTTAATTATAAAGCAAAAAAAATCTCTCGTATAGAATAATATCAGTCACTTTACAAATTATAATATATACAACGATAACAGTTGTTATACAATAATTTCGTAACCATGTTATCTTTGTTTAAACATACTGTCTTCAACCTTTTATGATTAATTAGTTTATAAATTTGCCACCGTCGTGCCGTAGTGGAGATATTTGGTGCAAGGGCACAGGGGCACTAAACTCGAAAGCTTATGGGTTCGATTCCCACTCGAGGAAATAAAATATTTCACATTTTAATTTGGAAACGAGGCAAAGCGCTGCGTTGAGTTCCACTACTCTACATACAATGCCTCTAAGTGGAAGTGTCTTAACACTAGAGTGGAAGTCGAATCCACACCTGTCGCATACGTTTGCGCGCCTGTGCCACGAGAGCCACGACTGGCCTCGAAAATAATAAAATAATGTTAATTAAAATGTTTTTAACTCATTACCGGAAGTTTAACATCAATTCAATACGAACTTATCGACGTTCGACATATTTTACGTGCTCTATTGACATTTTGCGACAATTATAATATATTACTTTAATCATAAACAAAGAATTAAATATTATATATCCTTTAGCTGCTGATGCCTCGTGGCGCGGGTAAGCGCAACGTGCCTGTCATCGTGTTACACTCAATGACGTGCGGTTGTGGGTTCAAATCTCACGAAGCAAATCTGAAATCTGAAACTTTGGTTTTAAGCTTCACACTCAACTCCGCATGTTAGAGGGTAGGCAGAGGAAACTTAGTGTTAAGATATTCCGTCCCGAACTCTCCGTCGATTTCTCTAGGCATTGAGTGTTGAGTGGAGAAACTCAACGGCGCGCTTCTTTCTTTTTACCAGATCAACGAAATGAAATTATTGAGAAATGATAATTCAATTCCCCGAGCGCAAATCGAACCCACAACCCTCTTGTTACGGTTGTGGGCGTACGTTAATATTTATTCTTCTAAAGAACTCAATATATTTCTCCGCTGTAATCAAATCTGTATTTCAATGTCATGAAGCTGATAACTGTATTCTCTTGAACGCTCTAATCTCAGGAACTGCTGATTGAAATCTGAAAAAATCTTTTATTTTTTAAGATTGTTTTGTTGCATTTTTCGAACATAGCTGAAGGTTATAATTACATTACTTTTAACCTTTTCCATGTGATTCACTGTACCTGCGGTCAGAGTGACCTCGGGAACTTTGCAAATTTTATGTATAATACGCAACTCTTAGGGATTTCTATTTGGCCACGCAGGCGAAGCCGCGGATAAAATATAGTAAATATAAATGATTGTATTGAATGTAGAACAATGATGATTGGGTATATTAACAAAAGCTGCTTTAAGCAATAAAAAATATTTTAAATATAAAAGTTACTAGTAGGATAATATGTAAAATTATTTGTGTCTTAAAGTCTCTTCGTTTACTGATATTGTTAGGTATATATTCTCGGCTTCAAATACAGAGTGTATTCCGCATGTAGCAGGGTAGGCAGAGGGAACCTAGCGTGTCTTAAGGTTAGGTTCCATTTGCCTACCCTGCTACGGGGTGGGCGTGAAATGGCGTGTCTATCTCATTCCGCATTTTCCGACGAATCCTGAAGGCATTGCCTGTTGAGTGGCAAAACTCAACGCTTCGTTTAGCCTCTACACCAGAGGGCAGAAAAAGAAAATATTAAATATTTTATTTCCTCGAATGGGAATCGAACCTGTCGCGTTAGCAATCACACGCTTGTGCCTCTGCGCTACGATTGATCTCAAATGCGAATGGCTTTTATATAAATGATAATAATATAGTTACCAACGTATATGTATTTCTATGTAAGCGCTTATCTCGTCTGGGCTCTGTATATGGCCCTAATACGACATACGTAACCACCAGACGCCGTGTACGACTTTCTCTTATACAAATTACTTATTTTTCTTTAATTTATATGTATGTAAATATACATATATTACAGTATAGGAGCTGTTGATTTAATTTTTTAGTTAGGTTTTTTTTATTTATTTCAATATGAACTATCTCTATAAATATGATATAAATATACAAAATAATATTTAAATTAAAGATAGTTAAAAACATTTTGCCGAATAGCCAAATTCGAGATATTCCGCGTTGATTGGTAAAAGTCAACGATGCGTTGTCTTGTTAGAACGGGGTTATAAAAACAAATAATACCCCCAAGTAGATATGCAACCCACAAACATCGTGTTCACAGTCACATGCTGTTCCACTGCGCTATACCCATAAGTCATGACAAAATTGATGATTGAACGTATGTAGGAACCTACATGTGTAGAAGAGGCGAGTCCCATTACGTTCAATTTTTTAATAAATTTTCTAAAAATACATTCGGTCTTTTCTTTTTTTTTCAAAATTACTGAAAAAAACAAATTTAATGAAAAATACATTATAATATGAATTCTTCATTATCCTTCTTTTTTTCCAGCTTCACGCTGTATCCCGCACACAGCAGGGTAGGCAGAGGGAACCTAGTGTTAAGACACTCCGTTCCCCACTTACCGCCAATTTCTGGAGGCATTGCGGGTTGAGTGGCGGAGCTCAACGCCGCGCTTTCCCCTCGACACCAGAGCGAAGAAATGAAAATATAAATGTAAATAAATATTTCATCTCCTCGAGTGGGGATCGAACCCACAACCATTCGATTTACAGGCACACTTTGTGCCCCTGCGCCACGACTGGCCTCAATTTCATTATCTTTCAATTTCATAAAACCTAGTTAACCTATTTAATCGATATTATATTTACATATCATACACGTGTCGTATAAGTCATAGGTCTAAAGTAAGATTGACATTGACAAGATACTCCTCTGTATGTACTTACTTGTGTGTGGGCGACGTTAATTGTGTTAATGTAAACCAGTTACCGATATACCGTTTTGTTCCCAACTTACATAACCTTCTGTTTTTACTATTATTTTAGAACTAAATATTTATGTACTAAATTAGTTAAATTTATTTGTATGAAAATATTGAAAAGAATATATCTATTGGGAACAGAATATAATTTATCATTTGACCAGAAATAAATATATTTTGGGTATTGTAAGATTTACCAGACCATTTTGTACCAGAGTAAAGACCAAGTCGGTTAAAGAATATTACTACGTTTAGAACGATGCCATTTGCCCTTATTATTCAACAATAACAATATATTTTTTCATACTGTTCCTCAATTTCTGCTCAATTTTATAGATATTGCTTGGTAATTAGGGGAACTCAACGCTGCGCTGCTGCTGCTCTGTGTTCTTACTAGGATGACGAAATGTAATAAACATATCTGAATTACAAAATGAGAATATAAAAAAAAATAGTTTTGAAACAAAATAAAAGCTTTTTTTTAATATAATGCTCTAAGCACAAAATCGATGTATTTACTGGTATGCACTCCAAGGTTCTAACATTCACCTTCTATTCCATCATAAGACCTGGTCTGATGATGAAATTGATGATTGTATTATCATCTCTAATAAAGATACAACAATTAGAAGTGCGTGTAGTTCACATTCTTATATTTTATTATTTAGTTACTTAGTTACAATTCGATCTAATACGCGCGTGTTAAAAAAGCCAATACAAAATACTTTTTCTATGGGTCTATGACATCAAAACGCACCAGGGATTCGTCAGATCGCTACGACGAGATGTAGTAACGCTTGCAGCATATTCTTTAGACTTGGCTTTGTCAGATTATGATTTATTCAGATTATTGGTAGGCGCTCTGAACATGAAGAATATAAAAATACAAGAACTGCTAGAGAAATTGAAAAATAATCAAAAAACAAACATATTTTGCTTGACGACCAACATGTAATTTTGTATTAAAAAAATCCGATTTCATACACCTGTGTAAATACTTTACAATGGCTATATCGATTCTAATGTCATAATAGAGAAGAATTTTCCATTAAATTTTGTTTATTTGTCAAGAAATATTTCTTGTGCGTAATCATTAAACAGATGTTACCATTCAGCACACATGTTTTAGAGTCCATGTCATACTAGATTTTCCTTGTGGCTTCGCCCCATTGGTCATGGAAGTGACTAAGAGTTGGGTATTATGCAGAACATATTCTAAGTGCCTGAGATAACTGAAGAAAACAGGTATACTGGGTTAGATACAACAAAACTGTTAAAATGAGTCGTGATGCTATTTAACCTTCCACGGTTAATTTTTTATTTTTTTTTAACTTCACGCTGTATCCCGCCCAAAGCAGGGTAGGCAGAGGTAACCTAGTGTTAAGACACTCCGTTCCCCACTTTCTGCCGAATTCTGGAGGCATTGCGTGTTGAGTGGCAGAACTCAACGCCGCGCTTAACCTCGACACCAGAGCGAAGAAATGTAAATATAAATTTAAGTAAATATTTCATCTCCTCGAGTGGGGATCGAACCCACAATCAGTCGGTTTTGCAGTCACACCTTGTGCCGCTGCGCCACGATCGACCTCATAATTTAATGTTAATAATTTATCAATTCAAAGCATCAATTTCTCCGATTACCACGTTCAAGCAAACTCTTCGGCTTTATAATATTATACGTATGGAGCGTTCTACTTTTTTGCCGACAATCTGAGTAATAAATTTTAGATTTAAAAATTATATATATATAAAATTTTAGATTAAAAAAAATGTATATTTCTTCACAAGACAAAGCAAATGAGCGTACAGGTAAACTGATATAATAGTAAGTGAATAGGAAATATAAAACAATAAAAATGGAATTAGTATTTTTATAATGACTATATTGTCCAAAAAAAATTAAAATAATTTAATTAAACATTAAATTTAAAATTGTTGTGTAAATAAAATTTTGAGAAACTATTTCCATTTATTTATTTCCATTTCTTCGCTATAGTGTCGAGGCAAAGCGCGACGTTGAGTTCTGCCACTCAGCACGCAATTCGTCGAGAATTCGGCAGAAAGTGAGGAACGGAGTGTCTTAACACTAGGTTACCTCTGCCTGCCCTGCTGTGTGCAGGATACAGCGTGAAGCTGATACTGTTTAATGATTTAATAAATGCAATGTATTCCAAATGTTCTAAGAAAAACTATAAAGAACTAATAAGAAACCCTTGAAGCAATCATTTTGGAAAAATAATTTATATAATTTTGCCCAGTCATGGGATTTAACCGTTGCAACATTGATTGTTTCTACCAAAGTTTACGAAATAAATGGTGTGCCTAATGCGTTTCGTCAGTAGATAATTTCTTTCCCAATACCGCAATATCGAAAACTTTTGAAATTTCAATTAATATTTCGTAAGCAATTTTTGTTTTGTTTTGTCTGAGCCAATTATCTTAAAAATTACTTTAGTGTGGTTTATATACAGGGTGCTTCGTAAGTAGTGGATCAACGGGATATCAGTGATAGAGGGAGTTATAGGCTAGAAGAATATTAATAATAAAAATATCTAGATCAAATAGTTTTCGAGTTCTGGTTTTTTTTTAAATAAATTAAAAAATCTCTCACCGCGCTCATAAAATAATTAAATATGTTACTTTTCTTTATTTTTTATAATAATTAGTTATGATATTAAGGATATGGAAAGGATGTTCCTGATACACAACCAACATCTTATAAAATGTCTTCTTAACGATCTTAGAGCCAATCGCTCATTTTTTACTCTATCCGCCGCCGCGATTTTTTTCTCATACACGGCTTCTTTAAAATAACCCCGTAAAAAATAGTCGAGTCAAGTGATACTTGAGTATTTAATAATTAAATTATTAAATATTTCTTTTACAATAAAATTATGAGATTATCAATTAAACGAGGAAAATTCAATAAGCAAGTAGATTAACAAGTTACTTGAACTGTATCAATTGTTTTGTAATAAGAGACCATTTGAATCGTGCACACGTGGTACTTATTAATATTAGATTTAAATATAATTAAAATCAAAAGTCGTCGTGGTGCAGCGGCACATCGTCTGCTTAGAAACGCGACGGTTTTGGGTTCGATTTCCACTTGGAGGCATTCCCCAACACTTGCAGCATGTTCTTTAATAAGTTATTTTCATTTCCCCGTTCTAGTAACAAGCCAAAGTTATCACGCAATGTATGGAAAATTTAGCAGAAAATTGGGAAGAGAGTGTCTGAACAAGAGTTCGATCTGCATCCCCGGTTATATGCGGTATAAATAAATCTTAATTTCGAACTTATATAAATAAATAGCTATTATATTTAATTTAAAATTTGCAGCGAAAAGTTCTTCCTTTAGGAAGACTTCCTTCATACTTTTTTCTATTGTTTAAGGTTGATATCTAATTACAATACTTAGAAATTAGACACGACGATATTTAATTACTTGGCTCAATGAACACGATTAGCTATTGCTAATAAAGCGTGTTGAAACAAAAAAAATATGGAACTATAAAAAATATATAGAAACCTTCTGATTTTCAAATATATTTATTTTTTATTTTACTCACAAATAGTAGCCGTTTATTTTTGTAAGTTATAAAAAGTAATATCTCGACAGTTCCTGTAGGAATTTAGAGAATGTCTTTTATGAGAGCACTAAAGTGCTCCCCTTTACCCAAGGAATCTACAAGCCAAATCTTAGCAGTTTAGAAGTTTTGTCTGTGCATCCTCTGTCAGTCACTCAGTAACAAAAGAGTTTTATATAGATTAAAAATATAAGAATATAGCACAGGCATTTATATTATGTTTCTTTTGTTTCAGGGTATAACTTGGGGCAAAGCGTTCTTAGTAGCAGCAGAAAACAATGCCGCGTTACCATATCTGTCCACTAGAGAATGCCAACTTGGAGGATATAGGATTTGCACAGTCAATTTCCACCCAAAGCCCTCGTTCCTACCATCCAGTAGTAATATAGACAAAAAAGATGCCCTTCTATATATTGCTGTGCCAGAAAACAAACATTGGCTCGGTGCTGCTCCTCTACCAGATATGGCAAAGCAAATTTTAGATTGCCGTGGTTCTTCCGGTTCCAATGTAGAATATCTTTTAAGGCTAGCAGATTTCATGCGAGACGAAATCCCTGAAGCTTTAGATGATCATTTGTTCTCTTTGGAGAGATTGGTTAGGAAATTTGCAGCGGACATGAGGATATGTTTGAGGAGTTTAATGGGTGAAGAGAAGGAGGAACGTGAACCGGAACAAGCCCAATCTCCAGCACCCAGTTTTCAATTTGCCTCAAGAATTCCTGATAAGAAATTACGTTGTGTCAATATGTGATTATTTCCAGATTGGTTCACAAGGCTAGGCAAGGTATTTTTGTGGCTGGCCACGTAATTTTGTTTATTATGAAACTTCCAAATACCAAATGTGATGACAAGTTATGCGTCGTTCCTGGATTTGTGAATGCTGATCTCGTTATTTAATGTCACTTCTCATTGAATATATGGGAGCAATTCAGAAAATTGATGATAGCGTAGATTAGACAATGCTCCTTAAAGAGAAATAGACTCCACCATATAAGCAAAGACCCCTTATAATATAGCTAATTCTTTGTCTATGAGTATTGAAATAATTTTGGTAGGACTCATTAAAAGATTGCTGATAAAACACTGAGAAGTTAAGAATATTGCAAGCAATTTGATCGAATTCAAAGGCAGTTTTGGCCAAACTAAGACTGTAGACAAAAAAAACATTATGTACTAATGAATTCTTTGTCTATTTAAAAATATATAGATATAAATTTAAAAATATTTAACTTTACGAACCTAACTTAAATAAATATGACTTATAAAACGACTAAATAACGCAACTTCTAAAGTTAATTTTGCAATTATTTATCTTATTGTCTACAATTGTGATAGTTTAATATATAGGGTGATGTAATTGCCTTATTTTTTAATGTAGGCCATGTTTTGATAACGTTGACATGTAACGTAACTTCCTATTACATTGACATTTTATACAGTTTTATGAAGACTTTTGTTATGATTGCCTTTTTGGTATATTTGCTATTCTATAAATCTTAAGGTATTCATTACGAATCCTAGGCCGAACTGGGTTTCCCAACATTAAATCTAAATTATTCTAATATTATCTGTATTGATAATGAAGAAAAAACAATATGGAAGACTAAGAGATAACAATTCGGCAGAAAATGGGGAACGGAATGTCTTAACTCTAGGTTCCCTCTGCCTACCCTGCTGTGTGCGGGATACAGCGTGAAGCTGAAAAAAAAACTATTTGGACCATAACACGTTCACAATGTAATATTTTATACTCTCAGTGACTAATTTAGCTACCTAATAAGGTTTATAACTATAATTTATTTTATGAATAAAAATATTTTGTTATGGCTATATATTCATTAAACTTTTATTTAGTTTCTTCTTTAAACGCTTTTCAACTGTCGATGTTATTAATCCAGATTTCAGAAAGTGGAGAACTATCTTGATGGGAACGAAATGTCTAAAAACACTAGGTTCCCAGGTTCCCTCTGCCTACCTTGCTATGTGCTGGAAAAAATGTTGGCTTTGTGGTGATACTTTATAGAAATGTGAATAAGGCAATTATTTGACTAACTAAATGCTATTTTACATTTTGACTCAACTAAAATAAAAAAAAAACTCGAGTCAAAAAAAAAAATGCTAGCTTAATAAATGTAACTGATATCTATGAATATTGTTGTTGACAAAGTATTATAATAATAATGATCAAAAGCTGTTAGATTTAAGCTGTGATTTTATGTATAAAGATTCTTTTTAATATATTTGTGTTAATAAATTTTGTTGTTTGGTCTAAAGTATTCTATGTAAACTAAGAAATGTAACAATTTTGTATGGATTTTGTAATCTACTATGTAAGGCTAAGCCTATGTTTAATATAATAAATTAATGACTTATTATATTTGGTTTTTTTTCGAAATCCTTTGTAAATAATATTTTTAATCTTGAATTTTCATAGATAGTATTTTAACCCACAAGTAAGACAATTCTGTAATGCAATTGTAAAAGTTATTAGTTGTGTAGTAATTGTTGTTGTTTCAATTGATTTTAATTAAATAATTGATATAAATGCATATTTCATTAATTCAATTATTATTTTAGACGAGTAAAAAGATGATTAAAAATATTAAATAATTTACTCCCAATATTAATACTTAGTATGGATCCTATTAAATTCAGAATTTCTGTACATTTATGACAGTTATTAGCGCCTGAATTTATTGTCATAATTATTAAGCATATTTTTTTAAATATTTTTGTATTTGAAAATATTTTTTTTAAGAATTCCAAAATAAAAATTATTTGTACATTAAAATAAAAATATAAAACTATACAGCGCCATCTCATAAAATATTTTGTACTAAAATTAATTTAAAAATGCATTACTTAAAACAAAGATGGCGCTGCGTTGTCGTCGTGCCATAATCTGTTGATATTAAAAATACATCTGTTCAAGTTGCTTGACCTATGAGAATGAGAGATAAGTTAATTTTCTTACATATTCTTCTAATTCTCCAATGGTTTGTATAAATTAGTAGCCACACAATAATCAGAAGAGTTATAATTTTCAAATACATGTGTACAGTACGGTGAACAAGTTGTGGCCGCCCTGAAAAGTTAGTTAAGACAGTAGACACTATGGCTCCGTGCAGGACTACAGCACCACGCAGCGTATGCTAATTTATAGGCTGTCAGAGCCTAGAGCTTACGTATTGTTAAAATTTTATTTTGTACTTTATTGGAAATTATTGTTTTTAGAAATACTTGTGCAAATGATTATAATAATATCCAATACTAGTCAATTGAAACGTTATTTTACTGGAAATTATTCCAGCAATGTGTTGTAGCTTTGACCATAAAAAGGAAATAAGTCATAGAAATTATTTTATTATTATTAAAATACGCAATATAGAAATGTTTATTATTATAGTCCGACAGAACCGGTATTACATATGGGAAGCACGCGCGGTAGAATTGCGCAGAACGCATATTTTGATATCCGGACATAGACGCCCTCTCACGCCGCACCGATTCCCCGCTAGGGCTCGCCGGGAATCGGTGCGGCGTGTGGCGGGGCGGTCACTAGACTACGGTACAGTCGAGCGCAACGCTGTCAGTTCATTACTATGAAATATGAATATATTATCATATGATAGCGTCATATATACGAAATGGCGCAGTAAAGCATATTTATCTAGTAATATTATAATAATTAGTGTGTTAGATTAAGCAACATGGAAAATCAAGTTATGGATAAGCAAATTTAAAAATTAAATAAAGTA
>JAAIXJ010000105.1:371087-465250 GCA_013403705.1 Heliconius hermathena
GTGAGAATGAAGAAGAACGTGCTCAGCTGGTTTGGGCACGTCGAACGAATGAGTGATGAAAGAATGGCAAAAAAGATTTATGATGGAAAAGTGAGCGGTAAGAGAGGTAGGGGGAGACCTCGGTTGACCTTCGAAAACACAGTATCAAAGATACTGGAGGAAGGTCACGTAAAAAGCATGAGGACCCCCCGAAGGGCATGTATGAAGAGGTTGATGACAGTGGACGAGGCGAAAGAGGTATATAGAGACCGTAGCGTTTGGCGCTCCGTTCTCTCTGACTACCCCGCAGGGGATAAAGCGTGAAGCTAAGTTAAGTTAAGTTAAGTTAGTTATTCAAAATTTGGAATATACCAAATTTTTCATAAAATTTCCGACTTCATCATTCATCTTTGCATTATCTTTCGACATAAATTTGTACACTCGCAATATTATATGTTTCTTGTGTTTCTTCTCTGGAAAATTCACTCTTATTTTGAAGGAAGGGCATAACAATCTTCACCTATTCAGCTAAAACAATATTATTCATATCAGCTAAAACATATATATCGTTGCTGATAGTTTTAATAATAATTGTTGTTTATTATTACAGATAGATGAAGGCCCAGTAAAATCATTTTTTTCTGTTGAAGTTACCACATCTGTGTGTGTTTTATGCGGGGTATTAAGTATTTTGTCCTTTTTAATGTAAATAATTGAGTTGACTTTTTCTGTTTGTACTTCGTCATCACATACTTGGCTATAAATATATCTATTACATGGAAATGTATTTCTTACATTGTAGAATTTCTCATTTTCTTGACTTAATAAAACGATAAGTCGAACATTTTGCTTTGATGTTAACAGGTGACAAAGCTTACATTTTTTCTACTTTTGGCCACAATGAGCGCTGCGAGCGATCATGATATCCCCACCTAGTACTTCGCACCCTGCCAATAAATAGTTAACAATCGCAAAAGTTAACTGCAGAGAGCACAGAACACATATACCCAAAGGGCAGAGAGCCAACGACTTGTTGATAGTTCTCTATAGTGGTTATTAGAGTACGACATGTTCAAGAGAGAATTTATTAAAAAAATATATATATCACATTTCCTTTATTTTTTTTAATTAATATTCAATTCAAAATATTCTTTATTCGAATAAACTTTCCAATCGTTCTGACGAATCAAAAATTTAAATATGAAAAGAAAAACGAGAGAGAAAAAGAGACGACGAGAAATTTTACATTTGCTCTTTCCAATATAGATGTTATAATGTATGTGTAATCCTAAGAATCGATATTGTAAGTATGTAACTTATGATTTATATATAACACTAACATATTTTTGTTCTCTATCTAGCTTTCTACTGAATAGAATTGTATGAAGAAAAAAATATTATGTTACAAATAATGTGAAAGTACAAATAAAACACAGGAAATGCACTAAACATATTTAATAATTTCACATCATCATACGACATCAATACAAATAATATATAATACCATCAAATATACAAACAAGATGAGAAACATCGATAAGTTTATTTTACTTAATTTTGATATTTACATTTACTTCGTTTATATCCATACAAAAAAAAATTCTACAGATATTCCAAAAGAAACCTAAACATTTCTTATCATTTCTATGCAAAAAGAAATAGTTGTACTAAATTATAATGCCATTTTGTTTCTAAAAAGCAAAATTTAAAAGCTCCTATTAATTATTTTTACTATTTACACTAATATTTGTTTCATATCTAAAATTATAAACTAATTAAGTACAATTAATATAATTATTATTTTGTTCGAATCAAAAACACAAGTAAAACTAAAAAGAAGACTAGATTTTACTATTATTTTGAAATATTTATTTTAAACAATTAATTTAGTTATTGAACTTCCTAATGAAAGAATAATTTAAATTTCAAAAATATTTAATTTATTGAGTTTTATTTTAATTTGTTATTCAACAAATTATAATGGAACTGAATAAATTGAATATTTTATATCAACTAATAAAGATTAAAATTTAAAAAGTGATCTACCAAAAGTGGTGTACTTAAAGACCTTCAAATATCCATACACAAACTCTTAGTAAATTATTATTATTTTGTAATCTAAATTATTTTCTTTTCTAAATTTCAAAAAATTATTAAGCTAAATAAAGAAACAAAGAAGTCATGGACACAATTACTTAATAAAAAAATAAGCTATTGTTGATAATACTTTCTTATAATACACTGATTCACAAACAAACTTTGGTACTTAGTATTTACATATAAAATAAGAAAAATAAATATTTACATAATAAATGAAATATTATGCTGATCTTACACTACTATTAAACTACGGTAATTATTTTTTATAAGAAATCTAAGAATAAATATTAAAAACAAAAATGACGCGGTACTACGTCTTAATATAGCAACTTAATAAAAAAAATAATCATATAAAGCATCTTATAAAAAAACAGCATAAGCAAAGTATATTTAATTTAAAACTTACACTAAAATTTGGAGACACACTCATAAATAAATTAAAAAAGTCAATATAGATAATAAAAATATTTAACTAAACTTATTATATAGTCTGTAGACTTTTCTGACGTTTATATTCTAAGGTGGGAAACAAGAAATTGCTACATTATACTATATTATGATAATTTAAAATGCGACTAATCTCATAGAATATAATGATTAAAAGTATTACTAAAAAAATACTGACGAAAAGATTTAACTAATCATGCTCATTTTTTTTCAGCTTCACACTGTATCCCGCAAATAGCAGAGTATAAAATATTTTGTGTATTCTATATTTGAAAGCTTTGGTAAAACGCTTTGCAAATAAACAATATCTATTAAAAATTTACTTAATTCTTTGAAAAAAAAATTCATTGTATATAACGTAGGTACACGTTAAAATATTGAAAAAATATAATAATATTAAGAATATAATAGGTAAATAGCGTGAAATATTTATCTCATCTAACAATAAAATGTTTCCAATCTGCTTCTCTTGTCATTTTTTATAATTTTATTTAAAAAAATTCCAAAATACTGTCAAATATCCATCCTCATGCCCTATCTTTACCATATCACTCATTATTCCAATATTTAAAACAAACTCAACTACCAAGTCAATAAAACTGACTTCACCATCTCAAAGAACCAAATCTCAACAATTTTCTCAATATTAATACCAATTTATAATAAATAATTTTATTTTATAAAGGGAAATTCGCTGTCACTCTCGTCCCCGGAACCGTCGTAGCTGGACGGCGGCGTGTCTAACTGAGGTAGACCCAAATCCAGGTATTCCTGGTTAGCTGTAACTGTTAGTATTTTGTCTAGATCTTCTACTAATTCGGTAAAGGACGGTCTGTCGCCCGGAGAGAAGGACCAACATTCACGCATTAACATGTATCTGAAAAAAAGTAATTAAAGTTAAAGTATAGAAAATAAAAGTAAGTAGAAAAGCAAGTAAATACTTATTAAAAAAAACATATAAAAATTTGAACGTAGCGGGATTGCGGGAAGTGTGGAATAACACTTTAAAAATGTAAAAAATTTGTAGATCTAATTTTCTAAGAATTATTAATAATGGTACATGTTATATTATTAAGGGATGTTACAGATAAAAATTCTAACTTTGGTAAATTTTATATTTTTTATAGAAACCTACACAGAAACGTAACAAACAACACAGAAACGTAACAAAGTCCTAAATATCTTTAAATTCGTGCAAACTGGAAACTGAAACATTTATCAATCCTGATTTGCTGAAAAAATTAGAAAGCTGACAAAAGATTGCTTTTGTTTATTAACTTTACTTTTCACCACATACCAAGATGAATAGAAAGAAAGAATCAGTAGTTTTTAATGAATATATTGTACCTTCACTATAAAATATTTGATATATTTATATAATCAGAAAATTCAAAAAATAATTTAATGTTTAATAATAATAATAACATAAAAACTTACATTTCAAGACTACAACACGGTGGTTTCTCCATCCTATGTCCAGCGCTCAAATGCTGGTACATGTACTGCCCGGGGACAGTGGGGTATGGTGTTCCACCCAAAGTCATTATTTCCCAGAGTAGAACTCCGAATGACCAGCTGAAAAAAGAACATATTTTATTATAATATGTTTAAAGATAGAGAAGTAGTAACATTTTTGTTTCTTGTTAATTTTTCATTGAATATGTCATGGTCAACCAAACCGAACCAGATCAGGAAAAAAAATATCTACAATATCATCTATTTTCTCATTTAGGTACGACAAAATGCATAAGACATGTAATATTTGAAAAGAAGACCAGAAAGTGGTCACCTTAACACTTAAGTTCCCTTTGGCTACCCTGTTATGCGGGATAAAGCGTGAAGCCCAAAAAATATAATAAAAAAGCAATAAAAATACCAGGCCAGTCGTGCAGCAGCGGCACGAGGTGTGACTGTAAAACCGACAGGTTGTGGGTTCGATCCCCACACGAGGAGATGAAATATTTACTAAAATTTATATTTCCGTTTCTTCACTCAACACGCAATGCCTCCAGAATTCGGCAGAAAGTGGGGAACGGAGTATCTTAACACTAGGTTCCCTCTGCCTACCCTGCTGTGTGCAGGATACAGCGTGAAGCTGATTTATTATTTTTTTTTAAATAAAAACACTCACACATCAGTCTGCGTAGTGAACACTTTGTGATACAAAGATTCAGGCGCCATCCACCGCACCGGCAGCCTGCCTTCAGTCTTCTTACGGTAGTAGTCGTTGCTGTGGACATCCTTAGCAAGACCGAAGTCAGCTATTTTGAGGACGCAGTCGTCTGACACGAGGACGTTTCGAGCTGCCAGATCTCGATGGATACACTGGAAAGTTAGTTTTATTTCTATTATTATTCTTAGCCAGGCGAGGCGAGGCGAGGCCAGTCGTGGCGCAGCGGCACGAGGTGTGACTGTAAAACCGACTGATTGTGGGTTCGATCCCCACTCGAGGAGATGAAATATTTACTTAAATTTATATTTCCATTTCTTCGCTCTGGTGTCGAGGTTAAGCGCGGCGTTGAGTTCTGCCACTCAACACGCAATGCCTCCAAAATTCGGCAGAAAGTGAGGAAGAGAGTGTCTTAACACTAGGTTCCCTCTGCCTACCCTGCTGTGTGCGGAAAACAGCGTGAAGCTGTTTTTTTTATTATTTTTAATTTTAAGGTCAGTTTGGCCCAGAATCACAAGCGCAAAACTGTAAACGCGACAGGTTGTGGGTTCCGCCACCCTACATTCAATGCTTCCAGAATTTGGCGGAAAGTGGAGAACGGAAGTGCCTTAATAAGTACGAAGTGTTTTAACACTAGGTTCCCAGGTTCCCGTTCCCTACTTAGCTCTATCTATGGATGGGATTTAATGTTACAACGTTTAATTGAGAATATTTTTTGAAGTTATTCTTAAATGTGGCATTTTGTGTTTAATTGACATTAAACATGTAAATCTTACCCTTCTCGACGCTAAGTATTCCATCCCTCTAGCAACTTGATAGGAGAACGATACTAAATCTTTTTGTGTTAACGTTTTCTTTTCTTTCATATCTTCTGCTGGTGATTCGTATCTAGAAAATAAAGTTTTGATTATGTAAGTAAAATTTGGAACATTTTTAATTTTAAGATTTATTTAATAGTTTAGATTTTTTTTCTTTAAAATATTAAAGGGTAAGATAATTACAATTAGTTTTTTAGTAGAAAAAGATTTAATTTTAACTTATAGTTTTTACGACATTATCATAAATTATATAGAGATTAAAAAAATGTTTTCTATAACTTATCGTATCTCCCTTTCACATATAGGCAGGCAAAGGAAGGCGTGCATCTAATATTTTCATTTCCTCGTTCTGGTAACGAGGCAAAACACTGGATTGAGTTCTGCCACTCAATACAACACTCAATGCCTCCAGAATTCGGTAGAAAGTGGGGAACGAAAGTGACTTAATGAGAACGGTGTGTTAACTTTACATTAGGTTCTCAAGTTCCTTCTGCCTATCCTCCCATGTACAGGATATGGTGTGAAACTAAAAAAAACCAACCTATTTCCAGGTCGATGGTTTCTCAAAAACTCTCTTAAGTTGCCATTAGGCGCGTATTCCACGATAACGTATAGCGGTCCATCTTGAGTGCAGCATCCCAACAGATTGATTATATTGACGTGTTTTCCTATCATCTTCATCATCTCCATTTCTGATACTAGCGCCATCATTTCAGCGTCTGTGTGGCCCTCTGCAATTAGAAATATATTGTATAACTTGCATTACGAAATTAATATAATAATAAATCAAACTTTATATAACGCGCACAGGAGGGTAGGCAGAGGGAACCTAGTGTTAAGTAACTCCGTTCCCCACTTTCTGCCGAATTCTGGAGGCGTTGCATGTTGAGTGGCGGAACTCAACACCGAAGCAATGAACCAGTCGAATTTACAGTCACACTTTGTGCCCCTGCGCCTCGGCTGGCCTCCTATTATATTTATAAAAATACCAGAATTTATTTTCTCTATTTAACGTGATGTTGACAAAGTTATCAGTATCAAATGACACGAATAAATTTAACTCCAGGATTTTCAAAGTAAAAATATTCTTTGTTCAATTAGGCTATTGCAAACACTTTTAAATAGTAAAATTATACAAAAATGTCAGTAGAATCAGTCCCACAGCAAGCTACCACCTGCACGGAAGCCAGGCATTAATGTAAGAGAATTCTTGTATTATAAAAATATATGAACAATCTGTACCAGATTTCCATCCATGTAATTGGGTTCTCATGACTAATGCAGAACTACTATAATAAAATGTAATTTAATAGTATATACCTTTTAACATCTTAACAGCCACAACCGACTGCAGCCCCGGTTTCAATATTCCAACGCATTCAGCCTTTACAACTTTTCCGAACTCTCCTTCGCCCAGCACTTTGCCAATACAGAGAGACTCTCTCGGCACTTCCCAGTCGATGTCTACTGGTAGCTCGTATTCGGACATCATCATGGCGTCCGTGTTACTTTGGACTTGTGATAACTTTTGTTTTTCTATTTTCACCACTGGCATCAGCTGTTGGGAAAGGTTTCGTTTAGAAAATATTTATTTTTCTAATTAATATGTGAAGCATGAACTTTTCTTATTTAATTATAACATTATTGACTAACATATTTCATTTCTTTTCTTGACATGCTTTTATATAACAACATTATATGATTAGGTTTAAACTTTGTGTCATTAAATTCTATTTTTGTAAAAATATAGTAGATTATTCTCACATAAATACTAATACAATTTCTAAAAGGTGGAAGGATTCTATAACATATATTTATCTTTTTAGCTTCACGCTGTATCCCACACATAGTAGGCAGAGGGAACCTGGGAACCTAGTGTTAATAAACTCTGTTTCCATTGAGAACCTCCCATTCCCCTTTTTTCGCCAAATTTTGGAGGAATTGCGTGTTGAGTAGCAAAATTCAACGACGCGCTTTGCCTCAACACAAGAGCGAAGAAATTAAAATATTAAACATCTGTCGTGTTTATATTTATACGCTTGTGCATATAGAAAATATAATAAATCTAAAAATCATATAAATAAATAATATTCATACAGTTAAAATATCTATATGTATACATAACACTTTAAAAACTTACCAATCCTTCTCCAGCCGCATTCATAGTTCCATTCATCTGTGGTTTCTCCACTGTCACTTTCTTCGTCCAATGTGTAACTATCACAGCTCTTGCCGTCTCTATCGCCAGCTGCTTCTTCTCTTTCTCTTGCCTTAACTTCTTAAATATCATAACTACTATGATGGCTGCCACGAAGAACATTGCGCCCAATACTGCTGTCACCACGTTTACCACTACGGTGTGTTTACCGTGGTCCAGCACTTCTGTTATTGGTAGAGCTGTATGTTGATTGGAGATAGTTTTATTTAGTAAAAAACAAAAATATTTTTATTGTTTATAAGTGGAATTAACTTAAATTATATTAGCGGCGTTGAGTTCCGCTACTCAACACGCAATGCCTCCAGAATTCGGCAGAAAGTGGGGAACGGAGTGTCTTAACACTAGGTTCCCTCTGCCTACCCTGCTGTGTGCGGGATACAGCGTGAAGCTAATTTAATTAAATTTTTTTTTTCATTATATTCTATTCTATTCAGCGTTTACCGCTGTTTAGTTCTGAGAGAGCGTCATCTGTCAGTCGGTCAGTAAAGTAAGTCAGTAATATATGTATAATAATTAAAAACTCACAATCTAAAACGGTGAGATATCCTTTAGCTGTAGTATTGCCCAAGCTGTTGAGAGCCACACAGACATACCATCCCTCGTCCTCGTTAGTCACGTTGTATATAGTTAGCTGTTCGGGCTTATCTTCCGGGTTTTCGCTCTGAAAAGCAAAATTTATATTGAAAATCTAAATAATGCTTTGGGAAGGTGACCTAGTTTAACATGCGGTTTTGATATTAGAGAAATATGCGTATGCAAGTATTAAGGTAAATATTATAACTAATGATTTTAACGAATTTTGACTAGATAAAGATTTTTGTTCTAAATTGTGACTTTAAAATTAATAATTAATGTATTTAGATTTTTGTTTAAAATTTATGGTATTTGTCTTAAAAAAATCTAAGAAAACTACTACTACTACTACTACCTAATAAAAATAAGAAGATCCAAGGCCTAAAACTACGCCTTATATTATTTTGTTCTATGGATTTTTAATAAGTATTATATAAGTTATGAGTTTAGTAGTAAGCAATCGTTTATAAACAAATAATTTTATATTCTAGGTAAACACAAATTAACGTTGGATCACGCACATAAAATTAGTTTAAAATGTCTTCAGACAAAGCTTTATCTTATATATATTCTATATTTATAATAAAATCGTAAGTGTTCGGTGTCTGTACATGCAATATATATCTCTTTGTATGTTCGTGTCTTCATGATAATCTCAAAAAAAGGCTTAAATGATTTAACTGCAATTCCATTATAGTATTTTAGAAAATTTGCCTGTGTTTTAAAGAATGATGTTCCACAAAATTGCTATAAATAACTGCTTTATAGCATTGACTGCAACTATACTTTTCAATATAGGTAAAGATATTGTTTTAAAAATGTTATTATTATTAGAAAACTACTACAAATATACATACATTGATATTTAATATTAATAAGCAAATTTTAATTGTAGAGGCTGGTCGTGGCGAAGGGGCACAAGCTGTGCGTGACTGGTTGTGGGTTCGCCTTCGCTCACTTGAGGAAATGAAATATTTATTTAAATTTATATTTCAGCAAAACGCGGCGTTGAATTCCGCCACTACTACATACGCAATACCCCCAGAATTCAGTGGAAAGTGTGGAACGGGGTACCTTAGCACTATGTTCCCTGCCTACCCTGCTGTGTGCGGGATACAGCGTGAAGTTGATTTTATTTGTATGTACGTGCCAAGAGCGTGGGATTTTATGTTATATATTAACATATAGTAGGTTGAACACTTATTTAGGCCAATGACATACCTTTTCACGAATACATTAAATGATAAACACGTAAAAATATTTTCTTAGCTTCACGCTGAACCGCGCACATAGTAGGAAGGCGGAGGGAACCTAGCAACCTAGTATTAAGACAATCCGTTCCTATTAAAAAACTTTCATTCTCCACTTGCCGGCATATTCTAGAGGCAGTGCGTGTTGATTGCTTCGTTACCATAGTAAGAAAACGAATATATATATATATNTATATATATATATATATATATATTCCTTCAATGGAAATCGAATTTGCAACCTGCCTTTTACAGTCGCATGATTGTGCCCCTGCGCTACGACTGGCTTTAATAAAATGATTTTAACTTCAATTTTATTAAACAAGCAAGCAACCAAACGACAAATATAACGTGCCAAGAAACTAAATAATAATATTACAAACTAATTTGATTTTTAAAGAACATGATTACTTTGCAAAGCTGAAAAAACATTTAATTCATGCATATATACATATATAAAACAATAGATAAAACATTTATTTATTTTATTTTATATACATAAAAGAAACTTATTTCTAGATAAAATTAATTAAAAAAAGCATATTGGATTAAATTTAACAACAAAACATGCCACAAAACCGAACATCCATGCGTTAGCCACAAACCCTCACCGTCACAATTTTGGATACATCTTTATAGACTATAGACTCTTTAGTGGACACGTCGGTAGTGGTCTCATTGTAAATGTACTCGTGTTTATTGAAGTACATCCAGTACAGAGACGGATGGAGATCGGTGAGGAAGTCGCAAGAGAACCTGGCGGTCTCACCGACCAATTTCGTTTGGTTTACAGCACCTTGAGTCAGTACTGGCTTCGCGTATAGCCGTTCTAGGAAGAAAGATAGTGTTTGTGTTATAGAGATGATGGTTGATATATGTTTTGTTATTAGAACATGATTTAGTTTTTTATTTGGAGAATTTGTAAAATTTCAACAATGAGATTATGCGAGAAATTTTTACACATAATAAATTAGTCTTAACCGTGCCTAATTCTTAGCTTAGTTCAAAGTGTAAGATTTTTGTGCATATTTTTTATAAGGTTATTTTCTTTTTACAGTTATGCATCTTAACCCATTTGTTTTTATACACTACACACTTACACTACATGAAAGAGTGCATAAGAACCCTAAAGTAACAAAAAGAGTTAACCGCCACCATATATTATACAATTTTCCATAGACTCCCATTACCAACATAATTTTGATTATTACATGATTTATACAAATTAACTTAAAAAAATAATTTTCCATACATGTTTTTTCCAACGATATTATTATAACCTCCACCTAAATCCAAAAAAACCAATGGCACCTCAACTATATCTCCGAACGGAACCGGTGAATCGCTCGGCCCAACTTCTGAATCTTTAACGGAATTGTTCGTTGGTCTGATCCAGTATACAACGGGTTCTAAGTCGGATACAGGTGGGCAAGTCAAGCTCACTGTATCGTTGACCAGTACCGTTATGTTCCCAGGATATCCCTCTTTAATGTACGGCTTCGATGGATATCGTTCTATGACGTTAAAAATTGGTGCTTAAACTTTTTCCTTACACTTTTGTATAAAACGGAAATATTATGAAGATATATGTACATATTGACAACGAAGTAAGTCAGTAGCACCAGTGACAAAACCCTCTTTTCTACTAATTCAAAAGATTTCCTTTTAATTTCGTTCAAAAGATTTCGTTTTAGTTATAATAAAGGATTTAATTTCAAATACAAAATTTCATTGTAATTACCTTGAATATGTAAAGTGTATGTATGCTCAATACATCCCAATTCGTTGCAAACTTTACATGTATAGTTGCCATTGTCAGCTTTGGTCAATTCGTCGAGTGCCATCGACCACTTTCCGTACGAAGGCTTAAAGTAAACCCTCGATATGGGCGTCCCGTTATTCTTGTACCACGTTATGTTTGGCATTGGGTTGCCTAAATTATAAAAAAAAGGATTAAAGACATATAAAATACTTATGTTAAGTATCTTTTCTTGTTTTAACTAAGCTAAGAAACTATTTAATACAGTCTATTAAGATAATTAAATATATAACAATCAGGCTTAATGATAAAAATTATCGATATATAGGTTGTACGTTTGAGCCCATCACTATTGGGACATATGTATGTCTGCAGGAAAAATATTTTTATGATGACCATAAAAAATGCCTAATACTTAATTAAGGCAAATTAGGTATTAATAGAATAAGACAAAAATATTAGGTATTTCTACTATACATTGTTTATTTATATAAAAAAGTACTTTGTAATATTCCAAAATATATTTATTTACGCTCTCTCCCGCATATGTAGGTAGGGATATTAGTCGGATCTCAACAGTACGCTTTGTCTTATTACGAGATAGAGAAAATAAAAAAAAATCCCCAATTAGGATTCGATTCACAGTCGCGTTGACAGTCACACGACGGCACACATAAAATAACTAAATACAATCCAAGACATGCCGCGGATATCTAAAATTTGTTACACTGTAACTAATATTCCTAACTACCTTCAGATGCACATTTGAAGCGGACGGAACTTCCTGCCGGTTTCATTTCCATCTTGAACAATTTGGACGGATGTTTGAACTTGGGTGCGTACTTAGATTTAGTATCATCAACATGTCCATAATTGAGATGTTCTTTCTCATTCTTCTCATCAAGATCATCGTCTTTGTTGTCGTATTCTTTGAATCTTAGTTTTTGTTCTGTGCCATTTTCTTCGATAGTATTGTTTTCAACTAATGGAGCTGAGTGTTGTGAGAGAATCTCTGGCATCGGTCGTAAGTCCACGTCTATATCTGATTGATATTCTGTGAAAAAATATATATTTTATGTATTATTTTTATCGATATATCTCTATTGAGGTTAGTGACGCGACAAGTGGTGGGTTCGATTACCACGAATGAAATATTTAATATTTTCATTTTCTAGCTCTGGATACATGGGGAAGCTAAAAAAGAAATTATAAATTTCTATTTTCACTTTCATATGAGTTAAAATATTTATACAATTCAATAGTTTATATAAAGTTTATAAACATTTTTAACATAGTTTAAAATTATAAATAATTCTTCATCTAATCCGACTACAAAACTTTATTATATCATTCCATATAAATTCAAAGAGATTACGATAATAAAATAAGGAATGGACCAGGCTAGTGAATTATACAAGGAATATAAAAAAAACATAAATAAATCAGCTTCATGCTGTTTTCTGCACACAGCAGGGCAGGCAGAGGGAACTTGAGGCAAGTGTTGAGACACTCCGTTCCCCACTTTCTGCCGAATTATAGAGGCATTGCGTGTTGAGTGCCGGAACTCAACATCGCGCTTTACCTCGACACCAGAGCGAAGAAATGTAAATGTCAATTTAAATAAATGTTTCATTTACAGGGAATGTTTTAATTGAATAAATGTCGACGGTTGTATGGATTACATCTTACACTCGCCGGAATCCAGGACGTTTGGTGTTTACACATCTGGGCGGTAATAAAGACGCCGATTAAATATATTGAAATAAGGAGACAAACAGACAGTCAGGATGGAATTTAATATTATGTACAGAAAATAGCAAATGCTGTGGAGATTTAGTCCCTACTAAACCCACAAACTTCTCGACACATTTAGGGAAATATGTCGAGAAGTTTGTGGGTTTTTTGATATGGTTACATTTAAAAAATATTTCCGTGTCGTAATTTGGTTTTGACAAAGTGTGACCTTGTCGTCTAGGAATATCTAAAATTAATGTAGGATAAGAAATGGACATTTTACTAAAAATTCCTGCCTTTTATCCCCTCAAAAAGTATAGCAAAAATTATAATTATGAAATTTTTAATAATCAATATATGTAAATTATGAGGCCGGTCGTGGCGCAGCGGCACGAGGTGTGACTGCAAAATCGACTGGTTGTGGGTTCGATCCCCACTCGAGGAGATGAAATATTTACTTAAATTTATATTTCCATTTCTTCGCTCTGGTGTCGAGGTTAAGCGCGGCGTTGAGTTCTGCCCCTCAACACGCAATGCCTCCAGAATTCGGCAGAAAGTGGGGAACGGAGTGTCTTAACACTAGGTTCCCTCTGCCTACCCTGCTGTGTGCGGGATACAGCGTGAAGCTGATTTTAATATATGTAAATTATTAATAACTTTACCTTCACTGTTATCTACATTGAGATCTGCCTTGAGTTTAAGTGTTATGAACATGTCCTTGGCGTCTTCATCGGTCTGACAGCTGTACACGCCGGCGTCTTTCGCTCTGAATGATCTTATTCTGAACCTAAAAATGTAGAAATAAGTATAAGCAATGTATACTAATTTTGATATCACGGTGCATTTGTAATGTTCTTGATTAAGTAAGGATTTAAGTTTATTAGATTAAAATTGGGGCCAGTCATGGCGCAGGGGCACAAGTGTGCAACTGTAAACGTGACAGGTTGTGGGTTCGTATTCTACTCGAGTAAATGAGATATTTTCTTTGGTAACGAGGCAAAACGTAGTATTGACCACAATGCCTTCAAAATTCGAAAAGTGGGGCTCAATTTCTTTTCTTAAACCGCAATTTTATTGTTCGTCACATTGTTTTTAAGCTAGCGTTGAACAGAATTAGTAGGGTCACTGACTCACTGTGCGTACTCTGTATAAAGATGAAAAATGATTAAATAAATTAAAATACATTGTCCTATAATTTCTATCATAAGAGCCTTTTGGATACAATGTATTGAAATTGTACACAGGATTTTAATTCTAATCCTGTGGAAATTGTGTTATATCTATATTGCATGAAATATGCACACTCTGTACAAGCATATTTGAAAAAAAATATTTAAATAATAAAAAACAGACATAACTTACACAGATTTATTATATGATTTATTATTAAATACATCGAATTTATCATGTACATTTGAAACGCCAACCAAATCTCATCAATCGTCGATAATACTCAGATTTACTATGATTGATACAATCCTTGGTATTGAAATATCTAGAATACCACCTTGTTGGTATTGAATGTGAGTTATTACGTGTTTTAGTAACGGATAGAAAAGCATAAATATTGATGAAAGTTGTTTAAGTTAGGTTCATATCAAGGATATTTTTAGTTTTCCAGTTACAGTATGAGAATGTGATGAGAAAACACGCAAACAGCTTAATTTATGTAAGCTTAAGCGTTGTTCGTGGTGGCTTTATAAATACTTATGCATAATAAATACTCCGTTCCCCACTTTCCGACGAATTCTATAGACTTTGCGTGTTGAGTGGCGGAAGTTAACGTCGCAATTTGTCTTGTTTTTAGAGCGAAAAAATGAAAATATTAAATATTTCACTTCCTCAAGTGGATATCGAACCCACAACCTGTTGTGTTTACTTAACTTAACTACTTTACTAAACTTAACTTAACCAAAAGCTATAAATGATTAATTCTAAATGTTTGAAATAACTACAATACTATTCAACTACAGTATATTACATACAGTACGGTCGATGACCCAAGACTACAACTAAAAGCAAGAAAATTATTAAGATCAAATTAGGTCATCTCTCTACTGGTTACTTCACAACAGCCACGACTCATCTACCGTACTATGCAGAACACTGTCACCTACCATGGTTTCTGTAGCCCCATTCGTTGCTTAACTTGGCTGTCCAGATGACCTCCATTGTGAAACCACGATATTTTGCCACTTTGCGTTCTAAGTTTCAGACCGCAGATGAGTCGAAGTCTTTCATTCGTAGATACCTCAGCTACCGCTTCTATATTGTCTTCTGTAAGAGAAAATTAATCAATCAATCAATCAGCTTCACGCTGTATCCCGTACATTGCAGGGTAGGCTGAGGGAACCTAGTGTTAAGACACTCCGTTTCCCACTTTCTGCCGCGCTTTGCCTCGACACCAGAGTGAAGAAATGGAAATATAAATTTAAGTAAGTATTTCATTTCCTCGAGTGGAGTCACAACCAGTCGGTTTTAAAATCACACTTTGTGACCCTGCGCCACGACTGGCCTCAATGGAATTTAAAAATTATGAAAAATGTTTAAATTATATAAGTCATAAATAATTTAACAATTTATGCTCATACAAATTATTATTCATATAATATAAACGCTGTAATGTTAAATATTTAGTTTTTTCGAAAAGAACATATAAAGCTCTTTTCACTATAAATATGAGCAAGGATTATATTTATCCATTGGATTACTTGAGGGACTACTCTTAACATTCAGTCCTCAAAAGATGGAGATTCAAATATAGCTACGCGCAAATTAGTACGTAAAACAAAAAATCTGAACCTTTTTAAAAAAAAATTGTGCGGATAGAGGAGGATGAAATTTAGCGCAGTTATAGCTTCTATAGAGAAGGAGTGCGGAATTCTAATATTTTATAAAATAATTCATAAAAGCTCATTTACTATGACAATATACATTTTAGCACAAAGCGAAATACACGTTGCCATGGCAACGCGTCTTATAGTATAAATACCTAAATTTATATACAGTTTTCAATTACAAGCACTCAAAATACCAACACAAAAGATGAAAAACAAAAATTTAAATCCTACACGTGCAGCATATGCCGAATTGTTAACTTTGCCCTACCCTACCCTAAAAGTTACACTTATATTTATAGTATAAGTATGCGGTCGTAAAATGTTCGCAATATTTTCTGTAGAATGGTATGAGAGTTTTAAAGGATTAACGCAACGAATTATTACATTGTAAACAATGGAACTGGGCTTCGGTTACTTTTGTGTTGCTTTTTAATTATTAAATAAAAAAATCAGCTTCACGCTGTATCCCGCACACAGCAGGGTAGGCAGAGGGAACCTAGTGTTAAGACACTGCGTTCCCCACTTTCTGCCGAATTCTGGAGGCATTGCGTGTTGAGTGGCAGAACTCAACGCCGCGCTTAACCTCGACACCAGAGCGAAGAAATGGAAATATAAATTTAAGTAAATATTTCATCTCTTCAAGTGGGAATCGAACCCACAACCAGTCGGTTTTACAGTCACAGTTTGTGCCCCTGCGCCACGACTGGCCTTTTTTAATTATTCATATTTCAAAATTGTGATGAAGCAACGTGTTTCACATCATAGTATTAAGGATTAATTATATTTATACTAATATACAATATTAGCTGCACAGTTTGTTTGGTTGGACGCGCTAATCTCAAGAACTGCTGGTTTTAATTGAAATAATATTTTTATGTTAGGTACTTGAGGTCAGTCGTGGTGCTGGGGCTAGCCTAAGACTGTACACGCGACAGGTTGAGGGTTCGATTCCCACTCGAAATATTTTTTTTTACAGCTTCATGCTGTATCCCACACACAGCAGGGTAGGCAGAGGGAACCTAGTGTTAAGACACTCGGTTCCCACTTTCTACCGAAATAATTAATATTTGCATTTCCTTGCTTCTGATAACAAGGCAGAGCGCGGCGTTGAATCCCGCCGTTCATCACGGAATGACTCCGGAATTCGACAGAAAGTGGAGAACGCAAGTGTCTTAATGAGAACGGAGTGTCTTAACATTATGTTCCATTACCCATTTTCCGCCGAATTCTGGAGGCACTGCAAGCATTGTTGAGTGGCGAAATTGTAATTAATAATTATTTAATAACTATATTGGATTAAGTTGCAAAAAGTAATAACGTAATAAAGTTTTTATATACCTTTGTTACCGGTTTCAAGGTTAAGAGTTGTGGTGTTGAAGGGACGTATCTTTGTGACCCGAGATTTATGGGGTAATGATGTGACGTAATCAATAATCGATATCGATTTTTATTGTTTTTAAAAGTTAAATATTAAAAGTAATTTCTTTCTGCAAGCGAATATTTTATGACGAAGTAGAAGAGATACATGGTAAATTTATATTAAAAATAAAAAAAAAGAAAATTAAATCGGCTTCACGCTGTATCTCGCACACAGCAGGGTAGATAGAGGGATTCCAGTGTTAAGACACTCCGTTTCCCACTTTCCACCGAGATCTGGAGGCATTGCGTGTTAGGTAGCGGAATTCAACGCCGCGCTTTGCCTCAATACCAGAGCGAAGAAATAAATATTAAATAAATATACATTAAATAAATATTTCATCTCCTCGAGTGGGGATTGAACCCACAACCAGCCACGTTTACAGTCACACTTTGTGCCACTGCGCCACGACTGGCCTGACATTCTAATATATTTTAATAATAATGTATACGTTTAATGATAAAATGTATCAAATTATGGATCACTGCCTTGATTATTAATCAATAACATTTTTTGATCTATCGATAAATCTCTCGATACCACAATTCGCATACCAAAAATATCGATTTTGTTGCACATGCCGAACAGATGGAGACCTTTGCCTTTGTCATACAAAAAAAGCATTTCTCAAGATTCAATCACATTTTTTTCTTTCAAAAACCCGGCGTGAGGACTAAATGTTGACCATTCATTGCTATTTATAATTTCAATTCCCATAAGAAACAAGAAAGGATGTAACGTAAATGCAATTTTAAATTCGATTTAAAAATAAATTACAATAGTCGACCGTATCCTAATTTCTAAGTATTTAAATGCATCATTGATTTTTTGTTTCGTGCAAATATTTGTGTGTGATTTCAATTTATATTTTTATTATGTAAATAAGAATTTAGCTTCACGCTGTATCTCGCACACGTAGACCGTCGGTAGACAGAGGGAACCTAGTGTTAAGACACTCCGTTCCCTACTTTTCGCCGAGTTCTGGAGGCATTGCGTGTTCAGCGGCAGAACTCAACGCCGCGCTTGTCCTCGACACCAGAGCGAAGAAATGAAAATATAAATTTAAGTAAATATTTCATCTCCTCGAGTGGGGATCGAACCCACAACCAGTCGGTTTTACAGTCACACTTTGTGCTCTTGCGCCACGACTGGCCTCGTAATATGTAAATGTAAATAGTATTATAATAGTTGAAAGAACGACAGGATGCCCAAACTATGCAAATTATTTGTTGGTTAAGAAAAAAATATACTGATATCTTCAGTCTGCCTGTTAGAACGCGCGTTGTTTTTAGATTTACTTCACAAACTTCAAATCGTGCCTTTCTAGAAAAAATAAATCTAAGATCCTTTTCATAAGCTGTTGTTGAATGTTCCTTCTAACAGAAGAAGAAACCACGGTTCAATTTTAAACAAAAATAAAGAATTTTAAAAATATATATTAAAAAAACAAATTTATTCGATACATTTTAAAACATTGACAACATTTGTATTTTTTCTTTTTTTTTCTACCAGCTTTTAGGCAGAGGGAATCTAGTGTTTACACACACCTCCCCTCACTTTCCAGGCGAATTCTGGAGTCGTTGCGACTTGAGTGACGAAATTTAACGCCGCCTTTTGTCTTGAAACAAGAGCGAATATTAAATAATTCATTTCCTCGAGTGGAAATCGAACTCACGACCTGTTGCGTTTACAGTCACACGCTTGTCCCACTGCGTCACGACTGGTCTCTAGTTTTCTTAAAAATCATATTTTAATAGAAAACCATCTCACATCACCCGTCATCGTACAACAGCGCTATAAAGTATAAACAACGTCAAAGGTCAGCAACGACAAACAAGAATATCATAAAAAATATGAAAAAGAAAATGCAGTAAATCAAAAATTTTCAAACATAAAGAGAATAAACGAGATGGTACGTGTGGATCTTTTGTGATTTCATTCTGTATGGTTTTTTGATTGCTTGGAGTTAGTCCAAATAGATTTTTGTATGTGGGTGTTTAGGATTATTTCACATATATGTTGTATTTTAAATATTTTTTTGCATATTTTCACGCGTTCTCTCTTCTTTCTCTAAGGAAAGAAACTAGTTTAAATAACTAGCTTCAGAAGGTATTTGTTAAATGTTTTGCATTTCATTTTTAAGTTTTTAAATATTCTAAAAATAAATTTGAATTGAAATAACATATTTTGTTCCTTTTATAATTATGTTATATCAATTCATATATGATTTCTAACATTTCGTTTAATTTCTCTCATAGAATACGAGCTCTCTTGCTATTACTTTAGCATATTTTTTAGCTTTATTTTCAGCTCCACTCATAGCAGAGTAGACAGACGGGACCAGTTAACCAAGTGTCAAGGCACTCCGTTCTGATTTATACAATTCTATTTCCCATTTTCCGCCGAATTAGGAGGCATTGGCTCTTGAGTAGTGGAACTCAACGGGCACGCTTTGCCACGTTACTCAAGCGAGAAAAAGAAAACAAGCATTTAAATTATTATTAGCGAACCAATGATTTGACTTCTGAGTTTACTGTATTTGAACCAACAACTATCACAGATACCTAACGTGCTTTTTGACTGTAGAACAATTCTTTAAATAAAACAAACAAAACTAAAAAAACTAACCAAATCTAAATTTACTCGATAACTATTCTGACAATCCGTTTTTCATACAAAGTGTGTTATTTGTCGTTTAGAAACAGTATTTATATCTTTATGTCATATCTCATAACTCAGTTTCTTAGAGCCTTGGGCTAAACGAATCGAAGAAGAGACCTGTCGCCGTTTAGAATCGCGATGACGGCTTTATTAGAGAAGAAATATGAGTCGGTCCCTTAATTACGTTGAATCTACTAAACTTGGACTTATTTATGTGTTTTGTGCACATTTACGTATATATCCTTCTGATATTATTAATGTGGATGCTTGTGAGGGTGGATGTTTGTTCCACTTTCACGCAAAAACTACTAAGCGGAATTCGATGAAACTTTACTATATACAGCAGGATATGAGAAGAGAGAAGTAAAGTATTTCTATCTATTTATCTATATATAAAAAGCTACTACTATCTAATACCAACAAGATCCATCTAGCAAAGATATAAAAATACTTCATTCTCCAGAGTAGGAATCGAACCCACGACCGTCGCGTCAACAACAGAATACAACAACATCGTGTACTGATTATAAATTTGTCGAGTGTCAATTAAAAAAGCTTTTCGCTCCACTCAACTACCACTTACGTAAAACTCGACGACGTTTTGACGTTTGAGACATCTCTATAAATGAACATTTGTTGGCATTATAATATTTATGATGTGTCTGAAATGTACAGGGTGTTTTAGATTGGAATTTATAATTATTGTTTTTTTTTTTGTAAATTTATAATGGCAATGAATGTGATTTTTTTTTAGCTTCACGCTGTATACCGAATATAGTAAGTAGGGTAGGCAGAGGGAACGTGGGAAACTTGTGTTGAACATATTTTTTTTAGATAAAAGCTAAAACTTTTTTAGATAAAAGATAAAAGTTTTAACTTGAATTTTAAATTTAAATGTTTATAATGTAACTAGAAAACAGACAAAGCTTAAGAATTTTAATTAAATTTATCTCAGATCGGTTGCGCCATTGCCATTTTGCAAAGGTCACTTTTGACCCGACAGGTCTTAACGACTTCGAAGCTACGTCTTCGAAGTCTTACCGCTGAAGATCCTAATGACTAAAAATTAAATTACTGTTTTTATTTTTCAAATATTATCCAAAAATAATAATTTAGGTACATTAATAAATAAAATTCTTTTTTATTCACGTTTATTCCTATATAAAAAATAGTTCCTAATTCCTAGCTCGAAATTACATCAGTCGCCGTAATCTCGCAATGCTTGCATTTTATCATAGCAGACCGAGGAAGTGGACATTCTAGTGGGTATCCAATCTCCAACCATCGCGCTTATAGTCGGAGACAGAGGGAACCTAGTGTTGAGACACTTCGTTCCCCACTTTCCGCCGAGCTTTTCAAGCCATTGCGTTGGCTTTGCATTAAGTCGCGGAACTCAACGCCGGCTTTTTGCCTTGCGAACCTACAACCGTCCCGTTACAGTCATAACCTTGTGCCATTGCACCACGACCGCCTCTTCTAGGTAGTAATTGCTTATAAATTTCATATTTTATTCAATAGCCATTCGTTTTTCTTTTCGTCTACAAATCATTCCAATATTAGAAAGAAGATATACGGTTAAGATAAGATCTTCAACAAGTTGTCTTGATAAATGTATTCTTTGGAATCGAGTGAAATGCATAGATTATATGTAATTTTATATGAATATATATTTAATTTGATTTGATACTGCGTCTCGACTGTAAACGTGTAGGTTGTGGATTCGATTCCTACTCAGAGAATTCAAACTCCTTTTTTTTCCTCGTTCTGGTAACAAAATAAAGCAAGTGGACGAACGTGGAAAATAACAATTCTGCTACTTAATGCGCAATATATTGAAAATTGACCGAAGAAGGCCGAGGACGTAGTGTCTTGACACTAGATTCACTCTGCCTCTTCTGCTATATGCGGGACACGGCGTGAAGTTAAAGAAATGTCAAATCTATATAAATATACTATACCGAATATAATTTAACAGCTACTGCATTTTTTCAGAAAAAAACATATAGCAAAATCTTAACGGTTTTTACAAAAAAAAATGCAATAAAACCCGTCTCATCGTTAGTAGTGTTTATAATAAATTTCGCCAACTAATAACAAAAAAAAGCTAAAAAAGCGAAACCATTTCACGCTACAACAAAAAAAAACCCAATTAAAAAACTGCAAAAGACACTCGAAACGTCAAGTATCTATGTCGGTTCTAAAACGATACTCTCACTCACCCTTACAAATGAAAAATGTCGTTTTTAGCACAAAACACAATGAATTTTAAGCTTTATGACCTAAATAATAGGAAATATTGTATTTTTTTTGAGTTATTATAAGAATTTTGTGTTTTCGAGGGTGTCCCGTGTCTACCGTTACGTCGGTATTGGCGTATGACATTTTTAAATAGCGTCGCTTCCTTTCCAACCAGTGGTGTAATTTTCTGTCATAACTAATATTAAACTATGAATATCTTGGCGTTCGTATACAGAATATAAATTATTATTTAAAAATATATTTAGGCCGTCGCGGCGCAGGCGCACGAGTTGAAACGCGACGGTTGTAGGTTCGATCCCCATTTGTGTAAATTAAATATTATTTGTTAATATTTTTTTTTGTCACTCTGATATCAAATCAAAAAGAAATTTATGAGTTTTTTTTTTCAGCTTCACGCTGTATCCCGCACATAGCAGGGTAAGCAGAGGGAACCTAGTGTTAAGACACTCCGTTCCCCACTTTCTGCAGAATTCTGGAGTAAATTATGTATGTCAGGCAATTATGTGTAAGAATCTGGAGGAATTATGTATGTTTGTGTGTGAGACGTTTACTTATGACTTGCTGTGGAAAAAGGAATATTTCACAAAAAGAATTGTCTTTTAACTATAACAACCTACGCGTGGCAGAGATGAAAAGAGATTTTTTTTATTATTTTTATTTTTAATAGTTACTTACATTCGGTGGACGCGGGTTGAATATAAAATAGAAATATTAAAAACGCGACAGCCCAACGGCACATCCGTTTCCTCTTTGGATTTCGGGCTTACGATTTAGTTGTCTTTTGAATTTTGTACGACAGTTATATTGTAACTGAATGGTAGCTGCTTTAAATATATTTTTGGGTTTGTATGTAAAAAAAAAATGTTTGAATTGATAGTAAATTTTGATTGGGTGGTGAGTTCAAAGTGGTTTTTTTGGCTCAACTAATATGTCCGAAACGCCATCAAAGAACTGATTTATGCTTGCATTTTGTAGATAGCCCTCCTTTTCTTTTGTTGCGTAGTAAGGTAAGCCGGTTTCTATTTGAATAGCTGAACTCAACGCTGCCCTTGGTCCACCAGAATGTAATGAAAATAATTTAAATATCTCCCAAGTGAAAATCGTACTCACGTTCATCGAGTTTATAGTTATATAACATCCCACTGTACTACGATTCTATTCAAATTGTCACTACGTTACTTAATATTTTTAAATTAAACGAAATCAAACCTAAATCCTTACAAAGCAAAATACTATTTATATTATTATATTAAAAAAAACAGCGTCACGCTTTATACCACACACAGCAGGGTAGGCAGAGGGAACCTAGTGTTAAGACACTCCGTTCCCCGTTTTCTGCCGAATTCTGGAGGCATTGCATGTTGAGTGGCAGAACTTAACGCCGCCCTTTGCCTCGACACCAGAGCGAAGAAATGGAAATATAAATTTAAGTAAATATTTCATCTCCTCGAGTGGGGATCGAACCCACAACCAGTCGGTTTTGCAGTCACACTTTGTGCCCCTGCGCCACGACTGGCCTCTATATTATTATATTTATATGAATAAACCAAAATCTTATACCCAAAGCAAACACAACACTACATTATAGCGTACAACAAGACATCCCTTGTTATTATTTCCAGCATCTCGTTAACAAAGATCCATGCACGCCTCTACATCTGTACCTGCATATACAGTACGATCGACGAGTCGTGGCCTCAAAATTAGGTTTTCAGAACTTTTACGCATTGTTAACTCAAAAAAAAACAGTCATAAATAAGAGAAATAATAAAATAAATAGTACACTGTAATCTCTATACCTAAGTTTAAAGAGGCCACGACTCGTTGACCGCACTGTGTACATATGCATCTGCATTTCTGCTAATAGTCTCAAAACGTTCACAGACGCCGTCTCAAATATATTTTTTGTATTACAACTAGGGTCGTCAGCCATTTCACATGTATTTATAGACACGCTCGTGCCCTCCGTACTTCGACGTAGTATAGTATGGAATCAATTATTTTGATTTATTTGAAATCGATTTTAGTTATATAGCATTTTCGTACATGTGCAACATATTATTTCAAAATTTTAACTCAATTATGTAGGGCGGAAGTGACGTTTCTATTGGGACGACGGTGTTGTTGCAGAGATGTGAACTAGACAGTTTAAAGGTGCAAAATGTTTTGTTTTATATAATTTTGTAGTAGCTGTCCGCAATATTGCTTGAATAAACTATAAAATGTGAAATCTATTATATTTTTTCCCCTCTCTTTGTTAGAGAGTGTAGGGTATCATAAATCTTTTACTTATTAATGGTTCCCAACACTCTAAGGAAACTACAGAAAACCAAATTTCAATGTTCTACACTGCGGAGTTAGGAGAAAAAGGGAAATGGACACTCCATTTACTTTTTTCTCTTTTTTCTCATTATTTCTACGTTCCCTCCGCCAACACTGTGGGCGGGATACAGGTGGCGCTAAAAAAATAAAAAAAGATAAAATTCCATCTATAATATAATTTATTTTTTTAAAGTTATATTTTTCTTTCTTTTCTAAAGTATTATCACAATTGTGATATAGTAAAAAAAAATATTATAGATGTATAAAGCTACCACAGCCGTATATATTATATATAAAAAAATACAGTATAATCTAACAAAAAAATAAATAAATCCCAACATAATGAATAGATTTCAAGATTTATAAAAAGCAGACACTAACTAGTAATTTAGTCTCATTAGATCAAGCTTGGCACATTCGCGTGGTTTCCGACGCCCGCGCATCTACAGTCTAGCCATTGACAGTGACAGCTCGGTGTTAGATGGAATTAAATTGAAATAACGCTAGATATTTAATTGAGTATTTTATCATTTGAGGCCAGCCGTGGCGCAGGGGCACAAAGTGCGACTGTAAAATCGACTGCTTGTGGGTTCGATCCCCACTCGAGGAGATGAAATATTTATTTACATTTATATTTTCATTTCTTCGCTTTGGTGTCATGTTTTTTTTCGGCGTTGAGTTACGCCACTCAACACGCAATGCCTCCAGAACTCGGCGGAAAGTGGGGAACGGAGTGTTTTAACACTAGGTTCTCTGCCTACCCTGCTGTGAGCAATTTATTTGTGTGTAATTTATTTAGTTTTATAACTTTTAGTAAGTTTATAAATTCGAAGGGAAGCCGTCGTGGTGGTGGTGAAACGTGATGGTTGTGAGTTTGATCGTTAATAGGGAAAATTAATTGTGTTTTACTGTTCTAGAAATACCAAGCGTGGTGTACAGTTCAGCTAATTAAACCGTAATGCACTAAATTTGGGTGGAAAATGGAGAATGGAGTGTATTTTCACAAAATCTTTTTCTGATAAATCGTGGTGATGATTTCTACCTACCAACAAACGTTATACAATGAAAAAGGAAAGAACGTAGTGATTTCTAAATTATTATTACTAGATAGTCTCCATTTTTCAAAATACAATAAAGATTTTAAACTCAATTTTTTATATGCGATCTCTAAATATAAACATCGGTAACAGAATGAATAAAATTCTATTTTAAACTATATAATTTAAGATTCGTAATAAACATATAAAGATAACACCCATAATACTGTTTTAAGCTCAATTTAAGCATTCCATACACTATTTACTCACTGTAGAAACATTAATTTAGACGCAGTGACGTTTTAGTGTTTTATTATAGTGTCCAGTCGAGCTACTTGATCGATGCCCACTCAGAATAGCAACTGGCCACCGTCTTATATTATCCTAGCTTAGATTTCCTTATTGAAGTGAAATGTTGTAATATAGCTTGGGAAATAATTAAATTTGCACTAAGGTTGTAATTTAAAAGAGCGTTTTTTTTTTCAATGTTTTAAAGAATATAGCAGCTTTCAATCAGCTTTACGCTGTATCCTACACTCATTAAGGTAGATAGAGAGAACCCAGTGTTGAGACACCCCGCTCAACACTTTTTGCCGAATTCTGGAGGCGTTGTTTATTCAGTGGAGGAAATCAACGTCATGGGACACCAGAGCAAATAAATAAAAAAATTAAATATTGTTTTTATTTTCTCGAGTAGGAATCGAACCCACAACCAGTCGCGTTTACACTTATAAAAATATAGCGACATAAATATCTCAATAAATATATCTATCTCACAAAATTTTTGTAACTTACTACTTTAATAAAATAAAATCTAACTTTACACAACACACAATATCTCAAAAACTAAGCCGAAAGTCGAGAACGGAACCTTAACACTAATCTCTTCATCTAAAGAAAATTTTGAAAGAAACATTTAAATATATTTTTCTTACAAACTATAATAAAGTTTGGCAAGCTTATAGTGTTGTGTCTACGATCGTTATACTGGCTTCGACTTGTGTTTCTTCTTCTTAAATATGTCTATTTCGTCTCGTTTCTATCTTTTCGGGTTTCTTCCGGTTAATTAAGATCCCATCCCGCGGCCGAGGAAACCATTCGTCACGGACACTTGGTCCATATTGGTGCGGAAGTGGGTATAATATATTTTTAAAATTTCTATAATAATATGTTATTTACGTAGGATTCTTTTGGATTTTGTGGATAAGTATGGGAGATATTTGTCATTTTGTTCTTAATATTCTGTTTTCTTTATTGGATAATGAGTTGTAGATACACACTTTTTCTAAAGTTAACAAAAAATATAAGAAGTATTTACCATATGAAGGTTAAATGTATTTCATTTTTGTTTTTATAAAAAAAATATATACTTTAATGTGTAACGCAATGTTTCAAAATTGCGCAAAAAGTGACAGACATTCAGACACTCTGAATATTAGATTCTCTCTGTCTTCTCTGCTGTGTACGAGATACAGTGTGAAACTGATGAAAATGATAAAAAAATAAAATTATATTTGTAATAAAGAATAAAATTGGCACGCGGTCGAGGCCAGAATAGTTAACTAGCGTATAACAAATACGGGCTATATGAAATAGAAGTCCTTATAAGGATAAAACTTAAGAACTCAGTGTAAGAAGTTTTATATTATGATGTAATTAATATACAATTATTTCACACGCAGTGCGTTTATAGGATACTAGTGTGCGCGCGCAGCTTCGCCCGCGTATTTGCACCATTAGGAGTGAACTCTAAAAAAACCACGAAACACGTGTTCAATAAAATATTTTTAACAGTCTGAATTTAATTTTTTATTAAAATCGGTGGCGATTTAAATATTTTTCCATACAAACTTTCAACCCCTTATTTGAAACCTTAGGGGGTGAACTCTAAAAAACCATGAAACATATGTTCAGTGAAATATTTTTAAAAGTCTGAATTTCAAATTTTATGAAAATCGGTGTCGATTTAAAAAAAATCCATACAAACTTCAACCCCTATTTCATCCCTTTAGGGTTAAAATTTTTCAAAATCCCTTCTTAGTGGATGTCTAGATTATGAAAATAAACATCTGTCCAAATTCCACATTTCTACTATCAGCGGTTACGGCTGTGCGTGCGTCTTACCTCAGTGAGTGGGAACATGTCCTTTTATATAAATAGATTGTACCTTTTTTCTTTTGTATTTTAGTAAAACAAAAACAATAATAAGGCCAAAACCGAATCTAAAACTATTAGTAGTATACTAATACTAGATTTTCACTCTAATATTATAAATATGAATTTAAGAATGTTTGTTACGCTTTAACACCAAAACTACTTAACCGATTATCATGAAACTTTGTATACATATTCTTAGAGATATTATAAAGGAAATAGGATATTTTTTATTAAAAAAAATCCTCCTTGGGCTAATATAATATAAAAATAAATTCAACCGAGCGTTTCAATCTCTAGTACAATTTATATATATATATATATATATATATATATATATATATATATATATATATATATATATATATATATATATATATATATATNCAATATTCAAGATTGATAATGCTGATAGCAGCCTTGAGTTCCGCCACTCAACACGCAATGCCTCCAGAATTCGGCAGAAAGTGGGAAACGGAGTGTCTTAATACTGGGTTCCCTCTGCCTACCCTGCTGTGTGCGGGATCCAGCGTGAAGCAGATAATGCTGATATGCTATCACGGAAGCGAAATTTACGGACTCTTGTACATATAAACTTACTGGAGAACGAATTTCGTATTGTTACTACATTTGTTAACGTATCTTAGATTTATCAGCGTTGATAACGTCGATAAATCTAAGTAAGAAATATATTGCATAATATATAATTTGAGGCCAGTCGTGGCGCAGCGGAACGAAGTGTGACTGTAAAACCGACTGGTTGTGGGTTCGATCTCCACTCGAGGAGATGAAATATTTACTTAAATTTATATTTCCATTTCTTCGCTCTGGTGTCGAGGTTAAGCGCGGCATTGAGTTCTCCCACTCATCACGGGATACAGCGTGAAGCTGATTTTATATATTTTTTTTTAATATAGACGAATCTACTAAGTACTTTTAACATCTACTAAATTTTATGGATTGTGTAGTTAATAGTTATCAGTCGTTTACAATTTCTATCATATTAAAAGAGACATTCTCTCCGAGATTTAATAATTATATTTAAAATCTCCTTTGACTGGATTATTAAATAAATATTTTTTTGCTTACAATAACACAACTAACTGAAAATATTTCTAAATATGATCATAATCTATATCCAAATCAAAACTTTCACAGCTGGATATGAATCTGGACCCAACCCTATATAATAAATGACCGCCTTATAAAGAATAATGATTTCACTCCCGGCGCTTACAGTTAGCGTTCGAGAATGAATAAATCTATATAAACAAATATTTGACGCAAACGAACCAAACGAGGTTGCTTGCGGTTAGCAGCAATGACAGCGTGTATTGTTATTATTTATAGTTTATTTTTTTGTTTTCGTAGAAATTCTTTGATTATTTATTTTATGGCTTCACGCTGTATCCCGTACATAGCAGGGTAGGCAAAGGGAACTTAGTGTTGAGGTACTCCGTTGCCATAAACATTTCTGTTATCCACTCTGCGCTAGATTTTGGAGGTATTGCGTGTTAAGTCTGGAGCGGGAATCGAACCCACAACCGGTCTCGTTTACAGTCGCACGTTTTTGCCCCTATAGTTTTACCTGTGTTTACTGCTAAAACTTTTTCCGCGCCTTTCTTCCCAATTTTGAGACTAAATAGAAATTACCATTATTTAAAAGGAAAGAAACAAGCGGAAAATAAAGAAGTGTTTTAACACTAAGTTCTCTATTAACCCCGATTTATGTTCCCTCTGCTTACCCTAATATGTGGAAAAAAGCGTGAAAAAAGTAAGATAACTTAATATAATAAATAATGTTGTTCTACCCAATATATACGAATATTATAAACAAATTCTCACATTATTATTTAAATCTATACTTTAAATCTAGGTTAATATAAAATAGGTGTCAACCAACAACACTATCGAGTCACGTCCATCATTCGTTGCCTTAACAATATATAACTGTGTGGGTTCGATTAATAATAATAAGTTTTTGCATGCAGTGACACGTCTTAATACCTGGTGGTCAGTATGTAAAATAGTGTAAGTCTTTTCGACCTGAAATATATTCGTGAGAGTAGTGGATTCGATTTCTTAATTTTCTTTTAACATTTTCTTTTAATATATATATTTTTTATCAGCTTCACGCTGTATCCGGCACACAGCACAGTACGCAGAGGGAACCTAGTGATAAGACACTTTGTTACCCACTTTCCGATGAATTCTGGAGGCATTGCGTGCTGAGTGGCGGAACTCAACGCCACGTTTTGCCTCGACACCAGAGCGAAGAAATGGAAAAATAAATTTAAATAAATAAATTTCATTTCCTCGAGTGGGGATCGAACCCACAACCAGTCGTGTGTACAGTCACACTTTGTCCCCGTGCGCCACGACTGGCCTCAAATTCTTTTAAAAAAATCTTTTAATATGATATTTTTAAAGTTATAATTAGATGTGTATATCACAGTCTAACATTGTCGAATTACGCCAAGTTCTAAGTTAATTTCAAGTTTTATTTTTTTTTCTTAACGTCGATAATAGGTAACAAACAATATTTTTTAAAAAGCTTACAACCGAAATTTAAATATAGTATCTATCGCCTTTGATTTGATAAATGTTTTCTATATGCTTTTTCAACGTCTATTTTCCAAATATAACATCTACATCAGCTTTTTACAGGTCCTTATATCTGTCCTGTAAACAATTTTTATACGGTTCACGCTGTATCCCGCACAAAGCAGAATAGGCAGAAGGAACCTCATTACCTGGTATTAACTCATTCCGTTCTCATTAACACAATTCCGTTCCCCACTTCCCACCAACTTACAAAGACATTGCGTTTTGAGTGTCAAAATTGAAAGCCACACTTTGCCTCGTTACTATATCGAGGAAACGAAAATATCAAATAAATATTTCACTTCCACGATTGGGAATCGAACTCACAACCTGCAACCACCGCTACGCTACCACTACCCCCACCATATATGATATAACCCAAATATAAATTACATAAAACACGCGTAAAATCGCGGGGGAGCACTGTAGCAAATAGCGAGATTAGGTGTTTCCGTTTGTTTCGAATACTTTAGAACTGACTCACATCATCCATATAGTGGTAAGTGGAACAAGTGTTAATCACATTAGATTTGTTTTGTTTTCTACGTAGATCGCGGATGCTGTGCTTTCGACGGCTTTGGTTTTTTTTTTTATGGAAAAGACAAGGCAAACGAGCGTGCGGGTCACCTGATGGTAAGTGATCACCGCCGCCCACGACCCCGTGCAACACCAGAGGAGCTACAGGTGCGTTGCCTGTCTGTAAGGTGGGTTGGGCACCGGAGCCCAGCATTACCTGATGCGAAACGCAGTCTACCACACTACGCACCACACGTGGTTAGGTCCAACCACGTGTGGTGCTTTAATTTAGTAGGTGATTTCGGATTTTTCTTTGTTTTTGCCCGATTTTCTTCAATCCTGCCGAATTCTGAGACATTGCGTGTTGAGTGGCAGAACTCAACGCCGTGCTTAACCTCGACACCAGAGCGAAGAAATGGAAATATAAATGTAGTTTTGCTCGGTTTGTATCGGATATTACCATTATATGAGCATAATTGGTTATTGAACTGATGGTAGCTGTCTCCTCATTTAAGTATTCAAAACAATTTGTTGAAGATTATTTTTGTAAAGTTTTTTTCGATATCTTTTGCAGTAATCGCAACAGGTAGGGTTCGATTCTTGACTCACTCGAGGAAATGAAATATTTAATATAATATTTTTTTTTTACTCTGGTGTCGAGGCAAAGCGCGGCGTTGAGTTCCGCCACTCAACACGCAATGTTTTCAGAAGGTGAAAAATGATGAGCAGAGTGTCTTAGCTCTAGACTCCCTCTGCTTTCACTGTTACATGTGGGGTATAGCGTAACGCTAATTAAATGCTAATTAAACGTAAAAAAACCTAATATCTTTGCTAACGTGTAGTTTGTCGTTAAGTTCCACGCAATGTCTCGATTTCACGCGGAATGAGTAGAAAAAAAATCAGCTTCACTTTGTATCCCGCACATAGCAGGGTGGGCAGAGGGAACCTGGTGTTAAGACACTTCGTTCCTCCGTTCTCGTTTCCGCCGAGTTCTGGAGGCATATCTTGTTGAGCGGCGGTCCTCAACGCCGCGCTTTGCTTCAACATCAGAGCGAAGAAATGAAAATATAAATATAAATAAATATGAGCAGAAAAAAGTGCCACGAAATAAGATTCTCGCACCACAACTGGTCTCAGGGAACCTTGTGTTAAGTGAAAAAATAGGAAAAATATACGAAGCATGTAAAACTAAGCTAAACATGTCACTTTATATTTTCACAAGTTAATAATAAACGATATATAAGTTACATCGTAACTCACTCTCGCTTTCAATGTGAGTCAATCCGATCCCATTTTGTATATGACATCTCATCTTTTAGATGACTAAGTGAAGTTGCTCCGTCTGGATGGCGTCTCGAGTACAAACAAGGTCACGGTAGTAGTACTTATTTGTAGTGATTTAATAAATTAAATAAACTTCACGCTGTATCCCGCTCACAGCACGGTAGGCTAAGGGAACCAAGCGTTAAGACACTCCGTTTCCCACTTTCTGGTGAATTTTGGTGGCATTGTCTGTTGAATGGCGGAACTCAACACCGCTCTTTGCCTCGACACCGGAATGAAGAAATGGAAATATAAATTTAAATAAAAATTTAATAAAAATCGAACCTACAACCGTCGCGTTACAGTCCACCCTTGTACCCCTGGGCCACGACGGCCTCTTGTATAAGTTATAATGAGATCATTTAGGCCAATGTTAGTGATGTAATGGTTGTGGGTTCGATTCCTCCGTAGAAAAGTATTCCTTTTTTTTAATTATTAAGTTTGTATCCCGCTTAAAGTAGGGTAAGCAAAGGGAACTAATTGTTGTGACTTCGTTTCGTCTTGTTAATAAAACTAGAAACTGAAAATAATTCATAAAAATGGAAATCGTATCTACAACTTCACTGAGCTGAGGGAAACTGGGAACCTAGTGTTATTAAGACACTCCGTCCGCATTGAGACTTCCATTCCCTACCTTCTTTCAAGCCACTGCGTGTTGAGTTGCGGAACTCAACACCTCGATTTAGTATGTATGTTATGTAGTGAACTACCTCTCTACCTTCCGCAAAATACAAGGAGAGAGAGAAACGACGACACTATGTACACATCGTGTCATATTACCATTATTTCTATTCAATATTTGATATTTCAGTAAACAAACAGAAGAAACGGTCGAGGCGTCCGTCCTCTTAAATATATAGCGTACGTTCATTATAGTATTTGCTTTTATCTTCAGATAAATTTACTTTGGTTTTCCAGTGTTTGCTCTTTTAATAAGGTAGCCAGTTGACACCTTCCAGGTACCTTTAAAAGATTAAACATGGCGCAAGGTGCTATTAATTGTTTACTTTTGCTTGTAGTCATTATCTTTTATGTTAATAACTATTTTAAAATTGATATTGTCTGTCGTTTAGTGTGGATAATCTATATAAAGTTTTTTTTTATTATTTTTTTTTATTTAAAAGTTAGGTGGCAAGGACATCAGGATCGTCTTACAATGTATTATTAGCTTTGTTTTATATTAATGCTCAAAAAGTTTAAAAGTTTAGTCTCCCAATATTAATAATCGAGAAAAAGTTTAAATATTTTTAAAAAGTTTAAAAGTTAACTGTCAAGAATTCCAGGCCAGTCGTGGCGCAGAAGCACAAAGTGTTGCTGTAAAACCGACTGGTTGTGGGTTCAATCTCCACTCGAAGTGAAATATTTATTTACATTTATATTTTCATTTCTTCGCTCTGGTGTCGAGGTTTGCCGCGCTTTGGCGCGGCGTAGAGTTTCGCCATTCAGCACGCAATACCTCCAGAATTCAACAAAAAGTGGGGAACGGAGAGTAATAACCCTAGGTTCCCCCTGCCTATCCTGCTGTGTGCGGGATACAGCGTGAAGTTGATTTTTTTAATATATATAAGCATTATATAAGCCGCGATGCACATGAACAAAGACACAGCAAATCGTTAATATATAAACTATTAAAAAAAACGATGAATTGATCAATAATTATTATCAAGACAAAATCATTAAGTGTAGTCGATAAAAAACTATACAATAACCGCACTGTATTTATGAAACCTAACAAAAACAAAAATAGCTTTTATATGTAATAAACTTAAAGCTCAAAATCATACAAAAATGTTGCAGTAAAACTGCAAATTTAGACAGTATGCACCATGACTATTGCAAATTATCTAAATAGTAAAGTTAAATGGCCGTCTGCGTTTTTTGTCTGTCTGTCTGCAAGTAACTGTATATATCAAGGTTAGTATCAAAATTCAAAGTCTAGACCTAGTATTTATATTTTAAAGAAACGCGTGAGCACCTGTAAAAGAATGTCAACACTATTACTAAGTTATAGTTCAGTTGTTATATTTCTAGCTTAATCTTTGTAGATAAATATCTAAAAATGGGGGACGGAGAGTCTTAACACTAGCAGTGGCGTAGTGAGGGGGGGGGGCAAGGGGGGTCATCATGCCCCGGGCGCTACTCACAAAGGGGCGCCAAAAGGTCTGTAAAACTATTTAAATATATTAAATTGGGAGTATATTTTATATATACAATTATATGATGTTCGTCTGGGGGGCGCTGAAAAGGTATTTTGCACCGGGCGCGAGTTACGCCCGCTACGCCACTGAACACTAGGTTCCTTCTGCCTAGACTTTTTAAACAAATGCGTGGGCACCTGTAAAAGAATGTCAACCCTATTATTAAGTTATAGTTCAGTCAATATCTAAAAACGGGGAACGGAGCGTCTTATACTAGGTACCCTCTGCCTAAACTGCTGTGTGCGGGATAATGCGCGTGAAGCTGACTTTAAAATATCTTTTTAATTAGGCTTGTACTAAGTACTCAGAGTATGGTGTTTATTAGTCACCATTTATTTATTTTTGTATTTTTGTAATTGTATATATGTAAAATGTACATATAAGGACGGGGGATTCTTTATGGAATTACCTATACATATGTATAAAAAGAAGTGAAACGAAAAAGATTTACAGGGACCGTAGCTTCAAACTCTCCGTTTTCTCTGGCTATCCCGCCAGATTATATAAAAAAATCAATTTAATCAGTCAAAAAAATCACTTTAACAGTGTTAATTTTTAACACTGCACTTTTCTATATTTTATAGAGTAAGGCAGAGAAAATCTAAATTACTTCACTGCATTCTCTAATTATTTTGATCTAAGAATGTATGTGTACATAAAAAATATAGATATTTTCTATACTTCACAAACAAATAACTCGAGATAAGTTATTTGCATTAAACCACTTCAAGAACTTTGATTCGAAGCTCTGCTCTTTGTAAAGTTTAATTTATGTTCTGTTTTTTAACAACTTAAGAGTAAGTATTTGTCTTTGATGTTTTGTAGTAAAATGTAGTTTTATTTAAATAAATGATTTATATGTACATTTTCCGAGGCCGTCGTGGCGCAGGAGCACAGGGGTGTGGCAGTAACGACAGCGATTGTCGGTTCGATCCCCACTGGGGGGAATAAATTATTATATATAACTATTTTTGTTCCTTTGCTCTGACACTAATTCAAAAAGCCCCGCGTTGAGTTCCGCCACTCAACACGCAATGCCTCAAACAAATCAGCGGAAAATGGGGAATGGAGTGTCTTGACACTAGGTTGCGTCTGCTTTTTATTCCGTACCTTCTCCTACATATGGAGATGGAGCCTGAAGCTGATTCTATTTATTTATTAAAATATTTCAGTTAACTGAGGCTGACTGTAAACGAGACAGTTGTAGTTCCCGTCGTAACTCAGTGAAACAATTATATTTTTATTATTTTTATCCTCTCGCTTTGATACGAAGACAAAGCGCGGCGTTGGGTCCCGTTTCGCATTATCCACCGACATATACGCATTGAATGGCAGAATTGGAGTACAACGCTGCGTTTTGGCTTGAACAATATAAAGAATAGATTGTAGATATTATTAAAAAAAACTAAATTTTAAAGTATAAAAACATTTAAATCTAAATATATAAGTTTATGGGTTTTCATCTATTTTTGTTTCTCCCTTGCATGTTTACGTTGAGTTCAAGGGCGGGCGGTTAGAGTAAATCGGAACTGTTTACTTTGCACGTCTAACATCGTTTATATGGCATACTGTGGTAATGGATGATCGTTATCCAAATAATATTTTTGTTTGTAGCTTCACGTTGTATCCCGCACGCAGTAGGAACCTGGGAACCCAGTGTTAAGAAACTTCCGTTTCCCACTTTCCGCCAAATTCTGGGCGCATGGCGTGTTAAATTATAAGAACGGAATTGAACTCGTTTCTAGAGCGAAGAAATAAAAATATTAAATATTTTTTGATAAATTAGACGCCACCACTGGCCTCGAGCATTATATGAAACACATATGTATATATATATATATATATATATATATATATATATATATATATATATATATATATTAAATTTTTTCATTAATATTTTAAAGAAATCACTATATCTCTACTCGTATTTTTTCATACTTTTAATATTGAAAAGAATGAAAGTACACATACTATACTGGCACCATTAGAATAAAAGTAAATAAGTTGAAAATAAAATACTCTTTTTTTATATTAAAAAAAAACATTACGGAAGCATTTTTTGTGACAATATTAGAAAAAAAAAAAAAGGAAATCTAGTATTGCAACATATTTGAAGACAAGAAATCACTAAGAACTATTTGACTATGTTTTCACAGTAAAGCGACCCCTGCGGTAATATAATACATTCTGATTTGTAATAGCAACGAGATACCCGGACACTGTTCCGTATTCTGTTATTTTTTTTTAAATATGAATTATTATGTAGCTATATGTTTAGTTTCACGTTGTATTCCGCATTTAATGGGGTAAGCAAAGGGAACCTAGGGTTAAGATACTCTGTTCCCCAGTTTACGAAACGTCAACTCAATATCTATCTATTACTGATTCTTATATCTATTGAAACAATACAACAAAATATCAAAGTTGCATATAAATATAAAAATTCGAATAATAAATAAGTATTAACAAAATATATAAATAGATTGAGGATTATTGTTAAGACACTCCACTCTTCGCATTTAGCCCGAATTCCGATGAATGTGTATCGATGGAATGGTGGATTTCAACGCCGCACTTGTTCCACCACAGCAGGCTCATGTTGAAAAAAGAAAAAAAATATTTTTCCAAAGTAAGATAGATCTAAATCGACTCTAGCCATCGATTATGCGATATGACGGCCTCAATCAAAATAATATTTAAAAAAAAAAAACATTTTAATTATTGCTTATTTTTTTGTCATTTGAAACATTTTTATAATTATTTATTACAAATCACACTCGTTCTTTAAGTATTTTGAGACTTCGTAAGGTCATTTTTTGTGTAATGACATGACTTTAACTTTTCAAGATAAACAAAAGAGACGGACAGGACAAACATACATCACACACACATAAATCTGTCACTATACATGGTGATAAAAATTAAACACACAAGTGTTTTTTTTTATTTTTAGAACTTATTTTTATTATGATTTATTAACGATATATAACTTATTAAGAAGAGATCTTATTTCAAATTAATTTATTTTTTGTTATTTTTAAAAAAAACATTACCATTTTTATGTTTTTAAAAAAAATCATAATTAATCAGCTTCACGCTGTTTCCCGCACACAGCAGGCTAGGCAGAGGAAACGTAGTATTAAGACACTCCGTTCCCCACTTTCTGCCGAATTCTGGAGGCATTGCGTATTGAGTGGCAGAACTCAACGCCACGCTTAACCTCGACACCAGAGCGAAGAAATGGAAAAATAAATTTAAGTAAATATTTCATCTCCTCAGTGGGAATCGAACCCACAACCAGTCGGTTTTACAGTCACACCTCGTGCCGCTGCACCACCAAAATTCATCGTAACCCAAAAAAATGCTACATATATTTATAGGCTTCATGATATATTTCTCTTGTTTAAAAAAAAAGTCGCCCTCAGGGACTTTAATTATAATTTATCTGATAATCTAATAAATAAATCTAAAAAAAAAGAAAAATCTCCATAATTCGGCAGAAAGGCGGGTACTGAGTGTCTTAACACAAGGTTCTCTTTGCCTACCTTGCTATGTGTGGCATACAGCGTGAAGCTGATTTATTTGATTTAAATTATTACCCATACACTGAAGACTGAAAATTAATCATAATCAAATGATAATGGGCATCTCTGAGTGCAACTATACGGCTAGTATATAAACTTTTACAATAAATAAGTAATTTGTGCAATAAATCCTACAGGGAGAGACCACACGCAACCAATAAATATTGAATACCTTAGCAATTATGGGTATACCTCGAGCGGTAGGAAATGTATGGCGGTGACTGAACGTTTTCTTTCGAAAGGTAAAATTGATGTCACTTGCTTTTAGAGATCCTAGAAACTAATTAAATTTGATTGTTTTTTTTATGTTTATGGAGTGACAAATCACTATGTCTGTTCCTATACTTGGCTAGGTTAAATAGATTTTTAAAACGTTATCGATGTTAAAACAAACGAAATTTGCATTTTGCACTAAGATAAAAAATATATAAATAGTAAAAATTTAGATTTTAATACCTTAATAAATATATTTTTTTATCTATATCTAATATAAACAGATAGAAACTAAATCAACAGAACCATTACATACAAATCCACTCTTACTTATCAAATGTTAATTTAAGTAAAATCCCTTTCGCTCCTTCCATATTAAACATCCGTTAGTTGCAGTGCAGGATTCCTCGAGCACATGTGTTCGTGAGAAAATCGTAATAACATACACACATCTCACTTTGAGGGACGCCGACACCTTGCAAAAAGTCTAGCCTGCTCTGTGATTCTAGCGGACTGCCTTTTTACTTTGAATTATTTATAAATTGCATTAGGATAATCTTTGTTCCTGTAGGATACATTTTATTTGTGGAGATTGACTTTAAAACTTGCAATTTTTGTGTTATACTTTGTTTATTTTAATAATAAACATCTATTTCCTTAATAAATTGAATTCAAATTATATTCTTTATAGTATTAAGAAAAAGCAGCTTCACGCTGTTTTCCCGCATACAGAATGTAGTAACAGGATATTCTGTTCGCAAACAATTAAAATTTTACTCAACAATATCTGGTAAATGAATCAGTAAATATTATTGCCGAATATAAGAAGTCGTCGTGGCGCAGTGGCACTAGTCACTCTAAACGTGACGGTTGTGGGTTCGACTACCTTAAATAAAATTGTTATTATTTATTAATATTATCATTTCTTCGCTCTGGTAAAAAGGCAAAGCCCGGCGTCGCGTTGACTTCCGCCATTCAACAAGTAACGTCTCAATAATTTGGCGGAGAGGTTCCCTCTGATAAATAAATACAGAACAGACAGTGAATTAAAAAAAAAACATTGCACAGAGTTTCCAGATTCGTACGAATCAACAATTAATCAACGTCGAGTAATTGGGGTGATACGCCGCAAATACTTCAAAACAAGATTAAAAATTAAGACCAATAAATCCATAGCAAGGAGACTTTATAAGACAAATTGTACACGAAATGACGTCCCCCCGCTGGATATTTTGCAAAATGAACAAAAGCCATCCACATCTGGTCACCTGACCGAAAATACACCAAGTTATGGTGGAATATGATTCCTAGAATAGCATCAGACTGTAAAATGAATGTGGAGACACCATGTGCCATCAAAAAGTTGCAGCGATTTATACATAAAATGACTAAAATTGATTTTGAATCTTAACTATCTCTTTCATAAAGTCAAAATTTTAATATTTTCATAATTTTCTTGGTCCAGATACCCTTGTAAATACGGACAAGTGAATAATTTGTCATTTGCTTTGGGTGGCGTTGACATTACGTTACGGCCCGTTGCTAATGGTCTTTTAGGGAGAATCACATGCGAGACCAAAATGGAGAACCTGAAATGTTTTTGAGAAGGTGAGCTCAATTAATTTTCGTTTTGGGAAGACCAACCGTTCTTCGTTGTTAAATAGTTTATTTAAGTAATCACCAGCGCCTTAAGTGCTATTATGAACTTGGGAAGTATACACGTGATCAGATCAGGGAACGAAAGTAATTTTTACAAAAAAAGCTTCGTTGTGCCTCCTGTTGGATAAACACGCAGCGTTACAAAAACACTAGGAATATAGAAAATTGTGGATTTCATCACAAAAAATTCTCTGTCTTTTAATAAAATTTTGGAATGTATTAAGACAAAAAAGTAGAATACCCACAAAGCTGATCTGTGAATCGAAGAAATAGCCATTACTAACATTATAGATTACAAAGGAACTTACAGCACAAAGAATGTGTCTCAGATAGACAAGAGAAGAATTCCACCATAAATTAAGTCGGTCTGTACGATATGGAAATACTAGTTTCCCTTGTGATCACAAATATAGATCGCGAGCAATGAACTGTACATATCACGCTTGCAAATATTTAGAGAAGCCAGCTGCGGCTAGATGGGTACATTGATGACAGAGAATTTGTACGCAATTATATTAAATTTATAAATAAATAAATAAATCAATCAGCTTCACGCTGTATCCCGCACACAGCAGGGTAAGCAGAGGAAACCTAGTGTCGAATTCTGGAGGCGTTGCGTTTTGAATGACGGATCTCAACGCCGCGCTTTGCCTCAACACCAGAGCGAAGAAATGGAAATACTAATTAAAATAAATATTTCTCATTTTCCCGAGCGGCGATCGAACCTACAATCAGTCCATTTTACAGTCACACTTTGTGGCCTTACTTTATTGCTTTTCATTTTTTTTTCTGTTCTTTATCTACTGTCTAATTAGGCCAGTTATGGCACAGCGCACATTTTCAATTCTTCGATCTGTAGCTCAAGCACGAAAAACTATCGAAAAAGTATTCGTATCGTCATCGAGAGCAATTTGTATAGGAATTGAACAGCGCCCCTACCGTACGTAAAGGGAACTAGCTCATGCCAGCACGAACCATTTTTTGTATCGTGTTACGTTCGACTATCGAGATACTCGAACGCAGTAAACAACAATTGGTAGCACGAAGGCCCGTTTTGACGTACGGTATCGAAGACGTCGAAGATTGGTCGTCGAGTGCGTCGGGACTTTATTCGGTTAATATTTGTCAGTGAGAACACTCTCGTTACATAGTAAATCACAGTTTTAAAAATATTTGTAATGTTATTGGGAATTCTTTTTGATTTTTTTTATTTGTACATGTTTTTAGAATATTGTTTAGTAATTTTAGCAATAATTAAGTAACGTCCACTATGCAAAGGCAGCCGCTATACGAATCACCACTATTACATTTATTCATTAATTCTTTCCACTTCCTTTGAATAAAATGGCGACCTCGTGGACCTCCTGAGGGCTTAGATAAATCGCCATTCCTAAAATACGAATTTCATAATACCTTACTTATATTATTCGATGTTTTTATTTTTAAGACTAAGTACAACTTGCAGCGGCACGAGGAGTGACTGCAAAACCGACTGGTTGTGGGTTCGATCCCCACTCGAGGAGATGAAATATTTACTTAAATTTATATTTCCATTTCTTCGNATAATAATTATGTCAACTGACAGACGAATGCCACCTCAGTCTACCCGTGACCACGGACTACTGCAAAGTGTTCGAAACGTCGGGTTTCCAAAAATGTATAAAAATACAAAATATACGCGATTAATCCGGTTAAAATAGTTTTATTTAAAATGTGCAATAATCGTGAAAATCAAAGAACTTATTAGAATATTATAGTTAATCGACCTAAAATTACACTTTAATTTAACTTTCAACTTATTTTATGATTATTAAACTTATATAAATATAAAATTAAAAAAAACTTTGAAACTATATTCCGCATATATCAAGGGGCACAGTGGAAATGTAGAAGGAACCTATATATTCTATTCCACAAGCTCCATTTAATCATAAAGGCTCAAAGCCGTGCTTTGTTTTATTAGAAGACAGAAGGAAATATAGAGAAATCTCTCTCACAAATAGGAATCGAACCGATAATTACCGCGTTTATACGAACACTAAAACTAATAAATAAAAATCTATCACTACAACATAATTTTGTATAAATCTCTGCACTTGCAAATAACAAAACCGTAAGTGATTTATGATAGCCATTTGTATCTGAGATGCGTCTATACCAAGGTAGAAAGAGAGAGAGAGAGAGAGAGAGAGAGATACCACATCCATTTTACATCAGGATGGTTCTCAATCTATTGTAGAATCACATAACTTTCACAAACAACTCTTATTGACTAATAGTGAGTTTAATCCTAAGCTACGTAGGTGTAGGTTGAAATACGGTGTGTATTTAAACACGTTTCCAGTACCGAATATTGGAATTTGATGTATAAATGATTATAATTTATATTGGCATTAGCGTTACTGTTTAGACGTTACAATGTTGGTTGCATAAGAAAAGGTTGAAAATATATTATTTTGTATTCAAAATTATATAAAATAGGAGTGTTTAGAGGCCATCGTGACACAGTGGAAGAGGGTTCGACTGTAAATGTGACGGTTGTGGGTTGGATTCCATCTCCAAGGAATAAATTATATTAATTTCTTCACTCTGACAACAAAAAAACGCGGCGTTGAGTTTTTCCCAACCCAACCAATATGTAAGGTGTCGAAAATTGGGCAGTGAATGGAGAAAGGAGTGTTTGAAAAATAGATTCTCCCTGACTACCCGCCGGTAAGAGCGATGGTGAGTACCGCCACTCAACATACAGTGCCTGCAGAATTCAGCGAAAAACGGGGAATGAAAGGGTGTTGCCTTAACCCTAGGTTCCCAGGTTCCCTGTGCCTACCCTGCTATGCGCCGGATATAGCGTGAGACTAAGTAAAAAAATACATGTATTCTAAAATCTACGTAAATATTTTTAGTGATTGTCTCAAGCAGCTGCTGCCTCTTCATTCTAATCTCAAATTTAATGGACCTGTTTAGGAGGTGATATTATTTTATTACTGCACCAGACGCCTATTTCTATTCACTACACTATAAACTAAAGTTATAAGCGAAAATATGCGACGAAATTTGTTTTTAAACAACAAGCTTTTCCCTTCTACTTCGCCTCCGTGACAAAATGAAAAAAATCAGGGTTGACAAAGTTAACCTAGTGTTAAGACACTCCGATACTCAGTTTTACTCACTTTCTCATCGATTTCTGGAGGCCTTGTGTATTACGTAGCGGAACTCAACGCCGCGCTTTGCCTCGACAAAAGAGACAACAAATGAAAATATAAATTTAATTTGATTTCTATGCGTAGAGCCTCGGTTTCGCCACGGCCAAATGAAAATAACTAAACATCTTATAACGTTCTATATATATTAAAATATAATTTTCAATATACATTTTTCATGTGGAACTAAGCTTAAACGCCCGTCGACATCCTCTCAAGCAGCCATGTAGTGCTTGTACTTTCTCATGGACAGACTACCTTCCTTCCTTACTTAACCAGTGTAACTGGAAAGACTAATAAAAAAAAAGAAAATAAAAATAATTCATAGCCTTATTTTATTTTTACATTCACAAAGATTACGATACGGCAGCCATACCAGTACTGGTCTATTTTCTTACAGCTGTAAACTTCTTTATTGTATAACTATCAGAAGGAGCACAGTGAAATACTTTTTATTTTCTGACCAACTATAAAGTGTTTACGGCTTTTTAAGCGTCATCTCCACTTCTGCACCCTAACTATGATTCAACTGAATTTACTTTCCTCAGAATTATTTATGTGAAATTCGTAGGATATACTAAAAGTGGCATATCACGTGTTTTAATTTTTCTTGTTTTTTTTTTATAATTTTTTTGGGTTTGAAAGTTCTTATTACAATGTCAAATAAAATGCTTGTATGTCGATTCAAGTCTATTGACATTCGTCTCGTTTCCTTTTTTTCAACTTTTAAGTATACGGATCAATTGAATGATATAAATTAAAACTTTAACTAAGTAGACCAGCAAAATATATTTTAATAAAAAATTGATAAAGAAAAGCACTAACAATAAAATAGAATATTTTTTTAAATAGTATGAATAATTTATATTAAAAGGAATAAGTTATCATTAAACTTAAAATTTCTGTTTCTTGTTAGTTATGTTAAGGGAAGTAAGAAGTCCACTGTAAAAACAATATTATAACATTTTTAAAAGCAGTTTCCAATAACTTATTGAATTTGTAAGAAATTTGGTTAACAATATGTTTCTTCAAAAAATTACAAAACTTCTTAAAAATACATTAAAGAACTTAGGCCATTTTACCCCTCACCGATATATATGTCGCATAATATCCTATTAATTCCATTTAATAGCTTGTTTCTGGAAACAATCGAGTGACTCGGTGGTAGAGCAGCAACGCTACGTGTTAGGGATATGCTATAAAAAATTGACGTAAATTTTACAACTCTTACAATGAACTGAAACATTTACTATTTCTCGTAAATCTGTTTGATTTAACTCAATTAATTTTACTGAACAGTATTAAAATTAGGAGTTATGTTAAAAAAAAAATCAGCTTCACGCTGTATCCCGCACACAGCAGGGTAGGCAGAGGGAACCTGGTGTTGAGACACTCCGTTCCCCACTTTCTGCTGAATCCTGGAGGCATTGCGTATTGAGTGGCAGAACTCAATGCCGCGCTTTACCTCGACACCAAAGCGAAGAAATGGAAATATAAATTGAAATAAATATTTCATCTCCTCGAGTGGGTATCGAACCCGCAACCAGTCGATTTTACAGTCACACCTTATGCCACTGCGCCACGACTGGCTTCGAAATCTTGAGGATCTCATTTTTATCAACACTACGCAGAAAAATATATCAATCAATCTTTCAACAAAACCTTATAGTAGAAATAACGATTAGAAAACATAAAAAAAACCATACAAACATAAAATAACAATAGTCAAAGGAAGTCGGCGCTTTTGCACCGTCGGACTCACATCCTATGGGAATCCATCATATCTCACATAGCATCATCACGTAGCGTTGCATTCGCAATTACCCAAGACTGGAAACGAACTCGTGAACTCCGAGTCGTGACTGACGCTGTCCTTACACAGCCTTGCCTTTATATATAATTAAATTGATCTGTCTATGTCTATGTTTTAATAGATTTTGTTAAGATTTTTTATAATAAAAAGTAGTTATTTATAATATAATATATTTAATAACTAAAATATATGTTTTCTGTATTTGTGAGTTCGTCTGTATTGGTTTTCCAATTTTGAAATGAGATTTTTAATTACGAATTGAAGCCAGTCGTGGCGCAGGGGCACAAGTGTGTGAACGTGACGGTAGTGGGTTCATTTCCCACTCGGAAGTATGAATTATTATTTATTAATATTATAATTTCTACACTCTGGTAAACAAGGCAAAATGAGGCGTTGAGTTACGCCACACAACGCTGCTATATGCACTACGAGATGCACCGTGAAGCTGATAAAAAGTCTGGATGCATTGAGTATTGAGTGGCGGAACTCACTTTTATTCTTGGAGCAAGGAAACTCAAAACATAACATATTACATTCTCGTGAATGGGAATCGAACCCACTACCGTCGGCTTTACATTTTTCTTGCGGCACGACTGTCTCCATATTTATCATAATTATATTCGATAAAATAAAAGTTTTTCTACTTGAACAAAGACAAATCAGACTGCTAGTCTACAATATTTATATTCTACATTGCTTCACACATTTCTCATACCTCTTACCGTATTGTTTTGAAATTATATGTCTATATTTATATACAAACAACGTCGTATTCTCTATCAATCATTTACATTTTTTTTCAAACATATTTTAGGGCAGGATTTGTAGGAATATTTCTTTTTTTTCTGTAGATAAAAAACCTGTAAAGAATCAAATAAAATAAATCAGCTTGACGCTGTATCCCGCACACTGCAGGGTAGACAGAGGGAACCTAGTGTTAAGACACTTCGTTCCCCACTTTCTGCCGAATTCTGGATGCATTGCGTGTTGAGTGGCAGAACTTAACGCCGCGATTGTCCTTGACACCAGAACGAAGAAATATAAATTTAAGTAAATATTTCATCTCCTCGAGTGGAGATCGAACCCACAACCAGTCGGTTTTACAGTTACACTTTGTGCCCCTGCGCCGCGACCGGCCTCATAAAAACTGTAAAGGTTTATCCTTAATATGTTTAAACTCAATTCCTATATTGTATGTTTTTTAGACAAAAACAGCCTGGTGCACACTCCATTTCCCAAGCAAATAGTGATTATGCATTCAAAATTATTACTGAAACCAGTCGTGGTGCAGGGCCTGTAGTGCAGTTGTAAACGCTATAGATTGTGGGTTCAATTCCTACTCGTGGAAATTAAATGTTTAATAGTTTTGTGTTGAGTTCCACCAGTCAAATTGCAATTGCAATGCTCCATAATTCGACTGAAAGTGGGGAGTAACGGAAGTATCTTTAGGGGAACGGGGAGTATTAACACTAGCTTCCCAGGTTCCTTCTACCTACTACGGCTTCTTATTTCTACAAGTTCGTTTTATTTAATTGCATAATGATATCTTATCACTGTTTCCACAAACAACAATCAATTTGCAAAAAAACTTACTATAACTATATAATTTTTTTGTCGTAAATCTTTCTTATCATTTTTGTTTTGTTTATTTAGGACCAAATTGAAAGCATCGTCGACGCAGAATGCCATCTTTGTAAATATTTACCGACTTTCTGATAAAGAGTGTATTTGTTGAGATCTCGTAAAACTTGATAGCCTCAGTCATAAAATCGAAAATAAATTTCATTGGTATTTACTCTCTTGCCATTGAATCACTTTAAAAAAGATATACAATATAGAAATGTATGTATAATAAGAACTGTCTTGATGTAAAATAACTCTAAACAAATATTTAAAGCAAATCTGTTGATTTTTTTTTTGGTTCATGCTGTATCCCGCACATAGCAGGCTAAGCATAAGGAACCTGGGAACCTAATGTTAGATATTCCTCTGACATTTAGACACTTTCGTACCCACTATCCGCCGAGTTCTGGAGGCGTTGCGTGTTGAATGGCGGAACTCAACGCCGCGCTTTGCCTCTACGAACGAAGAAGAGCGAACAAATGAAAATATATATGTAAATAAATATTGCATTTCCTCAAGTGGAGTTAGAACCCACAACCAGTCGATTTTACAGCCACATTTTGTGCCCCTGCGCCACGACTGGCCTCGATATATATATTTTTATAAAAAAAAATACCACCTACAGTTTCAAACTACCGCCGGCTCTACGCTCATATATTTATATATATAAATTCATAAAAACATTATAAAATTAAATAGAAATTACCGCGTAACACTTTATTACTTCACGGGTCCAAATTGATTGTTCCAAAAATGTCCTAAACCCTTCATTTGGTATTCATTACGCTACCGGATACATTAGACCAGATTATTATAATAATTAGGCGATACAGCTGAAAGCTAAAAAAATATATAAAATAACCATTTTGTATCCTACGCTTCGCTTTTTCGCATTTTTTTTAGTAGGCAGGGGAATCTTAGTGTTGAGACACACCGTTCGCCCTTTTCCGTCTAGAAGCTTTGGGTGTTGAGTGGCGAAACTAAACGCCGCGCTTTGCCGCACCATAGCGAAGAAGATGGATCATCATATTCACCTCATTTTTTTTATATATTTTTTATTATTTAAAATTAATTCAAGATGAATAAATAATAGAATATATTCACAGTTTTCATTACAGCTATGCAAAGCAAAACGATATATATTATAATAGTGTATGTTTGACTAACTGGCTTATACTAAGTATACTTAAGTCCACAGTCGTCTCAAAGTAGACGTCCAAATTTTGCTACATCATCGTCAAATATGTTGTAAATAAAATAAAACAAATCAGCTTCACGCTGTATCCCGCACACAGCAAGGTAGGCAGAAGGAGCCTAGTGTTAAGACACTCCGTGTCCCCACTTCTCGCCAAATTTTGGAGGCATGGCGTATTGAGTGACGGAACTCAACGCCGTTCTTTGCCTCGACACCAGAGCGAAGAAATAGGAATATAAATTTAAATAAATATTTCATTTCCTCGAGTGGGCATAGAACCCACAACTGTCGCGTTACAGTCACATCCTTGTGCCCCTGGGCCACGACGGCCTATAGAAATATGTTATCATTTTTACTATATCAATAAAAATCTACTATATATTAATATAATTTTAAATTGTAAAATTATATATTATTAAGTATCTTATTGAAATATTTATAATTTAATACGACGTTTATATTTTAATAGTACGAAAAACGAAATCGGCAAGTAGCTGTGGTTGAGATAAATGACTTCCGTTGAAACTTCACCTGCTTCTTTTTCATGTAAACTTTTTAATTCTCCGTTTGTATAATAAAAAAAATATTATATTGACACATCTGTCACAGATTGTAGCTAAAATAAAATTCTGCGACGTATATTTTTATTTTCACTGGCCATTACAGTTTATTTTTTCAATGGTGTTTTTTACTATATTTTATTTTTATTACGTGGAGAGAGAGAGAGAACTTAGTGTAAAAACACTCTGTTCTTAAGTTTCCACCCGAATTAGAGACTATGCGTTTTATGTCACGGAATTCAATATCTCAGTTTGTCAGTCAACCAGACCAGTGACATGAAAACAATCAATTTTCCCGAATCAATAATCGAGAAATAAAATCTAAACTCGTAGCGTCTGCAGTCAATGAGCCTCGATGGTCTTTTCTCTAGATAATTGTTATTTCTTTAATTAAATATAGACAATTTTTACAGGTTGATTAACAGCACTTTTTTTTGAAAATTAAAATTTATATAAATTATTAAAATTAGCTTCACGCTGTATCCCGCACACAGCAGGGTAGGCAGAGGGAACCTAGTTTTAAGACACTCCGTTCCCCACTTTCTGCCGAATTCTGGAGGCATTGCGTGTTGAGTGGCAGAAATCAACACCGCGCTTTGCCTCGACACCAGAGCGAAGAAATGGAAATATATATATTTATTTATTTTTATTAAAATTAATTGTTACTTCGTTGTGTAACGACCAATTTGATTGAAATTAATTAATTACTTTCAAAACGTTTCAAAATTTGAATGAAGAAAAATTACAATTTCAATCTGATATACAACTATGGTGTCACAAAATTTGCAATGAATAGTAATCTCTTGGAACTTGTTCCCAAAATGCATTTTACATTTCGACATACATACATTAAGTATGCGAGTCATGCAAAAAATTGATATTCCCAGCGTACCTTCGAAGATTTTTGTTAATATATCACAGTACTATGTATAGAGAATAAATAATTTTGTATAATCAATTTATGAACACAATAAAAATTCCACAAGTGTCGCCTTAAAGCCATTGTTGGATCGGATTTAAAAAAAATATATAGATTTCAATTTTTTTTAATGGTTGCTAAAGATGATTGATAACTTCCACTAGCAAAAAAATTACATCCTGTATAATATAATTTTTGCATCATTAATAAAACTGGCATGGATGGTCTTTACAGGTCCATTGTCAAAATAAACATCACTTAAGATATTGATGTTTCAAGGATTTCCTGTTATTATTGGCTATAAAATGCATTACTCTTTATACGATCAGTGTTTACTGATAAGTCTTTGTAAAATGTCAAAATACAGTGAGAACCTAAGTGAAAAATTATGTCATTTTAATTCTATTTTGTTCTTTTTTATTGTTTATAACTCCAGCTTGTATCACGCATAAGACAGAGTGGCGGAGAGTGTTAGCACACTCCATTTCCTCCACGAATTTTGAGACATTTTGTATTGAGTAAAGGAAAGGAAAGCTGCGCTAATCTTGTTATTAGAACGCCGATATTAAAATATATAACAAATTATTCGCCTGAGAAGGACATATTAAATTTGACTTTCTCTTTATACGTTTATGATAATTATATAAATCATCAATTTTATGTCAAGTAATTCCAAGTAATTTTAATATAAACAAATTAAAATTAATTTTACGTTTAAAAAAATAAATGTTTATTCACTTACTCAAAACAATGTCTCTGGCTGAAACCGTGCATGCCAATGCCACGAACAGCGTGACAGCGATTGGCATTTCGCGCCAAAACGCAATGGCGGCGCGCGTCATGTTTCTTCAGCTCAGCTCGTCTTATTGGACTCCATTAGCTTCTGGAACAATGTAAGCAATAAAATTAGATTTATTTATTTTGTTAGATTTAATATTTATTGTAGTTAGAATAGAATTTGGTTCAATTTTACTATCTGTTTGTGGTTTACTGTTGCTTTATTTTTTAGATTTAGTTATTGGATATTCTTTATAATATTTTTTTTGCGACATTTATTTTATTGGATATTCTATATAGCAATTTTCTTTATCTAACTTATTTCCACTGATGTTTGTATACAGAATTTACGTAAATTATATATAGTAAGTTTATGTATTTGTAATATGTTAATTTATAATGTTATTAAATTGGATGAATTACTCAAATCTTGAATATATTCCTTTACGAGTGGAGAACCGAGTGTCTTAACACTAGGTTCCCTCTGCCTACCCTGCTGTGTACGGGATACAGCGTGAAGCTGATTTATTTATTTAATAATTCCTTTACGAAAAGTCATCAGATTACTTTAAACTTTACTCATACATAACTTTTACTCATACATAACAAAATTAACGTTATTTTACTTTAAGTAATAAAATCATTAATTATTACAGATATAAAACATATTTTTAAGTTATTTTAATATACGAATCAATTGAAAATGTCACACGAATAATGACCCATTAAACACCATTATATAGATATAAACTCGAGCATAAAACAGATTTAGACAGTAAATATTTAGCACATCCTATTTGTTGGAATGATATATTATGGGTTGGTTGGAACATCTGTAGCATTCTAAATATAGATGTACTTACATACATTGGCTATAAAACTTAAAACATAATATTGCAACGTTCTCCAGTGGAATACAGGTGCGTTGAAACTAATAAATGTCAATATCAATTCCCTTTGCGCCCGCCCATATAAGTTGTAGACTGATGTGTATGGACTGTAGTCCATATCTACAGATATAGACCAGTCAACACCTAAAGCCAAGCTAACTCCATATCTATAGATATAGGCCACTCAACACCTAAAGCTAAGCTATATAATATATGGCAGAAGCATTAAAATTAGCTCATATTTATATTATAACTGTAGCTTCACACTCTACCCCGCTTACAATAGGGTAGGCAGAGGGAATTTGGGAACCAAGTGTTAATTACACTCCGTTCCCATTAAGACATCCCGTTCTTAATTTTCCTACGCCAATTCTGTAGGTATTGCGTGTTGAATGGCGGATCTCTACGCAGCGTTATGACTCATTACTAGAGCGAGGATAGGAAATATAAAAATATGTAATTTCCTCGAGTGGAAATCGAACCCACAACCAGCGTTTACAGTCACACATATTCCAAAATCCTATCCCTAATGTAACATATAAAATACATTAAAAAACTAGTATCTACAGCACATAATTTTGTCACGATAGCAGATCTCAAAACTTTCACATACGATAAAATACTTTATTTCTTAATAGCTAAGGCCCAAAATCGAAACGCTACACCATTTTTATAATAAAAACCGAGATTTACACACACATGTTACGCCTGTAGGGAAATTTTTAATGCATTTTCTGCAGAGTTAGTATGGGTATAATTTTATCCAGTCGTTGCAGTGAGAGTTCGTTGGTTCGTTTAAAATTAAACATTAAATAAACAGCCACGTGAAATGTTGATCTGCTTTGGGAGGCTATTTTTAAAACGTTTTTCTTGTCATATATTTTATTTATAAATAAAATAAATCAAAGTGGCGGAACTCAACGCCGCCGAACTTTTACCTTGACACCAGAGCGAAGAAATGTTAATATAAATGTAAATATATATTTCAATTCCTCGAGTGGGGATCGAACCCACAACCAGTCGCGTTTGCAGTCACACTTTGTGCCACTGTGCCACGACTGGCCTATGTTACTATTTGTATATAGAAAGTTTTTGTTTGCTATTAGAGTTATTGTGTAATTCTATATTATGAATGGTGTAAGCAAGCGTTGAAATTCTTCTTTGTTTTAAGCTACGTATCGCACTCATAGCAGGGTAAGCGCGGGGACGTAGGAACTTAGTGTTAAGATATTCCGTTCTTATTAAGACAATTCAGATCTCCACTTTGCGATGAAGGCTTGAAAGTATTGCATGTTTAGTGGCGAAACTGAACGCCGCGCTTTGACTCGACACCAGAACGAGAAATGAAAATAAGCAACAATATCTTTATTAAGAATCATATTAAGGCGTAATAATTAAACACTAAAAAAATTTTAAAAAGACTATAAAATTATATTTTTAATTTATATCACCTAACATTTAAAAAAAATAAATAAAAAGATTCTAAATATACTAACGCCATTAAGATTAAAACAAAAACAATCTTACCATTCAAAATATAAAACGTATAAACATAAATAGATACTATAAAATCATAAAGGAAAAAAAAAGATAGAAAAACTTTCAACTATTAAGCTCTGTTTAATGTTACTTTTCATTAGACCGTATAACACGTGCCCCAGTCTCATATATCATAGCGATGAAGGGTTAACTCACTCTAACATACGGGAACTAAAATACAATACACTATTTACGTCAGATGCATATTTTAGATATAATATTATAAAATATATTGGTATTCTACGTTGACGGTAGCAGATACGATATTTCTAGTAGATAAGAGCTTGTTCTTGAACATTATTATATATTGGTGTGGTTTAAAACAAAATCAGCTGAGAAGAAATTTACCTTTTATTTTTCCTATAATTGAGGCCAGTGGTGGCGCAGTGGCACGAGGTATGACTGTAAAACCGACTGGTTCGATCCCCACTCGAGGAGATGAAATATTTACTTAAATTTATATTTCCATTTCTTCGCTCTGGTGTCGAGGTTAAGCGCGGCGTTGAGTTCTGCCACTCAACACGCAATGCCTCCAGAATTCGGCAGAAAGTGGGGAACGGAGTGTCTTAACACTAGGTTCCCTCTGCCTATCCTGCTGTATGCAGGATGCAGCGTGAAGCTGATTTATGATTTATTTTTTATTCTACAAGAAATGGAGTAGATTTTTATAATGATGCATCAGATGATTTCTTATAGCCTATCCAATCTCGATTGTATATTTAAAAAAAAATGTCATTTAATACACAATCCTTCAAAAATTTACCAGAACCTGTGGAACAATACGTCGTAACACCAGGTTCTCTCTAGCAGAGAACCCTGCTGTTTGCAGAATACTCTGTAAAATGAAAAAAATTTACTTAAGGAATTGAACCAATTTTATTATGTAATAGGACCCTGTAATTTTATCACCTAGCACGTACTTTTAAAAAGAAAGTCAATGAAAAAATAATACATAAATGTAACAAAATTCTAAGATGGCCTGATGGGCCCATCTTAAAATGGCTACATCAAGTAGAGGGTTAAATCACTTTTTTATTGTTCTGTTCCCTCGATATAGAAATAGAACTTTCAGCGGTCTCGCTCTTGATTTATTTTAACCGTGTTTTTATAATCCGTGGTATAAATATATGATGTGTAAATAATTGAGACAAGGGCGATGCTTCTACGTTTACATCTGGAATATTTTACTTATGAATTAATGGAAGGGTAATAATACCTTTTGATTTGTGTGCATTAACTGAGGTGTATATTATATTTTTATTAAACTATATCGGCTTGTTTTTATTAACAGCTTTAGGTATGTAGATTGAGTGCTAGAGACGTGGTATGTTAGTTTATGTGTATATAAATAATAGAAATTGTAGTAATAAATAAAGAAAATAACTTCATAAAATTATTTAATAGATATCAAACACAAGTATACTGTAAGAATAACAAATAAACAAAAAAATGTTAAGCTTTAAATAAGAAAACTGAACGTTTAATTATCATTTAGTAAGTTAGTAATTATTTACATCCAATAAGAAACGATAAGAAGTACTCTAGTAACGAGGAAAACCGCGGCGTTGAGTTAAGCCCTTCAGTCAAAGGTTTTTTGATCGAAGGTTCCGCCACTCAACACAATGTCTCAAAATTCGCCAAAAGTAGGAAGTGGAAGTGTCTTAATACTAGCTTCCTGGGTTCACTTTGCATGCGTGAAGATAAAAAAAAGAAGAGCTTACTGACCAAGTAAACTAAACTATTTCAAATCTACCCTACAAAAATGAAAAGAAGAATTAAACCAATGAAATTTTGCCCTTCAAAATATTTTTCATAAATTATTTTCCTTCACGATTAAACAAGAGATAGGCGAGCTACAAAGAGGTACGTTGATTCTATAGACTCTTGAGTGTACTCTAGATAAAAAGAAAAAAAATAATAAAAAAAAACCCGCTGTATGCACAACAGAGGTGCAGATAACATAAACAATTACATAAGGCGACGCCAGATGGCGCGTGCGGTGGTTTTTTACGCTGATATTAGTAAACAATTTTTTTTATTATACTATCTATGAATATATAGTGTGATGGCTTGAAGTATAATATTTTATTATTATGCTTCATAGCAGGATAGGTACAAGGAAGCTAGTGTTAAGACTCTCCGTTCCTACTATCCTAATTTTCGAGACATTGCCTGTTTAGTCGTGGAACTCATTATTCAACCCTGTCTCGTTTTGCTATAAGCGCGAGGAAATTAATATAATTCATTATCGAAATTGGGAATCAAACCCACAGCGGTTTTATAACAACGACAACCCATCTTACCAACTATAATGTATTTTTAAATAACGATTATTTATGTAATATGAGGTTGTATTTAGTATTCTCAATCATATTTGGCTCAGAGCGATTATTCTTGTACGTTAAAATTGTACTAAATATTTTTTTTTATTTATCTATTCTTATGTCCTTTATACTCGGAAAATGGTATGATGTAAAATTACTAATATAAAATAAGTAAATATAACATATTAAAAAGAATATACAAAAAATAGTTTTTATAAAAACGAGAGCGAACCAGACTCAGTTTGATATAAATAATTTGAATTCGTTATAATGTTTTTGTTCATACAGACGTAATACTAAGAAAAATACAATAAAAAATATAGAAATGTAAAAATCTCCAAAGCACTGTTTTACACAGCTTCACGCTATATTCCGCATACAGCAGGCTAGGCAGAGGGAAGCTAGTTTTAAAACTCTCCGTTCCCCACTTTCTACCAAATTTTTCAAGGCGAGTTGAGTGGCGGAACTCAACGCCGCGTATTGCCACGACACCTGAACGTAGAAATGAAAATATAAATTTAAATAAATATATAATTCTCTCGAGTGGAGATCGAACCCACAACCGTAGCGTTCCAGTCACTGTTCTACACTAAGCCAATAAAATAAAAGTAATGAACTCTAGTGACCAACCAATTCGTAATCAAATCACGAATAAATAAACCGCAGCGGCTTTACAATCGCCCCCGCGCTACGTTTGTCAATAAAGTGACCGCAATTTTTTGTGAGCCATTTTGTACGGCATTAATTTATAAATTACTATTATTATCACTCAGCACGCAATGCCAACGGAGTGTCTTAACACTAGGTTCCCTCTGCCTACCCTGCTGTGTGCGGGATACAGCGTGAAGTTGATTTAATTTAATTTTTTAATAGTATAAATACTTAATAATTCATATATCTAGTATATAGATAAATAATTTAAAAATAGGCCAGTCGTGGTGCAGATGCACATACGACTTTAAATGCGATAGGTTGTGGGTTCAATTCTCGCAATGACTCCAGAATTCGGAAGAAAGTGGGGAACGAAAGTGTCCTATTATAATTAGAACGGAGTTTCTTCCTCTAGAGGCTTTCATGTTCCCTCTGCCTACTCTTCTATATGCGGATTACAGTCATATTCGTAGCGTAATGTAATATAACCCATAGTTTTCTATAAAGACTATCCAGTATTAAGGCATTTTTCGGTTTGAACCAGTATTTTTTTATTAAACAAATAAACTCTTTTTCTTTAGCTGAAAGGAACTCTTGTCTTGGTTAAATAATCTATTCTCTAACTATGTTTTTTTTATTATATATTAAATATTTTGCATCTTAAAGACAACGATGTACATAAAATGTTATTTTAATTCAAAATACTAACAAAAGCCTAGTTTAATTTAATTTATTTGTACTTACCAACCATTTAGATATAAAATCCAATACAATACAATAAAATAAAACATAACAAAACAATACTTTGTGAATCGCCATTTCTAAATTCAATTGTAGCGAATTCGTTTCGAATTCTAAAACATCCTGTGCAAGGAAACGCACGTGCTCTAAACTTCCTGCCTATAACGTACGTACATACGTGCACCCTATTGGATTAGAGACTAATTTCCTTTTACTTTATATCGTAGTTTCAATGTATTATAAAATAAATTTGGAAAATGAGCTTTATTTACATTGATATAAAGACTAAATATGCAGAATGATTTTGTGATATATTTTGTAGATAATGGTTTTAAGTCATTTAAATTTCAATAAATATATATTTACATATATAGAATATATAAATATATAAAATACGTAGTGCTTTGACTATAGCTCGAAAAAAACATAGAATAAAAAGGTACAAAATAATGTAATTATTGTATTGTTCTTTTTTTTAGCTTCGCGCTGTATCCCACATGTACCTTCATAGGCAGAGGGAACCTCGGAACCTAGCGTTTGCCAAGCCAGCCTGGGTTGACGAGCGAAGCGAACAAGAATAAAAAAGAAAAAGCCCTCTCATTACAAAACAGACGAATATTGCTAGTATAAGAAGTAGTAAGTAATATTTTCACATATACTTTAACTAACAAGATTACGTTGAATTTTAATAAAACACAAAGGTCTAGGGCGGGCTCATATTTCAGTTTCAAATATCAAAGAAGCTAAATTAAATTTTCGCCTCTTTAAATATAGTCTTTTGCTTATGAGCAAATGTGATATTTTGAGCATTTCTCTATTCAAAGAAAAACAAACAATACAAAAAGGTGAAATATATATTTTTTTCAATTTTTAAATAAATTAAAAAAATTAAATCAGCTTCACGCTGTATCCCGCACACAGCAGGGTAGGCAGAGGGAACCTAGTGTTAAGACACTCCGTTCCCCACTTTCTGCCGAATTCTGGAGGCATTGCGTGTTGAGGGGCAGAACTCAACGCCGCCCTTAACCTCGACACCAGAGCGAAGAAATAGAAATATAAATTTAAGTAAATATTTCATCTCCTCGAGTGGGGATCGAACCCACAACCAGTCGATTTTGCAGTCACACCTCGTGCCGCTGCGCCACGACCGTTACATTTTTTAATTAATTTTTTAAATAATTATTTTAAAAGGCATGTAAAAAGGATTGTGTTGTTTTTAAAATATTCTAACAAAAAAAACCAAATGAATATAATATAATAAAATCTCATGTAGTAAAATCTCATGTAGTTTGAGGCCAGTCATGGCGCAGTGGCACAAAATGTGACTGTAAAATCGACTGTTTGTGGGTTCGCTCCCCACTGGATTATAAAATAAATAATTTTATGGAATTAGAAAATAAATAATTTTGTCTTTCATCTTTTTATTGTTTGTATAGTTTATTATGTTTTCGAGTGCATCACAGATAAAAAATAAAACATGTGAATGCATTAGCACATACCTACAACTTGCGTACTGCCCACGCTCGCGAACTTAAACAGATAAATCGTCAGAAATGGCATCTTATTAATATTAATAATATATTAATTTAATAATAGCTTAACTTAATAATTTCTTAATTTAATATTAACAAAGTATTTTTTTTAAACGATGTCAGTTAAGCTATCTAAAGGTGGAAATATTTGAAAAATATTTCCCATACTGCAGTTATTGTAGTTACATTCTTTCACACATAGCAAGGTAGACGCGGAGAACGTAGTGTCAAAACGCTCTGTTTTAGACTTCACTTCACGCTAGAATTCAAGACATAATGGATTGTGAAACTCAACGCCGCATTTTGCTTTGCCAGAGCTCATAAATAAAAATAATTAATTTCTCTAAATGGGAATCGAATCCACAACCATCGCGTTCACACTCAGACACTATCACATTACGTCATGATAATCTTGGTATATTTACTTATTTGAGTATTCGTATATCAATTCTTCTATGTATATATTATGTTCACCAACAATAAATAAAGCGCATAAACAAACAAGACACCGACAGAGACAGACAGATTGATTTATTTTATTATATTTACTTTTAAAGAGTTACTTAGAACTCTTAGGAGAAGATATGGAGGACTTGCGGAGGACTCAAGTACTTTTTAAACACATTGCTAGTTGCTCCTTGAATACGACATTGAACTTTAGTTGAAATATTGTAATGAATAATGTATGTATTTACATACTTCAAGAATGTCTCGAGTGATTGATTTCTTGATTTTTTTTAAGTTTTTATACTCTAAACGGTTTTTGATATATAAAAATAACTGATTTTGTAGTTTGGTCGGCTGTCAATAGTCTTATAGATAAAATAGAGAATATGATTTCTTCTCTTTCTTTCTCTTTCTCTGACTGATTATAAATATCATGTTATTAAGTTCAATCAATAATTTTCTATAGAATTAAGTATTAAAAAAATGTCGTTAAATTGGGCAAAAGAGCACAACGTCCTCACTAACTTACCATAGCAAAGGATACGATACAATAGAATTAAAATATCTTAATTTTTTTAGCTTTACGCTGTATCCCGCTCATAGCAGTGTGAACAGAGGGAACCTAGTGTTAAGGCACTCCGTTTCCATTAAGACCTTCCGCCGATTTTTGTAGGCGTTGCGTGTTGAGTGGCGAAACTTAACGCCTCGCTTCTGCCTTTGTACCAGAGCAAAGAAATGTAAATACTATTAAATAATAATTCATTTCCACGAGTGGGAATCGTACCTAAAACCTGTTAAGTTTACCCTAGCGCCACAATTGGCTTAAAAAATCGTTTTACAGCTCAAACTCGAGTAAAACCAAAGAACTTGCTCATACCATTCCATATATATTGGTCACGTTTCAAGAGCGTCTGTTTATAAATATTGATGCCAAGAAATACCGACAAAACCATCGATAAATCACTTATTTCCCGAATAATTCGTTATTCACGTGAAACGTACGTAGTGAGTAGATTACGTGTACGTTTTACGTGTATATTTCCTTACTGAGAACGACACGCCCGTACAATATATTTTTAGCCGTATATTATTCGACGAATCTCGTTGTAACTCTATATTGGGGTTAATTTTTGGACGTACAAACAGAATAAATTGAAGCTGTACGCTTCATTTAGTACTAATTAGTCGTTGGTTTCTCTTTTAACGGTTATTTTTAGTGTCAAAATATAAGATTTTCTCGGAAAAATGTTTTCATTTATAAAATTTTTAAAAGTTGTGACTGATTTTGTTATTTGGTACGAAAATAATAATAAGTGATTTAACACTCTATTGAAAGAACAAATTAAACATTTTCTTAAATACAGAATAAGGATAAGAGAGGTATCCAAAATTGTTTAAAAAACCAATAAACAAGGATAATTTATTGTAGTTATAGTATTTGAACGCACAGCCAACTGTTTAGCAATGGCGTCAAAACATATATATGTATAAGCATAATTGCTTTAAAAAAATTTTAAAAAATCTATAATTTATTAACTACACTTGTGTGGCGTTGAGTTACGCCATTCACGTCATTTCATGAAATAACTTGAATTCAGGCGGTACTTATAATATAAGGAGGGTAGGAAGTAGGAAGTAGATTGTTATTTACTTTATTTAAGATTATCTGAGACCAGTTGTGACACAGAGGCACAAGCGTGTGACTGTAAGAGTGACAGGATAGTGTGGGGGTTCGGTTCCCACTCGAGAAAATGAAATATTTAATATTTTTAATTCGTGTAATATGTCGTTAAGAAGCAAAGCGCGTTGAATTTCGCCATTTAACATGCCTCATGGATTTGAGTGAAACTGCGGAAAATAAGTGTCTTAATGGAAAGGAGTGTCTTAACACTAGGTTCCCAGGTACCCTCTGCCTACCTTACTACGCGGGATACAGCGTGAAGCTAAAAAATAATTATAATTTATCTTAAAATTATATATAGTCGTCTAATTTTATGTATGTACGCGAGATCGGTCAAATCTTGCACGCAATAAGCTATTTTTGTAGATTGTATACACGGTGGTACGTTTACACTTGTTGAAAGCATATTTTATTCTTTTAATATGGAAATTCATATAAAATTATTAAAAGCAATTTTAATATAAAAATCTTTCACTACAACGATTTATATATAAGTCACCATATTAATTTAAATAACTATATACATTAATCTTTATTAAACGCTTAATTAAAAATAAACAAAAATACTAAATCAACTTCACGCTGTATCCCGCACATAGCAGGGTAGGCAGAGGGAACCTAGTGTTAAGACACTCCGTTCCCCATTTTCTGCCGAATTCTGGAGGCATTGCGTGTTGAATGGCAGAACTCAACGCCGCGCTAAGCCTCGACTCCAGAGCGAAGGAATGGAAATATAAATTTAAGTAAATATTTCATCTCCTCAAGTGGGGATCGAACCCACAACCAGTCGGTTTTACAGTCACACTTCGTGCCGCTGCGCCACGACTGGCCTCAATTAATAATTTAATTTTAATGAAAAATACACTATAATAATCTAATTATAATATAAACAAATAAATAATCATATTTATTGTAACATAAAACAGGCAAGCCACTCGCCAAATGTAAACGCAGCCACTACCGGCTGCTGTTTTCCATCTATCGGTGGTTTCTGCAAAATCGTATTCCAAATAATGCGAGTTATGACCCGATAATAGCATCTTGTTTAGTTTTAAACGGAAAAGTATGGAAAAATGGAGGATTTTCCTGTTTCGTGTAAAATATATATAAAAAAGACTATGTAAATTCAGGAGGTTGTCGAGTCCGGGTTTGATTCCCAATCGGGGGCATAAGTTTGAACATTTGGTTCGGTAATATGATAAAGCGCGGCGTTGAAATTCGCAAATTAACAGATGATCTCTTGAAAATTGGGCGAAGGGAGGGGGAACGGAGTGTACTTAACATTAGTTTTCCTCTGCCTATCCTGCTGTATTTAGGATACAACGAGGAGCTAAAAAAAGTTTAAGTCTGTATATTCTCAGGTTAGGAGATATATCTACATAATATATTGTATAAAAATTTTGGAAAGTAGAAAAAAATCAATCAATTGAGAAAATTTTGTGATATGTCATCACAAAATTTTCTCAATTGATTCATAACTCATTAATTATTTTTTAAAAAATATATATTATTTTTTATTATATACATATTTTTTAGAAGTAATAAATGAAAACGTAGTATTAAAAATTAGTTTTATAGTGAAAAACATTTGGCAATCATAAAAATTTACCGTACGTAACCACTAAAACGTGAAACTTGAGTGTTGCCATATCCTTCACTGTTGTTTGTTCGTCCTTCGCCATTTCTTATTATAACAAATATCGGATATACTAACAAAAAGCTACAAGAGTGTAGAAGACAAACATGTTGTTCAATATTTTTTACCTAAATTCTTGTTTAAATATTCCGATCTCGATTTTTTTCACTCGCCATATTAGGGCCGTCGTAGCGCAGCGGTACAGCGTCTAACTAAAAACGCGGCGGTTGTGAGTTCGATTCCTACACGGAGCAATACCAATTTTATTATCATCGAAAAGTTAAATGTGCTATTATTAAATCTAATAATGCTTAAATTTCAAATATACTCAGTTAATAGTAAACATAATAGGTACAGATTCGATTCCCAAGCGACCTTACTTTGAATAGATTTACACGCCTCGCAATATGCGGGAAGTATAGAAAAAGAAAAATATGATAATATACATCACTAATAAATCTTACAGTTCCACCCCTATAACCAAATTACAAACAAATAAGTCAAATTCACATAAAAACCGAAATAAATTCGGTGGAATTGGGAAAAAAAGCTTCCGGATTTCAAGGACAATGGACAAAGGGCCATAGGTTTTAAGACTTCAAGCGATTTTAACTTTTATTCCTTTAATAATATAATATATTTTTGTATTACTTGGTAATCCCTGGTAATAAATTGACTATTGTGGACATATGTTTTGTGGATTGGTTTCGAGTATCTCACGTTAACGTATGAAGCGTCTATTAAGAGTAAATTTTGTCGATAAATTTTAAATACCGCAGTCGCACTAGGTTGTGACTGTAACGCAACTGTGTGAGTTCGATTCCCACTTGGAAAAAAATATTATTAATTTACAATTATTGTTAATTTATGTTTTGATTTATTCGCCACTCAAAACGCAGTGCCTAAAAAATTTGACGGAAAGTGGAAAACGGAGTTTCTTAACACTAAGTTCTCTCTGCCTACCCTGCTGTATACGGAATACAGCGTGAAGCTGAAATAAATTATAATTACTGTCCATTATAAACTTTGGGATGTGCCTCATAAAACAATAGTTGAAGGTTCAAAATCTTTTTTGGGGGAATTATTTGTCTACTTAAGTATAATTTACAGCCTTAAGCAAATTTATGAACCTAGAAATATAAAAATTCAAAAATCATTCTAATTTTATTTATATTTAACCTAAATGTATGAAATTTTCTATAAATTTTAAACAAAGCATTGTAGTGTTGAAGAAACTTTTTGATATATTTTTAAACTACTTCATAAATCAAACTAAAGTTACTTCGATACCATCATAATTTATATAAATATTTCCAATACTATCATAATTTATTTAAATCTTTGAATTTTATACATTTATTTATGTTACAAAGAGAATTGTTGTGATTTAAGAATAGGAATTATAAATTTACTTGCAAGTTCCTAGTAGTAATATATTCTTTTAATATTTTAAGCTTAGTCGATTCCAGTTTAGAAGGCAATTTACTGCTTTTTGCGTGGTAGGCCAAAAAAAACATAGTGATCTACTATTCCGTTTCACTTTTTTACATTATGTAACTAATGTAAAAAAAATGGTAATTCGTTTCTTTGCTCTCGGAACTGGGTAAAGCTCGGCGTTGAGTTCCGCCACTCAACACGCAATACCTCTAGAATTTAGCGGAAAGTGGGTTACGGGAGCAGAGACCAGGTTCCCTTCTATGCACACTAGATACAGCGTTAAGCTAAAAAAATATTTTATTAAAAAAAAACAAATTTTATCGACACAGTACATCCCTATGCCACCGATCGTTATTCAATTGAGCGCTACGAGCCATAACGGTGGCTACAAAATGTTACGTGATGCGAATTATAGTGGAACAGCAATACTTTAGTTTTACACTTGATATGTATTTGTATTTTTTTTTAGCTTCACGCTATATCCCGCGGATAGAAAGAAGGCAGAGGGAACCTAGGAACCTAGTGTTAAGATACTACGTTTCCATTTCGTACCTCTTTCGTACCTTTCGTACCTCATTTTCTGCTGAATTCTGGAGGCATTGCGTGTTGAGTGGCAGAACTTAACGCCGCGCTTAGCCTCGACGCCAGAGCGAAGAAATTGAATTAAAATTGATTTTAAAGCCAATGGCTACAAAACGTGATGCGAATTATAGTGTGGTAGTTTATTTTATTTATTTGTTATATGTCCTTTGGAAAATGGACTTATGTACATTTATTATCATCATTATCTGAATGAAGATCTACAGTTTTTTATCCTGTTTATCTTTTTATAGCTACAGGCTTTATCCCGCATATAAGTAGGTGGTAGGGTAAGCAAAGAGTGCCTAGTGTTAAGACACTCCCACTTTTATCTTTCCCAAATTTCGAGACATTGCATGTTGAGTATAGTGGAATAATTCACTATACCGAATGGGAATCGAACCCACAATCGTTTCGTTTACAGTCAAACGTGAATTATGTGAGTTGCAAAATATGTGAGTTATTTTTTATTTATAAATTTTGCCTGTCTGTCTTTTAGTTTGCCTTTAAAACTTCGAAACATATTTATACCTGGAACGTCCCGAACTCTACATATATTATTTTAGAACTAACTATCTAAATCGTTCTTTAAAATATATTTAGATTCATTGCTTAAAATAAATAAATCTCTTCCCATTCAATCCCACCTTGAACTAATAACCTTGATGTGAAAACTAAAAGTACCGTACATTTAAAAGTTTCCAGATTCTCACTAAAGTATAATAATTTGTGTGTAATGTTTACAAAAACTCAGAATCCCGTGTGAGAAAATGAATTATATAATTCCAACAAAAAGAAGAAATGTGATGAAATTTTTATAATATTATAAAAACATAACTTAATGTTGTTTTTTTATCATTTTAGTTAAACATTAAAGAATAAAATATATGTCTGTTCAGGTAATAGTTATGTATATAGAAATAAGTATGTATATAGAAATGTGTATAGAACGGCGGAGAAATAAACAGAACAGAAGTATATAAAAAGTAACAGTCCGTGGCCAGTCCAGCAAGTGGCCGTCGTGGCGCTGAGGCACAAGTGGGAAATTATTAATTAATAATTCTTAATATTTCCATTTCTTCGCTCTGGGAACAAAGCAAAAGCGCGGGGTTGAGTTCCGCCACTCAACACGTTATGCCTCGAAAATTCGTCGGAAACTGAGAAACGGAGTGTTTTAGCACTACGCACTCATTACCCAAATTCCCTCTGCCTATCCCGCTACATGCGGGGTACAGCGTAAACCTAAAAAATATTTATCCATATGCAGTAAAAGACGAGTGCATCGCAAATATTTCGACACATCGTAATTTACGTAAATATATGAGATCTATATTACACCTTATGTCAAGGTAATTACGAACTAAATTTGTTTGTTTTGCCCACAACACTGTCAGCGAGACCGTAATTTTGCGGTGATTTGTCTAGAAATGTTATATTTAATGATTTTTTAGTTTTAATGTTAGGATTTTAAGCAAAGTAAGAACTAAGGTACATAAGAAAGACATGATAATAAGTATTACATATCTAATATTATGCTACTAATATTAGTATTATATGCATATACTAAGTACTTTATAAGTTCTAGTGGGCGCGCGCAGCTTCGCCCGCTTATTTGCACCCTTAAATTCTAAAAGGGGTAGGGGTGAATTCTAAAAAAACCACAAAACACATGGTCAATAAAATATTTTTAACAGTCTGAATTAATTTTTTTATAGAAATCTCTGCCGATTAAAAAAAAATCTATACACAGTTTCTACCCCTATTTCATTTCTTTAGGATTAAAATTTTTCAAAAATACCTTCTTAGTGGATGTCTAGATTATGAAAATTAACATCTGTCCAAATTTCACGTTTCTACGCACAGCGGTTACGGCTGTGCGTGCGTCTTACCTCAGTCAGTCAGGAACATGTCCTTTTATATATTATATAGATTATTTCAAGAACACGCAGGAAAAGCATGCGTTTTCACCCGAGTTCAACGTAATATATGACTACTTGGCTTCACAATACTAAAAGACTTTTTCAATTAGAACCAATAGTTCCTGAGATTAGCGCATTTTATCAAACAAAACCTTTAGCTTCATAATATTAATGTCATATATATGTATTAATAATTATAATAATCTTCTAATATAATGTGGACTAAGGTCGAAACAAGGCACGGTCAAGAGCTAGGAATAGAGAGATCTACTCAAACGTGACGTCAGTATAACAGCATTGAATATTATATTATAAAATAATATAATAGCTCCTTTAAACCTCTATATTAGAGATGTAAATACATTGAATAATACTATCAGTAGCAATTTAGAACTATCTTGTAAAGATAAACGGTTAAATAAATATTTTAATGCTATCAAAAATCGAGTGGAACGCCGCACTAAATGTTATCTTCAATTAGATTACGCAGGGTTATTTTTAGGTTTTGTAGGTATATAGAATATACATTTTTCATAAGTTTTATTATACAGTTACAATATATTTAAAATTGATTTTTTTTATTATCTTTATAATTTTAGTTTTACTCGAATCGTACTGTGATGGTTACCACTTCAAACCTCGGTTAAAAAAATGTCTTAGCCTAGGTAAACTAATTATAGTAAGCAACACTGCGCTCAAAAATGGTAACTTTTCCTATGACATATAAAAAATCATATTTCTCTCTGTTAGGGCGTAATTTTTCTGACTTTTATTATCATGCATATAGCAGGGACACTCCATTCCCTACTTTCCGCCGAATCTGTGTTTGTTCATTTTGTGTTTAATGGCGGAACTAAACGCTGCGTTTTGCTTTGTTACCAGAGCAAGGAAATCAAAATGTAAATATTTTATTTTCGTTATTAATCTATTTATAATAAAATTCTAAACTTTTCATGTTAATATATTTTATTATCAATTAAATGAGTATTGACATTTTTCTATAAAGCTGGCACGTGCCATCATCCTATGCTAGTGGGATCAAAGCTCGGAGGAATTATATGTAAAAAATAATCTGGCGAAACATAGTACGTCGTTAGGTTTTACTAATCGATATACAGTGTCTTAAAATAATCGAAAAGTTGATAGTAATATATTTTTGCATTATGTTCCGCTCTCTGCTCTGTGACAGATCACAAAATATTTTAAAAAATATGTTATATAAATACTTTTTTTTATTGTACAAATATAACAATAAATGTAATATTGTGTAATACTATGTTTTGTAATATTGTGAGTAGTGGGTAATATTCTTATCGATTTAAGAAAGTTTTAGTGGTTTTTGAAATGCTCTCTTTCTTATTTATAAAATTAAATACAAATATATAAATACAAGTCCAGGAATGTATCGAATATACAACAAGAGAAATTCGAATAAGATTTTTTGTACAAAAACGAAGTTCTAAGGAAAGCCGACCTGATTTAAAAATAATCGCGTCATCTTTATATATAGAACGAAATGTATGTACGCGGGAAATAATGTTTAGTTTACATTGTACGTACAATCTGTATGCATTTTCAGAATTGAAATGTTAGTTTTGGTTAACAACCGCAGACTTAGAAGTAGTCGTGGCGCATGGGCACAAGGGTGTGACGGTTTTGGGTTAGATCCCCACTCGGGGGATTGAAATATTTTTCTTTAATATTTCCATTTCTTCGCTCTGACACCAAGGCACCAAAAGCCTTGCGTTAAGTTCCGCCACTCAACACGCAATGCCTCGAAAAATTCAGAGGAAAATGAGAACCAAAGTGTCTTAACACTAGGTTCCCTCTGCCCTGCTGTATGCAGGACACAGCGTGAACCTGTCTAAGAAGTCAATTAATATTAAACTAAGGTTAAGTCCGTTAGCCAGTTTTCACTGTGAGCGGAGCGAGCGAAAGAATTCGAAACGATGAAATCCGTAGACGAACGCAGGTTACCGACATAGCTCTTAAAATCTGCAGCTGAAGTGAAGCTGAAGTGGCAATGGGTAGGCCATCTTATCAGGAGGACCGACAGCCAATAGGGAAGAAAGGTCCTCGAATGGCGACCACGTCTCGGCAAAAGGAGTACAGGCCGCCCTCTAACCAGGTGGACCGAAGACCTAAGGAAGACAGCGGGACTCCGCTGGATTGAAAAGGCGCAGGACCGAACAGAGTGGCAAGCATTAGAAGACGCCTATGTCCAGCAGTGGACTTTGAAAGGCTGATAGATGGATGATATACAAGATCTTAAGAACAATATCGCATGCAAAGCTAACTAACTAAAATCACTTTCTTACCACTGCGCATACACGGCACACTGGTTTCATAAATAAAAACAGAGATTCCTGTGGCTAAACGAAAATAAACATCTAACGGATATCCCCAAAGAAGTTTATAGTTTTATTGCCCGACATCACAGAGACTTGTAGAAAAAAATACGTATATTTTACGTGCCCACTTATGGCACTCTCGTTTACAAATTACAATATGTTTATACTGTATTCCAATATAAATTACATTAATTGATAGTGAAAGATTTAGTTTCTTGAACTGAACAGCGGAAGAAAGAGCAATTTTGTTTTTATTATGCATATTTCTATTTGGTTAAACTTTTGGTTGAACTTGAGAGTAAGTTAAATTAAAAAAAAAGCCAGTCAGTTGAGGCCAGTCGTGGCATAGCGGCACGAGGTGTGACTGTAAAACCGACTGGTTGTGGGTTCGATCCCCACTCGAGGAGATGAAATATTTATTTAAATTTATATTTCCATTTCTTCGCTCTGGTGTCGAGGTTAAGCGCGGCGTTGAGTTCTGCCACTCATCACGCAATGCCTCCAGAATTCGCCAGAAAGTGAGGAACGGAGTGTGTTAACACTAGGTTCCCTCTGCCTACCCTGCTGTGTGTGAGAGTAAGTTAGAAAAAGAAAAAGAGAAGTGCGTTTAAGAGAATTGTTTTTAGCTTCTCAGTGGTGTGATTTAGTCGCACTTTGTTTTTAGCCCGAGTGGGGTTCGAACCCACAACGATAATTACATTTAACTATATCTTTAACAAATTTTTCATTTGAGGCCAATCGTAGCGCAGCGGCACTAAGTGTGACTGTAAAACCGACTGGTTGTGGGTTCGATCCCCACTTGAAGAGATGAAATATATACTTAAATTTATATTTCCATTTCTTCGACACTCAACACGCAATGCCTCCAGAATTCGGCAGAAAGTGGGGAACGGAGTGTCTTAACACTAGGTTCCCTCTGCCTACCCTGCTGTGTGCGGGATACAGCGTGAAGCTGATTTAATTTAATTTAATTTGATTTTGATTTAATTTAACAAATTTTTATTATCGCTTAGTGCTATTTTGTCCACATAGCGACACTATATTACTAATTACAGAAATAATATTTCTTAAGACATCGCACAATAGTATATTTTTTAGCTGCACATTGTATCCTGTACATATCAATATAGGCAAAGGGAACCTGTGAACCTAGTACTACGGCTTCCGTTCCAAAATTTCATTGACATTGCGTGTGGAATGTCAAAATTCAAACTATTATATATTATAAAAATAAATTTATACATAATAGCCACAACTAAACGTTAAATAAAAAAATATATATAAAATGAAGTACCAACATAATAAAAAAATATATATGCACGACTAGTTTATTTGCGGTTAGATCTAAACCACAACATTAACTGAGTGAGACGCAGAGTACATGAATAACGTGTGTCAATATGAATATTTAAATATAAAAAATCCGCTTCTCCCGCTCACAGCAGGGTAGGCAGAGGGAACCTAGTATAAGACACTCCGTTGCCATCTTTCTGCCGAATTCTGTAGGCATTGGGCGTTAAGTGGCAGAATTCAACGCCGCGCTTTGCCTCGACACCAGAGCGAAGAAATGGAAATATAAATTCAAGTAAATATTTTATCTCCTCGAGTGGGGATAGAACCCACAACCAGTCGGTTTTACAGTCACAGTTTGTGCCGCTGCGCCACGACTGGCCTCAATAAATAAATGAATATTTAAATTTTTTAAAAATATTTTATACCGCTATAGCTCAATTGTTGGGTATTCTGATAAATATAATGACTTTTTTTCAGCTTCAGCCTTTATCTATCATAAGCTTCTGGTAGTGTCAGTGACAAAGGAAACCTGGAAACCTAGTGTTAAGGTTGCCATTAAGACACTTTTGTTTCCCAATTTCCGCCGAAATCTGGAGGCATTGCATGTTGAATGGCGGAACTCAACGCTGCAAATATAATTGTTGTAGATTCAATAACTTTGAATTTGTTAGAGTTGTTGGTTCGCAGCAATGGTGGGTGGTAAAGCATAAAGAAACCTCGGAGAACTTGGAGACCAGAGACTATTATGTTTACCGTTCTGTTCTCTATGGATTAAATTAATTCTAAGGACATCGTGGTGCTGCATACAATATGGTTGTGGGTTCGATTCCCACTCGGATTAATGAAATATTTAGAATTTTCATTTCCCCACTTTATTAAACGATGTGCGACGTTGAGTTCCGCCACACAACATGCAATTTCTCAAAAATTTTACGGAAATGAAAAGCGATGCGGGAAAAAGCGTGAAGCAGCAACTAACCCCTTTCTAACTAGATCATCGCACTTAGACTTCCTAAATCAATTATTTTGTTGCGTCTGTTAAATTTTTCATAGTTTACTATTAAGACTGTCAGATTTGCCCCACTTTTTACAACTCTTTACTAAATAGAGAAGGATGTTTATATTATAGATATATTATAGTAGTGATGTTCGCTACATCGTCACTCATCGGCGTTATAGAAATATAGATTTTTATGTTTGTGTTACGGTAGGTGCGGCTTCAAATACGTAGAATTAGCTTAGCATGAATAAATTGAACTATTTTAAGGGAAATGAGTTATTATGCAGAAAGTGGGAAAAGAAGTCTATACTATATGCGGGATACAGAATGATCCTCAAAAAAAAAAAAGAAATTCCACATCAAAACATCGCATTAAAAGATAAAGTAGCTTAAATTGTAGCTCCCCCTCTCAAGCCACTATATTAGATACATACATAACGTGACCAGATATCCCGTTTTGAACAAGACTGTCCCGTTTTTACACGTGTGTCCCGTTGTCCCTAAACATGCTACAGGGACGCTCAAATATCCCGTTTTCTTGGGAGTGGCATGTAAATTTGGTCAGTACAAATAAGTTTCGTTTTGAGGCCAGTCGTGGCGCAGCGGCACAAAGTGTGACTGTAGAACCGACTGTTATGGGTTCGATCCCCACTCGAGGAGTGTGCGGGATACAGCGTGAAGCTGATTAAAATAAGTTTCTCCGCGATTATCGCAGTAACCCCATTGTTCAAAAAACGGCAGTATTCAATTATTTACTAAAGTGTCAAACGAAAGCACTATCAGACATCGAGAAAAAAAAAGATAGCTATCCAAAAAAAATAAAAGCACTTCCCTAAAAAAAACACGAAAAACCTAAAGCCACCCTAAAATGTCCTGATTTGAACCGACTGAAGAATGGTCACTATACATACATTGGTTAACAGAAGAGCACTTCAAGTTGATAGATACACGTATGTAGGAGTTTATTTTTAAATCAACTATTGACTACTTTAGCTTAGTGGTTGCGGTTACTTTACTTTGGTTTTACCCTCTTCTGGTTTTTGAGAGGATTGTTGTTGAGTTTAAAGTTTTAAAAGTTTTTTTTGTTTTATCAGCTTCACGCTGTATCCCGCACACAACAGGGTAGGCAGAGAGAACCTAGATACACCGTTCCCCACTTTCCGCCGAGTTCGGAGGATTTGCATGTTGAGTGGCGGAACTCAACGCCGCGCTTTGCCTCGACACCAGAGCGAAGAAATGTAAATAAATGTTGCATTTCCTCGAGTGAAGATCGAACCCACAACCAGTCGATTTACAGGCACACTTTGTGCCCCTGCGCCACGACTGGCCTCTGGGTTTTAAAAGTTACTTTATAGTATATCTTTAATTATTTTTAAAGTGATGTTAGTATTTTTTTTATTATATTATTTGTTTATTATATTTTCAAATAATATAAAGGACCATGATTAGAATAAAAATATTTAATATTTTTATGAATCTGATCTATTTAAATGTGAAGACAACGATAATTTTTTTAATCGTAATATATCCAATATTACGATTTACCAACACTAAACAAATCTTTTTTCATTTCGGATACAATATGCGAAGCAAAATTATGTCTCTCTTGGCTAGAGTCACACTGTCTAACTAGATATAGTACGGACTAGGAGTCGTGGCCGCCGCTTTATAAACTTTTGCGTATTATTTACAATCGGGCATAAAATAATCAAAAGTATTAGGAAAAATAATAAAATCAAATCTCCGTCACAGATAACTTCAGGGCGGCCATGACTCGTTGTCCGTACTGTACTTAAATCTAAAAGTGGGGTACGGTCTTAACATTAGGTTAGGTTAATCTACCCTTCTGTGTGCGGGATACAGCGTGAAGCTAATTTAAATTTAAGATATAGAATAACTGAGGCCAGTCGTGGCACAGGGGCACAAAGTGTAACTGTAAAATGGGCTGGTTGTGAGTTCGATCCCCACTCGATGAAATGAAATAATTATTTACATTTATATTTTCATTTCTTCGCTCTGGTGTCGAGGCAAAGCGCGGAGTTGAGTTCCGCCACTCATCACGCAATGCCTCCAGAATTCGGCAGAAAGTGGGGAACAGAGTGCCTTAACACGAGGTTCCCTCTGCCTACTCTGCTGTGTGCTAGATACAGCGTGAAGCTGTTTTTTTAAGACAATATATAAAAATACATTACCGATGTAAAACCCAAAATACCTCTTGACTACCAATAAACTATTTAGTCACAACGATGTCAAAATAACTGAAAAAATTACAAAAAAAGCGGCCATTTTACATGCGACCCTCGTCTTACAAATACTTTACGCATATCGACACATTTTTTAACAAAGCTATTCTAAGAAAACTACCTTATTCTGGAATCATCTCGCGTTTATATCGCGGTGGATGAACAGAATGACAAATGACCGTGGTCCTAGATACCATCTCCTGGACAATGGAGGGTGCTATGTTTAACACCTCATTGTAAGCAATTTATTAGATGGTGATAGATACGTTTTAATATATTCCACGCCTTTCTCGTAAGAAAGAGAGAGAGAGAATGAATGAAGAAATGAAGAATTAAGAATGTGATGAAGATCAGTTAAGACACGCGGCGTTGTTTACTACTAAGTTATACCTAATGTCACTAAAATAAAAAACTAGCGTTAAATTGTTTTTTAGCTTTACGCTGTATTACGTTACGTGGAACTAAACGCCACGTATTGTTTTCTTGCCATAGCAAGAAAATTAAAATAATTTATTCTTCCGAATTGTAATCGAACCCAAAACTGTCACCTTTACAGTCAGATGCTATACCGCTACGAAATGTCGGCCTCTAAATAAAAAAAACAGTAATTTATCACTAGAATCTCAGCTTACTAAAGTACATAATAAAAAATAAAACTATATATTATTATATATAAATAAATGCCCTATTACTATATAAAAATATTACGAAAAATATAAAAAAAAGTTTTATCCCTACATCCAATCTCATGTAAACACAACATAAATGGAACAACATTAGCATTCTTATCGAAGATTTCGAATTCTTATAAAATGTCGTGACAAAATTCTTTCTATTATCGAACGGTTACAGAATAGTGCCCCGAATCCACAAGTGGCGAGCGAATCCTAGTGAAAGTTGTGGTTCGGCGTCTTTACAACTTCGTAGTATATGTTTTTGAACATTTGTATGTAAATTTTTAAATAGTACGAAGAATTGTCACTTGGCTGAATAATAAGTTTTTGAGTTTTTGGGTAACACACCATGTGTATATATTTTATCAGCTTCACGCTGTATTCCGCACACAGCAGGGTAGGCAGAGGGAACCTAGCGTTAAGATACTCCGTTCCCCATTTTACCGCCAAGTTGGAGGCATTGCGTGTTGAATGGCAGAACTCAACTCCGCGCTTTGCCTCGACACCAGAGCGAAGAAATGGTAATATAAATTTAAGTAAATATTTCATCTCCTCGAGTGGGGATCGAACCAACAACCAGTCGATTTTACAGTCACACTTTGTGCCCCTGCGCCACGACTGGCTTCACGACTGGTCTTTAATTAATTTTATTTTTTTTGCATCAAGTTATATATATTTTAAACTAAATTACTGTAGTGCGTAAGACTATGTTCTGTAGATGGCACTGATTATTTTTAATGTAGTAAATAGTTCTTAGTGCATCTTTAATTTTAATGGAAAAAAATCAAATAACGTATAATGCTTATAATAATTATTTTATATACAAATATCAATAATTATTTACAGCTTTTGTTATATGTGTTTATTTGTATCAATATATTAGTCTGCGTTAAGTTCCGCCACTCAACACGCAATGCGTCAAAAAATCATTGGAAAATAGGTAACCAAAATGTCTTAACGAGAACGAAGTGTCTTAACACTATGTTCAAAGGTTTCCTCTGGATTCCGCTATACACGGGATAAAACGTGAAACTAAAACAAAAAATACTTGGACTTGGTGTGTCTTACTTGTATTGTATTAGAACGACTTTACTACCAACATTTCATTCTGTGGGGCCTAAATTACTATTCATAGTTATGTAGTTACAAGTTCTCGAAATTGACGTGAGATGTTTAGTTTAGTAGGAGAACGATAAGCGATAGATATATTAGTGTAGGTACTAGTCCTCGCCCCCAATTTTGTTGGCGTGGACTTTACTAAGTTAAATGGAAAAACAATATAAAAAGAGGCCATCGTGGTGGAATGGAAGAATGTCTTACAATGTTTTACATACATGTAGATACATGTTTTACATGTTGGATGCGGGTTCGATCCTCAGTTGAGGCAATAGGTTTAAATTATTTTTAATTTCTCCCTGGTAGTTGAGTTGAACACTAGCTTCTCTCTGAACATCCTTCTATATGCGGAATATAGCGTGAAACATTTTCTTTAATTTATATTATAATACATTATTATACGACTATGTCAGTTGTGGCGCAGAGGCACAAAGTGTGACTGTAAAATCGATTGGTTGTGGGTTCAATCCCCACTCGAGGAGATGAAGTATTTACTTAAATTTATGTTTCCATTTCTTCGCTCTGGTGTCGAGGCAAAGCGAGGCATTGAGTACCGCCACTCAACAGGCAATGACTCCAGAAATTGGCGGAAAGTGGGGAACGGAGTGTCTTAATACTAGGTTCCCTCTGCCTACCCTGCTGTGTGCTATTAATAATCCTACTTATAACATTGGACCTGACCATTTTAATTGACATTAACAATTAAACAAAGAACTTAATCAATTAATAATCTAATAGCGCACGTATTAACGGTACGGTAACGGCACAGTAGTTGGTATAAATTAATATTACCACCACGCCTCTACCATCCGAGAACTAAAATAAGGTATGACAGTGTCAAGCCACGATTTATATATAATCTATTTATATAAGAGGATTTCTTGTGTTATACAGTACTTAGGCCAGTCGTGGCGCAGGGGCATTTAAATGCTATAAGTAAACGTGATAGCTTACAGGTTCGATTCCACTCTGAGGAAATGAAATACTTCAAATTTACATTTCCTCATTCCCTCGCTCGCTGGTGACGAGGCGGAGCACGGCATTGAGTTTCGCCACTGCAGAATGTGGGGAACGGAGTACATTAGGTTCCCGCTGCCTATCCGGATATAAGGAATACAGCATGAAGCTAAAGAATTATTTATTATAATATTTATTATAATATAAGTTGGGCGGAAAGTAGAAAATGTAATATCTTAAGTCAATTTTTTATCGAGGTACCCTCCTTTTTGTTGTAAATGCTATACATATTATATTTAAGTAAAGCGGAAAGTGGAAAATGAAATATCTTGAGTAACTTCTAACGGGGTACCCTGCGTTAGTATTATACTCTAAAAATATGTTTTAATAAATATTTTCTTCAGCTTCCGCTGTATTCTTCATATCCGGGTAGGCAGCGGGAACCTAATGTACTCCGTTCCCCACATTCTGCAGTGGCGAAACTCAATGCCGTGCCTGCCTCGTCACCAGAGCAAGGGTAATTTGTAAATATTAGGTATTTCATTTCCTCGAAGTGGAATCGAACCTGTAACCTATCATGTTTGCAGTTGCACACTTATGCCCCACTCCACGACTAGCCTCAATTAACTATACTATAATGTCGTGTAATTGCAAGGAAAATTGCAAGAGTAAGTAGTTCTTCGAATGATGCATTTCTTAAAGTATCTTATATAAACGTATGTTTTAAGTGCATGTATGTATGTTTATCTAAGATTATTGAGAAATAAAAAAAACTGTATATTATAATATATCTATATGAAATAACAATTATTAGATATTTCATTACTTTTCTAAGTATTATTGGTTATGTCTAATAATTATATTGGGGCCAGTCGTGGCGCAGTGGTACAAACTGTGACTGTAAAACCGACTGGTTGTGGGTTCGATCCCCACTCGAGGAGATAAAATATTTACTTAAATTCATATTTCCATTTCTTCGCTCTGGTGTCGAGGCAAAGCGCGGCGTTGAGTTCTGCCACNTACAGCGTGAAGCTAATTTAATTTTAATTTAATTTTAAATAAGAGACAAATTCAAATACGAGTATATTAAAACTATTACATAAGCAAGGACTAAAGTAATTCACCATTTCTTGAGTCAATGACTTAACACGACCGGAAGCTATAATATAGCCACCACGAATAAAGATGATCGACAAGTAGACATCGTTCCCTCTCTTTCACACATACCAACCAATTATAAAGAGAGAAAAGGACATAAGATAACGAGTAAAATGCAAGACACGCACAAGGAAGTGAGAACGATTTCTGATGAAAATACAAATCAAAATGTCAGAAGTAAATAGGTAAAATTTAAATATTGTATTGAGTAATAGATGTAATATCCGATTGTGCTTCATTTTGTATGACCCTATTGTTTCTAAGTGTTTCTTTGTATGAATAAATAAATGAATAAATCAGCTTCACGCTGTATCCCGCACACAGCAGGGTAGGCAGAAGGAACCTAGTGTTAAGACACTCCGTTCCCCACTTTCTGGGGAATTCTGGAGGCATTGCGTCATGAGTGGCAGAACTCAACGCCGCGCTTGGCGTCCGACACCAGAGCGAAGAAATGAAAATATAAATTTAAGTAAATATTTCATCTCCTCGAGTGGGGATCGAACCCACAACCAGTCGGTTTTACAGTCACATTTCGGTGCGCTGCGCCAAGATGATGCAATTTTGAAATATAGATACATAGTACAAAAAAATATTTTGAGTATATTTTTTATATCTGGTGGTTAAGTATTGTCTAGGTTACCAGGTTCCCTGTGCCCACACGATCAGATACAGCGGGAAGCTAAAAAAATGTTAATTTAATCAATTGACATTTTATCTATTATATCTTCTTATAAGACATACTGTTCTCTGAATTTATAAAATCAGACCCGAGTTTAAACTTATAATCTTTTCCACAACGCCCGGGTTCCATCTCTTTTTGTTTCTATCAGATTTTACAAAAAAAAATACAAAAAGAAAGGCAGCATCACGTTTTTTTACATATGTTATTTTTTCCTGTCAGAGGTGCACGCTGTGTTCCACATATAGCAGGGTAGGCACAGGGAACCTAGTAATAAGACGATTCCATTCCTCACGTTCACTCAATTTTCATGACATTACACGTTGAGCGGCGGAGTACAACATCTCATTGAGACTGACAGAGATGAGATGATTGATTTAAATACAGTGAAAATCGAACCCACAACCATCATGCTTACAGTTCCATTTTAATTTTATTTCTATTCAACGCAAATTGGCAATTCCAAAGCTTTATTTACAATTCTAAAACGATTTACAATACGAAACGTCAACTTATTGATCATTTACGCGACAATGTACTTTGAAATGTTCTTTTATACATTTTTACAATAGATGTCTTATAAAACGTGACTGAATGGATATGACTCTATTATGGCTTTATAATAATATATTAATAATAATAAAAATATATAAATACACACACACACACACACATATATATATATATATATATATATATATATATATACATATACATATACATATAGTACACTAGTGACACACTCGCTCATACCTTTTATATTATATTATGGCCAAATTATACAACAACATCTTTACAGAAATTGCAGCCTATGTAATATTCTGAAGTATAAGCTATATTACTGTAAAGTTTCATTGAATTCCGTTTAGTAGTTTTTGCGTGAAAATAGAACAAACATCCATTGTCATAATCTTTTACGTTTCTAACTTTAAATAAGAAGGATCCGGAGGATAAGTTTTAGATAGTTCTTTTAAGTTTAGTTACGACATATCCTTTAAAACGCAGTGATCGTAAGTTTAATTTAAAATTAAGGAGATGCTTATAATAAGAATAATTAATGGTTACATACAATAAACATTTTAGAACGTATTTTTTATGTTATAGGCCATCTTGTTGCAATGGGAGATCATCATACTACAAACGGGACAGTTGAACGCTAGCTGGTTCGATCCCCGTTCGAGGAAATAAAATATTTTTAACATTTTTAAAGTGTTATTCCACACTTAGCAAAGAAAAATACTTATTTAGAAAACGTAGAAAAATTTGAACGAACGAACGACCAGGTCCTCCTGGTCGGTTTCCAGGAGGCGCGGGTTCGAGTCCCGCTACGTTCAAATTTTTATACGTTTTCTAAATAAGAAATGAAATATTTTAATTTCCCCGATTGGAAAATACACTAACAAACGAAAGAAAAATTAAATTAAATTAAATTAAATTAGCTTCACGCTGTATCCCGCACACAGCAGGGTAGGCAGAGGGAACCTAGTGTTAAGACACTCCGTTCCCCACTTTCTGCCGAATTCTGGAGGCATTGCGTGTTGAGTGGCAGAACTCAACGCCGCGCTTAACCTCGACACCAGAGCGAAGAAATGGAAATATAAATTTAAGTAAATATTTCATCTCCTCGAGTGGGGATCGAACCCACAACCAGTCGATTTTGCAGTCACACCTCGTGCCGCTGCGCCACGACCGGCCTCAAACTAACACTAACTAACAAACGACAAATCTCCAAATGCAATCTTTAAAAATGGCCTAAAAGTAGAGAATAAATAAAGGTATCATTACTTCTTTTTCATAAAAAACTACTATAGAAAGAAAGAAAAAAAAACATATACAAATAAAAAACATAAAGGTGAATAATAATGAATTCGTTATTTGCTTGCGAATGCGATGAGAACGACCGCTGCACGATTGATATAACATTAGGCTGCATTGAATCCTAATAACTTCTATAAAGGATGCGCTCTCGTGGAATCGTGATATTGTATATGATGTAAATGTGTTTAGGTTAAACTTTTACTAGTTCGAAATATTTTGAGATGACTTTGGAATTTATTAATATTAGGTCGTCATAGAGGTTGTGGGTTCGATTTCTACTCGAGGAATGTAATAATTTCGTTCCTTCGCCTTGGAAAGACGCAAAGCGCGAGTTCCACCACTTAACACGCAATGCTTCAAAAATTTGGAATGTGGTAATATATTAATAGGAACGTAGTGTCTTAACACTAAATTCCCAGATTCCTTCTGCCCCGGGGTTACTACGTCTGCTAGGTAAAATAATTATAATTTTTAACAAAAAAAAAAAACCCAATCAAACTCTCACCAAACTACCCTTGAAGTGTATCGTTTCCAATTAAAAAGAATCATCGAAATCAGTTCACCCAGTCAAAAGTTCTGAGGTAACAAACATAAAAAAAAATATAGTCCTTTGATTAACTCCTCCTTACGGAAGTCGGTTAAAAATAACAAATTTAACTTGTTTGCGTTTATAATATTTCCATAGTATCACGTTAATACATTCCATGTAATAACACAAACAAGAGACGCCCCCAAAAAGACATCAAAGCCTAAACACCAATAAATAATCAAAAATCACCTCACAAATCAAATTAATTTGAAAAATTAATAATATCATCCATTATTAATAATAATGAATGGAGAAAAGTTCGCACGACCAAAAGAAATCATAGCCAAATCTCTTTGTAAGACAATACAGGGCTGTCGGCGGCATTAATTGAAATTTATTACTTCTCATACTGTCTCTTTCTGGGACGTTAACGTCACTCATTGCTATTGGAAAATCAACTCTAAATCCAAAGAACAAGATGCATTTTAATTTAACATTTTTCGATATACATGGTGTTTTATAGACAAAGGAATTTAAACCTTATTGTTTGAGGTTTGGGTTGGTTTTTTTAAAAATGAGAAGTATATTTCGTTACGTTACGATCTCCGTAATATTTATCGTCGTTGGACAATCGAAGATAATGTCCCACTCATGTGATTTGAAGCAATCACTGACCGTTTTTGTTTTATTGAATTACCGTGTGTTTGTTTTTGTTCGGTGGTACATTAGTTTTTTTTCAGCTTCACGCTGTATCCCGCAATCAGCAGGGTAGGCAGATGGTACCTAGTGTTAAGACACTCTGTTCGCCACTTTCTGCCGAATTCTGGAGGCATTGCGTGTTGAGTGGCAGAACTCAACGCCGCGCTTTGCCTCGACACCAGAGCGAAGAAATGGAAATATAAATTTAAGTAAATATTTCATCTCCTCGAATGGGGATCGAACCCACAACCAGTCGATCGTGGTGCAGGGGAAAAAGTGTCACTGTAAAGTGACACTGACACAAGTGACACTGTAAAGTGACACTTTTTGCCCCTGCACCACGCCTGGCCTCAATCATGAGTTATGATAATTACAAAATTCCCATACTAATTCATCTATGGCTATTTAAAAGTATTTAGCACAATTGTGTTCTAGGCATTGATGGCCTATTTTGCTTCTAAGAACTCTAGTTAGTTAGAACATAAACATATTAGCGGTACATCTCTGACTGTAAATACGACAGCTGGTTCGAATCCCATTCGGGGAATTTAAAATTATTATCATTCGATCGCTTTTTAATACGTAATGTCTCGATTAGATGCGTGGGCAACGAAGTGTAAGGCACGCTAGGTTGCCCTGCCTAGGGTTCCTGTATGTATGAATACAGCAATAACAAAAAAAAAAATTATGTAAAAAAATATTTCGATTTTGATTCATTAGTAGGAGCTCTTAAATCTATGTTGCGGAATTACTATGGTTCTGTTAGGTTAGATAAACTGAAAGTTAAAACCTACTACTCAATTAGTAAATCGGAAACCCAGCAAAAAAATTGTTGGTTTATCGTTTTTTATCCAATCTAAACAAATACATTAAAAATAATATTATCATCTAAACACATTTTGGAAAACCAACTCAAAATTTATCAATATAACTTAAAACAAGCTAAATTAGAGGCCGACGTGGCGCGGGTTCATAAGAGTGTGACTGTAACGCGACGGTTGTAGGTTCGATCCCCACTCGAGGGAACGAATTATTATTTATTAATATTTTCATTTCTTTCTGGCATCATGACAAAAGCCTGGTGTTCCACCATTCAGCACGCAACGCCTCCAGAATTTGGCGGAAAATGCGGAACGGAGTGATTTAGCACTACGTTCCCTCTACCAACATATACACCGTGAAGCTGATAAAAATAACAAAATAAATTAATAGTCTGTAAACGACGCGTCCTTCACTTAAAAATTACGTTGCGTACGAACTTCCTTCACAGCGTACGTCCTACGTCGTAGGAACCTTTGTCGGCATCTTTCTTGTACCCTTTTGTTGGAACTTCAAAAGCTTTAGGATATTATCTAAAAGGCCGTCATTAGTTGTAAAGCATATACTAGTGGTCATCCTATTTGATGATTTGGAATGCTTTCTAGGAGTGGCTATATTGGATAGTAATAATATGATTGGATTTTTCTTTTTTTAAGATTCACGCTGTCCCCACTCACATCCCACATATAGGAAAGTAGAAAGGGATAACCTAGGGATCTAGTGTTTAAGACACTTCGTTCTCATTAAGAAACTACCTTTCTCCACTTTCCGCTGAATTCTTGTAAGCTTCTACCAATCAACGTCTCAATTGCTGACAGACGTCGTCTGACTATAAACAAAAAATAATATTTTTTTTTTCATTATAAGGCAGTCGTAGCGCAGGAACACAAGCGTGTGACAGTCAATACGAAGTTGTGTGTTCAATTTCCACTCAAAAAAACGAAAAAAATAAACTTTTTCATTTTTTCGCTAAGGTAAAGAGGCAAAGCGCGGCTGTGTTTCGACGCTCAATATACAATACCTTCAGAATTCGGCAGAAAGTGGCTAACGGAGTGTCTTAACAAAAGAAACTCTCTGCCTCCCCTTCCCATAGCAATACGGGATTAATATATGATTTTACAAATTAAAAAAAACAACATATATGGTATACTTTTAGCTGAATTATTCAAAAGATCGATAATATCTTTACGATATTACAAAAATATACATATTACCTTCACGCTGTATTCCGCACACAGCAGGGTTGGCGAAGGGAATATAGAGTTAAAACACTCTATTCCCTACTTTCCACCAAATCCTACGATTCAATGCGTGTTGAGTGGAGGAACTCAACGCCGCATTTTTCCTCGGCACCACAGCGATGAATTAAAAATATGAATATTTAGGGGTTCGAACTCACAACTGCACTTTATCGCACTTTGTGCCCATGTACCATGGCTGGCCCCCCCATCAAATCTAGACCTATAACATTCTAGATCTTATAATATCTCTAGGATATTATAGATCTAGACTTATACAGCACACTCAATACGTCAATCATGCGACCGTTTGACGCGAACAATGATATCCTATCGTGGAGGAAGTGATGATGTATTGGCGGATATATGAACTGACTCGACCTCTTCGATCTTAGGTATATCAAACTATTCATTATATTGTATTGCTGGTGGCAAAATAAATAATATATATTTATTGATAGTATAGTTTTATTGTATCTTCTTCTTCTTTAGGTTCCTCTTCATTCTTGAAGGTACCGCCAGCTTCCTCTACTCTGTCGAATGCCGTAGCAATTAGATGTTTCACGAATTTGATACCAGACCGAAATACAGTAATACGCCAGGCTGCCCCTACTGTCCCGGCCCTAAACAATATTTTTTTTTCGTATTTAACACATATATATTTTTTTCAGCTTTATGCTTTATTCCGCATTTAGAGAACCTAGTACGATTTCTATAATTATTGTTTCTGAAAAATATTTTTTGATTTATTTAAAAACTATTAAGTGCTATTTAGAAAAGCTATCGGAGCCTCAACCTGAATTGTTGCCTATAGTACACACTGTATAGAATTACCTGATTTACGAGCAGTGACAAGACAACGCCCGGCGTAGAGTTTCGCGTCGAAGACCACACACTATGTCTCGAACTTGGGAAATATGAAAACATTAAAATTATAATAAAGACTTAATGTATATGAAGAATTTACAATTCAATATATTATATATTTCCAGGATTTTATAAAATAAGTATTCTTATGCTGGAAAACAACGTAGCTCTTAGAATTAAGACTGGCTGCTACGATAAGAATATTAACTATATTATGCTTAAGTCTATTGAATAAGAATTTTGCACTTAAAGATTATTCGTCTTATTATTAAATATTTTTTTATATTAATCTAAATTATTTAAATTGAAGTAAAATAAATTAATTTAAGAAAACTCAATAATTAAATTGTATATTATTTTATGTTTTTATTTTAATATTTGTTTATTTTCCAATAATCAAGTGTACCTAATACAAAATATTTTGTAATACCTTTCTCTCTCTCTCACTCTCTCTCTCTCTCTTAAAAATTTAAATTTTCTACTCCATTCTTTCACCCTAACCATCACAATATAAAATGCACAATAAAATCCTAATAATATTTTAGATGTGAATGTTTGGCAGATGGATGTTTGTTCCACTTTCAAGCAACACTAATTAACCGATTTAGATGAAATTTTACAATAATATAGGCCATAAATCAAAACGACAAATGGGCAAAAATGCGTTTAAAAAACTACAGTGAATCTTAGATAGGGTCTTAACATCTGACGGTAACACTACCGTCGTGGGTTCGATTCCACAAGGGGGATCGAATAATTTTCATTTTCTCGATCTGTTAATTAGAAAATGCGCGGCGTTGAGTTCTGCGTTGGATACAGCGTGACGCTAACAAAAAAGTATAAGAAAATATATCAATAATTCATACATACAAGTTGTATGACACAATAAAAATATTTTCCTAGCCGATACGAGCAAGTACATTACTACTTATATTATGTCATTCATATTTGTGCAGCTTTGCATACAAATGTCGTAGGAAAAAAGCTGATATTTCAATACGTTTCGCTTGACGTGTTTCGTGACGTAATTGCAACTAGTTTTATAGGATGCATGGTTATTGGGTTCAAAGTCCAGTTTGATTTTTTTTTATGATATAAGTGTTTCTCCATTATAATAAGAGACATATAAGTATCTGGAGCGTGGTGACAGGTTATGGATTTGATTCCCAGTCGGGAAAATTAAATATTTAATATTTTCAGTAGCGAGGTTAAACGTGGCATTGAGTTCCGCCACTCAACCCTTGCCTTTAGATTTAGGCGGCAAGTATCTTTATAGGAACGTAGTATGTTAACACTAGGTTCCCTCTGTCTGACCTGCTATGTGCGGTATTCAGCGTGAAGCTAAAAAAAATATCTAGGAAGTATGTTTAGTATAGACGGAAGGTACTAAAAGAATATGGATGAGTGTATTGCTGGTAACGGAATTAAAAGTGTCATGGTTGGTGAAAATGTGATATTTTATGCCGTGTGATCCCGGCTGGAGTGGTTGTGGTGGTGTCGCAAGAGGCGACTAAAGTACGTGTGGTAGAGTCACGTCGCCAGGAATGGCAACACGCATGGGCAGACTTGACCGGATCTTTACCACCCCCGGCATTTAAAACCGGCGTGAAGTAGTGGCTTTATGCCACTGCGTTTCGCATCAGGTAATGCCAGGCTCTGGCGCCCAACCCACTTTAAAGGCCGGCAACGCACCTGTAGCTCCTCTGGTGTAGGACGGGGTTGTGGGCGACGGTAGTCACTTACCATCAGGTGACCCGTACGCTCGTTTGCCTTGTCCTTTTCCGTAAAAAAAAAAAGATATGCGGAGTCAGCTTAGCTGAACAGCGAGGATGTCATATTAAAAATGAAAATGAACATGTTCAGATAGTTTCGTTCTCGTCGAAAAAATAAGTTACGTATAAAATAAGAGCGAGTAATTAGGGACGCAAGAGAAGACCTCTTCGATAATGTAGAGAAAATGGATATGGACCAAATGTTGCTAAAATAACACCAGATTTAAATTTAAAAAATATGCAACTGTAATGAATTTTTTTCACGTATTCATTTCTAGAATATTTTTTTTTAAATTATTATAAGAAAAAAGATAATAAATATTTTACATATATAACGATTGTATTTTCTTAGATCCTTTAAAACGTCTATTAGATAAAACATAAGGAACAAAACAAGGAAGCTATGACGTTCATACATAGGCATGGGGCCTAAAATAACCATAATTTCTAATTTATTATGCAAACCAAGTCTGAAACGTACGTAGAATATTATATTCTATTATACTTATAATAATATGTACAATATATATCTACAATACATATAAATTAGGCAATGCCCATGTTTATGTGGTCGCATTAGAATTCAAGGAAACCCATTGAACTTAGAACTTGAAGGACTTATTGTAACGTGTAATGGGAAATATTGTTTGTATGTTAATATGGATATTATTTTATAAGTGAAGGCTCTCTTTGTAATATTAATTTTAACATGTTAGGTGAGGCCAGTCGTGGCGCAGAGGCACAGGCTTGTGATTATATTTTGGGTTCGATTTCCACTTGCCGAAATTAAATTTTTCGATCTGGTAAAGAGGCAAACAGCGCTGAGTTCCGTCATTTAACACGCCGTGACTCGCGAATTCGTAAATATAAATTAGTTGTAATTATAATTATATTTTTTATTCTAAATTAAAAAAAAATAACAACCGATTTGAAAAGCCTTTTTGTTTTATTTTTTTGAAAATATTCATACTTAAAAATAATAACTTAGATGAACTTAAAAATTTCTACAATTACCCAAAACCATTTACGTTATAATCACATAGATTTATTTATTTTTTATAATTTTAATAAAAAAAGACATTGAAATACTTTATTGTAGTTACTAATAAGAAAAGCTACTAATGTACTATTAATTATAAAATTATAATTAAAGACTACTACTAAGAAAGAAGAAAGATTAGTATTCCTGTCTCTCTATCACTTATATTTCCTCAATTATATCTACAGAGGAATCCATCAGAACTTGTACAAGAAAATAAATCATATTGTTACAGTAAATCACTACAAACATTCTTAGGATATCGACGTTGTTTTCTCACAAGCAAGCAAAAATATAATAAATACGTATTATATAAATAAATTATTAATTCCATACAAAAACAACAAAAACAGTTTTAATTTAATTAACACTAGGTTACTTAGGTTCCTATTACGATGGTAGTAGGTTCGATATTTGCTTTTTAGTTCTTTGGTTCGTTAGTTCATATGTAAGTATAGGCTAGGGCTGACGCTGTGGAACGTCCTGGAGGCAAAATGCTGATTTTAAAATAGCTTACTGAATAGTTTTAGTAGATTCCAATCTTATCTCGTGGTATTGATTCTTGGGGATTCATTGATTAACATAATTAATTGTTTTTAACTATGGTTTCTATTTAACTAAAGGATTTTAGATAATTTATATATTTTATTGTTTAGCTTCACACTCTATTCGATATAGCAGAGTAGGCATAGGAAACATAGTATTAAGACATTCTGTTTACCACTTTGCGCCGAAATTTTTCGAGACATTGCGTGGCGGAACTATACCGGGCTTGGGCCCTTGGTGCTAAAGGAAAGAAATGAAATTATTAACAGGTAAATAATAATTAATTTCTTCGAATGGAGATTGAACCCACAACCATCGCGTTACAGACACGCGAACTTTGTAAGCACAAAGGTGTGACGGCACCACGACGATCATAATATTAACTTTTATTAGTAGATTTTTTCTGTTGTATTAAATAAATTCATATTATGACAAAGACTTATATTATACAGATCTCTTCTCTCGAAATAAATGATAGTATTGTTTATCCATATTGATATTCTATCTGGATATCTCTACAAATAACCTCTATACCTATAACAAATAGTTTATTCTTCCTTCATAAGTTATTTATTATTATTATCTAGAAATATATTTTTTATAAAAATAATAAATATTATTATATATATATACATATATATTATAAAAAATGTCCTATTATAAAAATTAAATATAACTTTTTAAATATTTGATCGTCCGCAAACGAGCTTGACGAACGTATTACACCGCTATATGACAATTTTCTAACATCCATAGGCCCATTATTTATTATTTATGGATTTTCCTTATACATTTAATTCTAAATGTAGGTTATATTTAAAATTTATGTTTTTTTTTTATTTTTTTAATAGCGTTTCTCGAATAGCGGGGATGGGTGCCCAACCCAGAATATTGTAGTGCCTACTCCAGAATTTTTACCAACACTAAATCACCGCCTGGAAAATGATAATTAGACAAAAAGTAGAGACAAAACATTTACTGTGGTTTTCGCCCAAAATAGAATTATTTCTAATTGAGTGACGACGAACGGTTTTACTGGGGTTTGAAATGATAATAAATCATTCCTTCGAATGAACCCACAACTATAATAGTGAGACTCTTTCCCACTGTTCTACGATGGTTATCCTTTATCCTTGCGTTATCATTATTTATTATGTGTTGGATGGCGGAACACAACGCCGAGCTTTTTCTTGTTATAATTGAATAAATTACGACGTAGAAACCGAATCTACAACCATCTTGTTTACAGCCAGACCCTTCGTCACGATAGCCTCGTTTTTATTATTGGCTATATGCTGGGTCGCGGAAAACACCGCCGCGTTATGTCTTGTTACAATCGAATGGCTTACGGAGTCAGACCCACAACCATCGCACTTAAAGTCAGGCACTGCGCCACAATAAAAAAAAATCAGCTTCACGCTGTATCCCGCACACAGCAAAGTAGGCAGAGGGAACCCAGTGTTAAGACAGTCCGTTCTCCAAATTCTGCCGAATTCTGCAGGCATTGCGTGTTGAGTAGCAGAACTCAACGCCGCGCTTAACCTCGACACCAGAGCGAAGAAATGGAAATATAAATTTAAGTAAATACTTCATCTCCTCGAGTGGGGATCGAATCCACAACCAGTCGGTTTTACAGTCACACCTCGTGCCGCTGCGCCACGCCTGGCCTCACAATAACATCTTGTTTTTATTATAATGCGTCATATTCAACATCAGGCTATTTACAATCTATTTACATTTGTTTAATGTTTCGCGAAAAGCGGTCGTAAGAAAGCTATTAGTGATATGGATCACTAAAAGATTTCTATTTCTAAATTTTCATATTTTTTGTTTACATACATGTAAATCCAGAAGATTTTTTATAGAAAATATTTCTCATAGTAAATGTTTATGTTGAAAATCTTTCTGATCTTAAAGCTAATATAGGCACATTCATATATTACATGTTTAACAAAGAAATTTAAGTTTCTTTTATAAAACTTTTTCTTTTATAAAACGAGTACTGTTCCCAGTATTGTTTTTTTATTTATTATATTATTTATTATCCAATTGTGGCGATGGGCGGGGTGGGTGTGAGGTGGGGTGTGACTGTAACCGCGACGATTGTGGGATCAATTCTCACTCGAGAAAAAAAAAATATTTATTAATATTTTTATTTCTTCGCTGGTATATGGCATACCGCGGCGTTGAGTTCCGCCACTCAACATGCAATGCTTCCAGACTTTAGTGGAAAATTGGGAACGGAGTGTCTTAACACTACGTCCCTCTACCTACTCTGTTATGTGCGAGATACAGTGTGAAGCAAAAAAAAAATATAGATATATAATATGTAGTTACTACTATAATATGTCTAGAAATAAAGAAAGAATAACTCGTCTTTGTGATGAACGTGAAAATAAAACTTCGATTTTTAACTTTATTTTCTTTAATTTTTGTTAAAAAAATATATAATACAATTTCATGTTATTTAAAATTACATGAATAATAAAAAACAGGAAATATTTTATATTGTAAAACGTTAAAATAGATAATTTTCCACGAATTCCAGACAAAGAAGGTTCATTGGTGGTTTGGCAAGTGCTTTTATTAGACTAACACTGTTTTCTTCTAATCGCGCGGATCGCTAAAACTATTTTGAATCAACATCCAATTATATTTTAATGTATATTTTATTATGATTTTCTTGTTTAAGCATAAAAAAATACATATAAATTAATAAAATTTATTCAACAATCAATTACCTTCACGCTGTATCCCGCACACAGCAGGGTAGGCAGAGGGAACCTAGTGTTAAGACACTCCGTTCCCCACTTTCTGCCGAATTCTGGAGGCATTGCGTGTTAAGTGGCAGAACTTAACGCCGCGCTTAGCCTCGACACCAGAGCAAAGAAATGGAAATACAAATTTAAGTAAATATTTCATCTCCTCGAGTAGGGATAGAACCCACAACCAGTCGGTTTTACAGTCACACCTCGTGCCGCTGCGCCACGACTGGCCTCTTTTTATTTATTTTATTTATTCACAATTTATCAATGGCACCCATTGATTCAACCTTTTATATCCATTTCTTACTCTAATATAGGTTAAAACACTAACAAACGGGGTTTATCGCCGTTTTTACTCAGAACTTCAAGAAATATTTAGCTTTTTCGGGCGTTTTATTTCCGTAAAACTCTTTGATCATTTCTAATGACGGACGGAGTTGATAAAGTAGTTATGATGATTTATCCAAACTATCCTTATGATAGGAAATGGTTGTTTTTCGTTTATTTACATAAACAAATATAAATATGTTTCTCTATATTTGTACTAAAATCTGGTATTGATTTTTCCAGTAACCAGCTTTCGAACTTTGATGTGTAAATTATGTGATCAATTATCACATATTTTTTTTCTTTCATTTAAATACTATAAACTAATAACACTACTAGGTTTTCCACAAATTCAGAAAGAAAACTGTTCTAATTTTTTTTCCTTTTTACTTATGTAGCCATAATATCCGAAAGTTATCGAAATTACAAATATTAAAATTATTCTAACTTATTAGTCATATCTTCTCAAGATATCAGTCGTGGTGCAGAGGCACAAAGTGTGACTGTAAAATCGACTGGTTGTGGGTTCGATCCCCAGACGAGGAAGTAAAATATTTATTTACATTTATATTTTCATTTCCTCGCTCTGGTGTCGGGGCAAAGCGCGGCGTTGAGTTCCGGCTACTCAGCACGCAATGCCTCCAGGGGAACGGAGTGTCTTAACACTAGGCTCCCTCTGCCTACCCTGCTGTGTGCGGGATATAGTGTGAAGCTGATTTAATTTAATTTTGATTTATTTTTTAATTTTATATCAGGATATCATAAAGAATGTGTATTTAGTATAAATAATTTTATATGTAGCCTTGTCCCTAAAATTAAACTAAAATGTATATCTATAGTAAGTAGAAGACATTATTAAGTATTAAAATAAAATCAAAATCAAATCAGCTTCACGCAGTATCCCGTTCATAGCAGTGTATGCAGAGGAAAGCTAGTGTTAAGACACTCCGTGCCCCACTTACCACCGAATTTTGAAGGCATCGTGTGTGTTGAGTGGCAAAACTCTACGCCGCGCTTTGCCTCAACACCAGAGCGAAGAAATAAAAATATAAATTAAAATGAATATTTCATTTCGTCTGTCCTCCGCACGAATACCGTATATTTAATTTATAATTAGATTAAATAGTAAATAACGTAATTAGTTTAAATAGATAACCATAAGTCAAATAAATGATATATTGGTTCATTTGGGAAGTGATTGATTGACTCGGACGATGCAGGTTTGATTCCTATTCGAAGGAATATTTTTGATAGCCATATTTTTTTTGCTTTGTGATAAAAAACAATAAGACACTATGGGTATCTATTTCTATCCTGTATTATAACAGATCTTTATATAATAATTTAGTAATTAAAATGTTAAAATTATAAATAATAGGTTGAGGCCAGTCGTGGCGCAGGGGCACAAAGTGCGATTGTAAAATCGACTGGTTGTAGGTTCGATCCCCACTTGAGGAGATGAAATATTTTACTTAAATTTATATTTTCATTTCTTCGCTCTGGTGTCGAGACAAAGCGCGGCGTTGAGTTCTGCCACTCAACACGCAATGCCTCCAGAATCCGGCAGAAAATGGGGAACGGAGCGTATTACTAGGTTCCCTCTGCCTACCCTGCTGTGTGCGGGATACAGCGTGAAACTGATTTAATTTGATTTGATTTTGATTTTAATAAATAATAGATAAATTAAGATGTCTGTCAAGTAATAGTTAACTTATGTTTTTTGCTGAGGTCCCTACCACGTGTTTGGCACACGTTTAGTAGGTAAAGATAGCAGACGACAGAAAACAATAGAGTCGTCTTACTGTTAGAGTTGTTTCGAATTTTTGTTGGTTTCTTTTATATAATAAGTTTAAAAATTAATTTATTATTAATTTCTTTTTATTTGAACTTAAGAGACATAATACAAATATGTTTTTTCTTATATTGTCAAATATACTTTATTTTATTATAGTAAAAAATAATATATTTTTTTTAATAAATTGTTATCAAATATTTAGAAACATTCCACAGATAAACACATGTCTAAATACTAAGGCGTTGTGAACATTATAACTGATGGTCATGGGTTCAGTCCACCATTAAGATATTTCTATTTAACTGATTTCTATAAACAAGATGTGACATCCGCTTTACCAGTGCAATACACTTAAAAACATTTGGATAACAGAGTAATATCCCGCTACGTTAAGTCTGAGCACTCCATAATGCGCAAATAATGCAAAAATAAAAAATAAAAGATTCAGTGCTAACAATAAATGAGGACTCTATCCATTTCATTGTGCCATTAGTAACAAAAACTCATTGTTAACCACGTGTTGCGTTACCCGGGATGCATGCTAAAAACCTTAGCTCAGCCTTGGATTGCCATACGAATACAGAGAATAGATAAACTATGTACTATTACTTATACTATTGGTACTATTATAGATAGGGTATAAGTTTAAATAATATATTGAAGAAAATCTTTATTATTTTTTTGTATCCCGCACAGAGGGAACCGGGAATCGAACCTAAGTTAAGACACTTCCGCTCCATACTTTCCGTCGAATCGATTTAGATAATTGAATATTTTACATTTTTAAAATATCAATTCACACTAAAGATACTACAAAAAAATTTAACATAGCAGGACTCAAAACCTCAACTTTTTGACGATTCTGAAAGCGGAAGCGCGGGTTATAATACTACTTGTTATAATTATTTTTACGTTTTCTATAACACAATATATTTATTATTATTAGGTTCGACTATTTTCTCTTATATTGTCTCAAAAAGAAAATCACCGAGAATTTAGGGATTTGCCTTAGAGTAAGAAATATTTCTGCCATTCTCAGCTCTTTTAGATGTTCTTCAAAGAATCTTTTAAAAAGTTTTACTTTTATAAATAAAACGAATTATTTAAAAAAAATAATCCAATATTCTATTATTTTTGTTACCCACTTTGTGTATTAATATTAAAATTAATATTTTTTACAGGAACATATTTTTTTTAATTAAAAGGAACGTATTTAAAAAAAACAATTCCCTTTTTATAAAAAAAAATAATCAGAAAATAAATGACGCATTAAAAAGCATAATAATTATGGTTTTAATATACAATAAAATATTTAAAAAAAAATCCCATTTTTTTTAATCAACAAAGCAAAAACACATGCCAGTAGTATTCATCCCTCAACACATGTGTTTCGAATTCCACAACTTCCAGCGGAGCAAACAATTCGTACACTTCTAACTAACTCTGAATCATGTTTTATATGAAACTAATTATATTTTCATACACCGACGTTCTATATTTAATTATACCCTAAAATAACACAAAACTTACCGAGATCGGGGCGACAATATTTCCCGTCGTCACTAAAATGTCACTTATTAAGTCACTCAAACGAAGCCAGTAATAAGTATAATCACTCACAATGGAGTCACTAAGCACGATTAAGTTCCCGCTAAAACGATATCGATATTTTTTTCAGTGAACACAACAGAAAGCACGTCCTTGCGCCTCAACGTTTGAGTTAAAACTGAAGATAATCGAAGCTTTCAGCGTAGCGATGCGCGCGCGCATGTACCGCGGACTCAGTGTAATGTTCTATCTCTTTCACTCGTGACCAAGCTCGCGTTTTTGTTTTATCGCTGTCTCGCTCACACCTAATGTCTGCGTGGAAATTAAGAAAAGCCAACGGTCGTATTACGTAATTCGTGTGATTTATTCTGCTTTCTGATTAATAGTTTTTATGTTTTAGCTTTATATGTTAATGTAGATAGAGATTCAAACGAACAAGAACAAATATATTATAATACATAGAACTTATCTTAAAAAGATAATCGTCTATTAAAATTATATATTTTTTTTATAAAGATTTATATTTTTTTTTATTTTATATTTTATAGAAAATTATAAAAAAATGATATTATGTGGGTTCAACCTATTATTATATAATAATCTATTGTATATTTATTAGAAAAAGAAAAAAACTATAAAATGGGCAAAGAGTTAAATTTCACTGATTGCAGAATAGGTAAAAAGCATTGCAGATGGATTGTGTATTGAGTGACGGAACTTAACACCGCGCTTTGCCTTTTTACCAAAGCGGACAAATGAAAATATTAATAAATAATAATTCACTCCCCCAGTGGGAGCCGAATCCACAGCCGTCACGTTTATAATCACACGCTCACACCATTGCGCCACAACGGTCATACGGAGACACGACGCTGATCCAACAAAAAACCCCAAAAATACATAAATAACAAATACTTAAAACTGTATAAAGTTAAAAATTAACTTCCTTAGACGAAGCCGGCACGCGCCTAGCCTAGTAGAGACAGGAAACGGATACTTCTGATCGTACATCGACTCGAACAAATGCGTTTGCCAATGATTGCCTCTCGATTGATTGATAGATGTGGGGTTCGGTTTAGAATATTACTAAGACTGCCTCTGTCACGTTATAAATTAAAGTAGGAGATAATATTTCTATATTTTTTTTTGGTTCACGCTGTATCCCGCACATAGAAGAGTGGTCTGAGGAAACCTAGTGTTAAGGCACTCCGTCGAACACTTTCCGCGGAATTTTGGAGGTGTTGCGCACATTAGCAAGTGAATTTCACTGATTGCAGAATAGGTAGAAAGCAGTTGAGTAGCGGAACTTAACACCGCGCTTTGCCTTTTTACCAGAGCGGAAAAATAAAAATGTTAATAAATAATAATTAATTCCCCCGAGTGAATACCTAGCCGAACTCACAGCCGTCGCGTTTAGTTACACGCTTGTGCCCCTGCGCCACGACTGGCCTCGTAGAATAGGAGATAATATTTCTATTTGTTTTTTGCTTCACGCTGTATGCCGCACATAGCAGGGCGGGCAGAGGGCTAGTGTTAAGCATTTCCTCACTATTCCTATATTGTTTGGTCTATTATGTATCTAAATTATTTGCCTACTATATATATATATATATATATATATATATATAT
>JAAIXJ010000105.1:465997-532853 GCA_013403705.1 Heliconius hermathena
TTTTTAAACATTTTTAAAGTGTTATTCCACACTTAGGAAAGAAAAATACTTATTTAGAAAACGTATAAAAATTTGAACGCAGCGGGACTCGAACCCGCGCCTCCTGGAAACCGACCAGGCGCTCTGACCACTAAGCCATGCGTTCTCGCCAAGCTACGTCGAAATTTTTATACGCTTGTTACTACTTATTTATGTTGTTAGCATCTCTGTAGGGAGAGAGAGAATACTATTTAGAGAGGTCAGAGCGCCTAGTCGGTTTCCAGGAGGCGCGGGTTCGAGTCCCGCTACGTTCAAATTTTTATACATTTTCTAAATAAGTATTTTTCTTTCCTAAGTGTGGATAAACACACAATATATATTACTTTTTAGTTCGTTGTTTGAAGTCGGTTTTTCTTTTTGTTAAAAATTAATTTTATGTGCACCACAGTGGTCACCATGGCTCAGTTGAGATGCGACACATTGAACGTACCAGTTATAGGTTCTAATCAAGTACATATATGTAATTAAATGTAAATTAAAGATATATAGATACGTGCAATAAATGTAATATAGTGATAAGTGGTGTTGTATTTCACTCAACCCTAAAAGCCACAACACAGCACGTCATGTCACGTCATGTCACGTTATGTCATGTCCCATAGAATTATAGAAAATTAAGGTATGAAGTGGAATTAGACTCCGCGCTTTACCTCGACACCAGAGCGAATAAATTAAAATATTTATTGACATAAATATTTCATTTCCTCGAGTGGGGATCGAACCCACAACCAGTCGTGTTTACATTCACACACAAATGAGATAAATCTTAATAAATATGTCAATGATACAATCGATATCATCTAAAGTACATAATTTCTCAAATTGATTAGAAACGCCCACAGACTGCACCGAGCGCGCGGCGTATAGTCGTTGTGAATGAAACTGTTAAAATTAAAAAAAAAAAACAATTACCTAGAACCTTGTTGTAACTTAACGCCGCACTTTGACTTGTTACTAAAGCCAATAAATGAAAATTTTAATAAATAATAATTCGTTTCCACGAATGGAATTGAATCCACAACCGTCGCATTTACAGTCACTGAAACTAGTCTTTTCCGTACTTTTTATTGAAGTTCATCTTCCATCTTCCACTTGAAGGCGATAAGGTCAAGACATTCTCCACCTCATTTAAGACCATAAGCGCATTTTTTATTCCTTATTTTATGATTATATGAAGAAATAAATTTAAAGTGGTATAGGCCGTCGTAGCGCAGCGAAACAGCATAAACGCGACAATTGTGGGTTCGATTTCCGTTGGGAGGGTAAAATTAGTTTCCGTTATCGCTCTGGTAAATGAAACGTAGCGTTGTGTTACACCACGCAATGTCTGGAAAAACGGAATCTTAATCCGAGGTTCTTCCTGCTAATCCTGTTATGTACAGGATATACAGCAGTGTGATGAAAAAAAATGTTTCAAGTTAGTGGGACCAGATCTGGTAAACGCGATTGTTGTGGATTCGAATCCTACCACAGAGGAATGATATTTAATTTTTTTTTTATTCTCTCTGATAACAAAGCGCGGCGTTAGTTCTACCACTCTATGTGTAATATGAAAGTGTGGGAAATGGAGTGTCTTAACACTAACACTCTGCTGATTCTGCTATGTGGTTAAAGTATGAAGCTGCTTCTAAGTAACAAGCTTATGTTTGAATAGAATCATTATAATAAAATAATAATATTTATTCGTCAAAACTTTTAGAACCAATATATAAATCCAACATTACAATGTTTACTTGCTAAGTAAGAAGCTTTGAATGCTAAGTTCTGTAAATAATTTCTGCATAGTGAATACCATATTCTGATTTTGTATGCAGAAGTTAATATAGTCATGCATATCTAAGAATCGAATTGACGACCCATACATACAAACATAAATATGATGTAAAATCATATTTTATATACTACAAGGAAACAATGTCGGAACTAATCGCCTATTCTATCTTATGCATTAGATAAAATAGGTGAATAAAAATTTCGACGTCGCTAGATGAGAACGTATGGCTTAGTGGTCAGAGCGCCTGGTCGGTTTCCAGGAGGCGCGGGTTCGAGTCCCGCTACGTTCAAAATTTTTTATACGTTTTATAAATAAGTATAAAATCGGTGATTTTGTAAATAGGTTGAAAATTTTGAGGAATTATTTTGATTTTAATACTATTATAATATAAATTTATTAAAATTTTACAAATAAATTTATTAAAATAATAGTTACGACACGAAATATCAGTGAAATTATCATCAATACTTAGTCTTATTAAAGAAAGCCAATCCAAAATAATATTTCAAAAGAATATTACAAAATTATTGAATTTCTTTTATTTAAATTAAATCAATTCTGCGCTATTAAAACTTCACTCAGCGAAATCGTGGGAAGTACCACGATTAATAAATAACTTTTAAAAAGACCATGATAAGAGGCCAGTCGTGGCGCGGTGGCACAAAGTGTGACTATAAAATCGACTAGTTGTGGGTTCGATACCCAAACGAGGAGATGAAATATTTATTTAAAAGTATATTTACATATCTTCGCTCTGGTGACGAGGATAAGAGCGACGGTGAGTTCCGCGACTCAATACATAACGCTTCCAGAATTCGGCGAAAAGTGGGCAACGGAATGTCTTAACACTAGGTTCCTCTGCCTACGCTGCCGCGTGTGGGATACAGCTTCACGCTGCATCCTGTTTCTGATTAAAAAAAACCATAATATATTATATATACATTCTCTTATTAACTATATTTTTTTGGTACAAAAATAACATATACATTTTAAATGTAAAAGATATGACACATTTATATCAGGTACCATACGTTAGCTCTCACCCACACAGTGTACGCTTTGCGTTCATCTCTTTGTCTCTAATATTTATTATACGAAGTTGGTCTTTTTTCGTTTTTGTTACATGAGTTGAGTGATTTTTTTACTTTAAAACAGTGTTTTAATGTTAAATAGATTTTATAATTTTATTAATGTTACTGCATAATTTGGATATTTCTTATCAGATCACGTTATCAGCTTCTTGCTGTATCCCGCATACTCAGAGGGATCCTAGTATTAAGACATTCCGCTTCCTATTTACTCCGAAATCGGAAGGCCTTGCTTGTTAAGTGGCGGAACTCAACGCCGCGCTTTGCCTTGACACTAGAGCGAAGAAATTAAAATATTAAATATTTTATTTCCTCTAATGGGAATCGAGCCCACAACTTGGCGCATTTACGGTCACATGCTGGCCTCAACTGACCTCAACTTATTCAAGTCTTTATTTAATTAATTAAAAAAAACCGTTATTATATTCATTAAACAATATTTACAATTTTTGTTACAACTGTTGGCACCCACACTAGGTATTCTTATACTATAACCAAATAATTAATTTAATTAATCGATTATGTACAAGCTAGTTGTGGGGCAGAGGCACAAGTTTGTGACTGGAAATATTTAATATTTTAATTTCTTTGCCGTCGAGGGAAGGCCGAGTTCCACTAATCAACACGCAATGCCTCCTGAATTCCTTAGAAAAAGGAGAACAGAAATGATTTCCAGGTTCCCTCTCTCTACCCTGTTAAAAAAAGAAACTAAAAAACATAATAAATCCCAAACAAAGATCTAGTCACTAACTACAACACTCACGGTCAAACAAGTCGATAGATTCATTAAATATTCAATATAGAAAGGAGTTAACTCTAGATTTATGGCATTTACTATTAAATCGATATCTGCCATTGTTTGTTCATTGTTTTGTCCGACTACTAAGAAAGATTATTTAACTCGTGTATTCTTTATTACTTTCTGTTCTACAATGTGCATTACTATTCTAAAACTTGCAATATGTAAATATAATATAAATTGAGGCCAGTCGTGGCGCAGTGGCACAAAGTGTGACTGTAAAACCGACTGGTTGCGGGTTCGATCCTCACTCGAGGAGATGAAATATTTACTTAAATTTATATTTCCATTTCTTCGCTCTGGTGTCGAGGACAAGCGCGGTGTTGAGTTCTGCCACTCAACTCGCAATGCCTCCAGAATTCGGCAGAAAGTGGGGAACGAAGTGTCTTAACACTAGGTTCCCTCTGTCTACCCTGCAGTATGCGGGATACAGCGTGAAGCTGATTGATTGATTGCAATATATTTCAACTTGGCATACACTGGACTTGTGCTGACTGACTGAGGTAAGACGCACGCAGAGCCGAAACCGCTGATGGTAGAAACGTGAAATTTGGGCAGATGTTTATTTTTATGTTCTGGACATCCACTAAGAAGGGAATTTGAAAAATTTTAATCCTAAAGGGATGAAATAGGGGTTGACAGTTTGTATGGTAAAAAATGTTAATCTGTACCGATTTTTATAAAATTTGGAATTCTGACTCTTAAAGATATTTCATTGAACACGTGTTTCATGGTTTTTAAGAATTCACCCCCTAAGGGTTCAAATATGGGGTTGAATGTTTATACGGAAAAATCTTTAAATTGCCACCAATTTTTATAAAAATTTAAATTCAGGCTGTTAAAAATATTTTATTGAACACGTGTTTCGTGTTTTTTTTAGAATTCACTCCTAATAAGCGGGCGAAGCCGCGCGCGCCCTCTAGTATGATATAAAACAGTTCAAATGCGTGTCAGAATTGCATTCCGAGGGTTCTGTACCAATTTCAGAATGTCAACGGGAATTAATATTTGTAAAAGTTGACAATCTTAAGTTAATTGCGGACGAGATATTGTTAGCGAAACTTTACTGAGCGGTATCGATCTCCAATCACATTTTTACCATTTTTTATAAAAACAAACGATCAGCCGTGTACAGGGGGTCCCGCAGGGGACACCTTTACCGCCGTCGATATCTTCTCAAGCGGTCACGTAGTGCTTTTAATTTCTCAGGAACAGAGTACTCTCTTCCCTAACCACCGGTGTCGCTGTAAAGGGCAATAGCCCTATTGGCCTTTACAGCGATTAACAGCATAACAACATTAACCTCATATTGTTCGATGATTTGCGAATAAGGTTGTTGGTGTTAATTTTGGAAAAAAATTAATTAAGTTAGCCACTAGATACCATTCTAAATTTTATATTTTTTTTATATTTACCACTTCTGGTTTCTAAAAGTATATTTACAATTCTAAGTCTACAAGAGTCTTTTATTATAATATTTTAAGTTTTATAGAAGTTAAAAATATTTAGACACAAAATTGAATACGTAGCCGAAATGGAAACCGTTACTCAGTTTTTTTTCGAAGTTTCAACTATTAATAAATATTTTGCTTTCCTTGGAGTAAGAGTTCCAAAAATAAAATGTAAAAATATTTAATAAATAGCATTCTCTCTTTGTCATTAAATTTTTTTTTTAATTTCAATGAAATTATTTTTTTTTAAACTTTTGGTTTTGAAGAAGTTTCTTCCTGGAAGCATTGCGGTTGAGTGGCGGAACTCAACGCCTCGCTTAATCAAGTAATGGAAATATAAATTTAAATGAATATTTAATTTCCTCGAGTGGTGATCGAACCCACAACCAGTCGCGTTTACAGTCACTTTGTGCCCCTGCGCCACGACTGGACTCATAAAATAACATTAAGATATTTATTAAAAATATTTACAATATCAAAATGTCGTCCCTATAAAAAAGACAGTTTAAAATTACTACTATTATATAATTGCTATTTATTCAGTTTTGACTTTATCTATTTAGTAAATAGTATTAAAACATCGCTTAATATTTTTCATTTAATAAGTTCTTTGATTTTCACGATTATTACACATTTTAAATGAAACTATTTAGGTCACGGGTAGACTGACCACGGACTTCTGCAAATTGTTCGAAACGTCGGGTTTCCAAAAATGTATAAAAATACAAAATATACGCGATTAATCCAGTTAAAATAGTTTCATTTAAAATTTTTCATTTTTTTTAAATTCTCGACTACACACGTACTTTTGCCGATTTCTTAGAACGTTCAATAAAAAAATACTTAATAATTCTTTATCACTACCGAAGTGTCAAACTACTTTGGTTCAGCGGCAGCACACAAAAGGGGAACAGAGTAACACCGGACGTAAAACCAGCATCCTAACAAAATATAACTAATATAAATAAATTAATCTTTTCGCGGCGACATTTCGACACGAATAGGAAATAAGCTCGAGGAAACTATTAATTGTTAAAAAGTACTTTGAACGCGTGCGCGCGCGCATCCGCCTTATCGTCTTAGGTTTGTATCGGGTTTTTTCAAGTCCCAATATAGAAACTATTTTTTTTTCGACTTCGTATAGTCAAACGTCGGTTGAAATAGCTAAAGTCAATTCTTAATGATGTCCTGTGGGCTAATAGTGCGTGGAGAATGATTTTTGTAAATATCTCTATACAATATAATACCGGAAAGCCGTAAATTACAGTGATTTAAAAATTTTTTTTTATTTAATTTTTTGTATTGAAAATTATGTCATTAGTTTCAAGGTGTGAAACTGGTTGTGAAATTAATTTAAACCTAAATAACTATATGTTATACAGGCAACCTGGGTAACTTTGACAGATAAAAAAAATTGCATATTTAAAAGTATTTTTTTTCTATTACAGTCACCCTAGCAAATGTTATGAAAATATTGTATTGTCAATTGCAAATTTGCTAGTAGAGTTCAGTAAAATTAAACCTTTTACCATTACAAGTTTTTTTTTATTTTCTTAAAGCATTTAATTTAATAAAAGTATATTAATAAATAGATAAAAAAACTTTAGAATTGTAATAAAAAAAAATCAGCTTCACGCTGTATCCCGCACACCGTGAACGGGAACTGTGTTAAGACATTCCGTTCTCCACTTTCTGCCGAGTTCTGGAGGCATTGGGTGTTGATTGGCTCAACTCAACGTCGCGCTTTGCCTCGACACCACAGCGAAGATATGAAAATATAAATGTAAATAGATATTTCATTTCCTCGAATGGGGATCGAACTCACAATCAGTCTTACAGTTACACTTTGTGCCTCTGCGTCACGACTGGAAACCCACGGTTGTGGCTTTGACAGATACGAGCGATACTTTACACTATGTCTTAAAATTTAAAGCACATTCCAAGTGCAGAGTGTATTTGTTTTATTAGTGCTCTTATAATACTTTTCACCCATAGACATTCTCATAAACCTTTTAAAATACATATGTATAGAAGAATCAAATCATCTTATAGGTAACTTTGACACACAAAGATCCATTCATAAAAAGTTAGTCATAATTATTTTTCTTATTAATCTGCGTTACATTGGTTCACGTTTTTTATTAAAAAATGGATGAGGCCGGTCGTGGCGCAGGGGCACAAAGTGTGACTGAAAACGCCACTGGTTGTGTGTTCGATCCCAAAAATAATATTTATATTTATATTTCGAATCCTTCGCTCTGGCGTCGAGGCAAAAGCGCGGCATTGAGTTCCGCCACTCAATCCGCAATGCCTTCAGAATTCGGCGGAAAGTGGAGAACGGAGTGTCTTAATATTGCCTCGCCTATCCTACTTTGTGCGCGATACAGCATAAAGCTGATTTATTTATTTTTATTTAACGAATGTAAGTGATATAATAAGAGAATCATTTCGCAGTTTCTGCTTATATTACAAAAAAATGGAGAATCAGACTGGAGCGTTTGGTATTTGTATACCTACTATATATTTTTAATCAGTATCAAAAAATACTTAATAACACGTTTAATTTTAGCAAATAAAAATAAAAAGAAAACAAGCGAAAATAAAAACAAACAAAAAAATAAAAAATTGTAAGAAATTGAGTATTAATTGTGAACCCCGGGCCAAAAACCGTTGGAAAAGGAAATATATATAGAATATTTTGTCAAATGTAAAGGAACTTAACGCTAAAATATAGTTTTAAGCATATCTTTTAATGAAAATATCTATAAAAAAATCTTAAACTAACTAGATAACGAACAAAAATGTAACTAAGTTCAATCAATAGATTCGTAGAACACTACAGTGTTCAATTTGTACACAAGATATAGAATTTTATATTTTAATAGAAAAAAACTCTAATCTATACTTAAATATAAATAGAATTGAAGTACTTATTAAGAAAACATATAGAAATTGTGACGTAGTAGACGTGGGATTTGGAACCCGCGCCTCATTGAAAACCGTTCAAGGTCACTGACCAACTAAGCCATACGTTCTTATCAAGCTACGTGGAAATTCTTATACGCTTGTTACAACTTATTGATGTTGTTCTTATCTCTGTAGGAAGATTTTTACAAATTTCCGCTACCCAAAGATAATTACTAAGAATTATCGTTTTGCAAGGGAGAATAGTATTATATTTTTTTAATATTTTAACATTTGACGTTTTCTTAATAAGTATTTTTCTTTCCTAAGTGTGGAATAACTTTAAAAATGTTAAAATATTACCACTAAGTGCTTAGTGGTCGAGCGCCTGGTCAGTTCCCAGGAGGCGCAGATTCGAGTCCCGCTACGTTAAAATTTTTATACGTTTTCTAAATCAGTATAACTGTACTTTTTCAAATTATTTGCGCGATACTAAAGCATAAACAAGCATTTTTAGTCTAGAACAGCTGAACAGCTGAATTGAGTTTTATCGGGCTTTCACTGAAAAATAAAGGGATTTGGGGAACAACCGGGGAAAATTCCGGGATAAAAGGTAACATATATTAAAAATTAAAAATTAAATCAAATCAATTTCACGCTGTATCTCGCACACAGCAGGGTAGGCAGAGGGAACCTAGTGTTAAGACACTTCGTTCCCCACTTTCTGCCGAATTCTGGAGGCATTGCGTGTTGAGTGGCAGAACTCAACGCCGCGCTTAACCTCGACACCAGAGCGAAGAAATGGAAATATAAATTTAAGTAAATATTTCATCTCCTCGAGTGGGGATCGAACCCACAACCAGTCGGTTTTGCAGTCACACCTCGTGCCGCTGCGCCACGACTGGCCTCAAACATATATTGCTACCTTTTATCCCGGAATTTTCATAGGATAGGAATTTACGACGGAAGAATAGTGTTTGTCGTGCACAAGTAAGTATATGTAGTATATAGTTATGAAATAACTAAACATTTTTCTACTTAATAGGACAATTTTTATTACGTGTATAACAGTTCGTATAACCATACTAAAAAAATCAACCAATTTTCCCTAAATACTCATAAATAAATATTCCTATAGTTTAAGCAGGCGAAGCCGCGCGGTTATTGTAATAAATTAATAATGTACCTACTAATATATTTTTTGAAAAAATATAGCTATCTATGTCATATCCTACTAATTAATAAACGAAAATAAAGACGGCGTTGAATTCCACCACTCAACACGCAATATTTCAAATTCTATTTCTACCATGTTTTGCTTGATAATGTGTAAAAACAATACCATTCAAAACAAATTCAAAAGCAAGTACAGCAACGGCTCCGGCTATATTTGGGCTCCTAAGACGGCCTCCTAAAGCTTAAACCTCTTTAAATCAAATTATATCAATCCACCATGACCACTATACTTACAAGATATAACTTATTTAACTCATTTAGTATAGAAAAATAATCCATTTCCACATTTTCTATGCACGTCAAAAGCTCCCGATACGTTGTGACAGACAGACAGGCGCGTACCGTAGGAAGTCATTAGTTACGCGTTACGCGGAGGCTACTGTGTACAGTCGGCAAAATAAGATTTATAATGAAAAATATAGCATAATAGCCTAAAATATGCTCTTATAGCATAATAATAGCTTTTTTTACTTAGAAGATATAATTTAAATTTCCTTATAAAGCGAAATTACTTCAAAATAATAAAATTAAAGCTTAATTTTATCAGAGAGGCCAGTCGTGGCGCAGCGGCACAAAGTGTGACTGTAAAACCGACTGGTTGTGGGTTCGGTCCCCACTCGAGGAGATGAAATAGTTACTTAAATTTATATTTCCATTTCTTCTCTCTGGTGTCGAGGTTGAGCGCGGCGTTGAGTTCTGCCACTCAACACGCAATGCCTCCAGAATTCGGCAGAAAGTGGGGAACGGAGTGTCTTAACACTAGGTTCCCTCTGCCTACCCTGCAGTGTGCGGGATACAGCGTGAAGCTGATTTATTTATTTTATTTTAATTTTATCAGTGACAAAGAGAAACACTTCAATATAATTCGAAAGTCAGTCGAAAATTGTACAAATTATCTGAATTTTTATATTAACAAAGTATTAACGCATGTATTTCTATTACGATAAGATTGTTTTTCCCATAATATTTATTTTCGAAAAAATCTAAAAGGATGCTTATTTAGGAGTAATTGGCTATAAAATAGTTATAAAGTCGTTAACACAACGCCTACAGTAAGTAATAGTATTTCTCACGTACTTATATCGTAATTGCATATAGTTGGTTCAGTGCAATTTGTATCAAAATTTGACGTTTATGAAAAATGACTATTTCGAAATGTCATTATCAAAATAATCAGCTTCACACTGTATCCCGCACTCAGCAGGGTAGGCAGAGGAAACCTAGTGTTCAGACACCCCGTTTCCCACTTTCTGCCGGATTCTGGAGGCATTGCGTGTTGAGTGGCAGAACTCAACGCCGCGCTTTACCTCGACACCAGAGCGAAGAAATGGAAATATAAATTTAAGTAAACATTTCATCTCCTCGTGTGGGGATCGAACCCACAACCAGTCGGTTTTACAGTCACACTTTGTGCCCCTGCGCCATAACTGGCCTCATAATAATAACAAATATGAAATAAATTTATTTAAATAAAAAATGTGATACAGCCAAAGTAGTCATAAAAATGATGCCATAAGAATTATTTTAATTAAATATGATTTTATTACAATTTTATCTATTTTGTATTTATAAATGAATCAATCACTTTGTTATATCTACGTATCCCACACAGGGTAGGTAGAGGGAACCTGGGAATCTAGTGTTAAAACTTTTCCCATAAAGGCGCTTTCACTTACGTTCCCCACTTTCCGCCAAATTCTGGAGGTATTGCGTATTGAGTGGTGGAACTAAGCGCCGCGCTTTGCCTCGTTACCGCAGCGAGAAAATAAAAATATTAAAATTCATATCTTCGAGTGGCAATCGAACCTGTCTCATTTACATGTGTCCTCCTACGCCACGATTAACCTACTTATAGATAAACTAAAATATTCTACTTATAGGTAAAAAAACTAAAATATTTTTCCGTTGAAATCCGTTTCGTACTTCGCCGAATTTTCCATTGCGGTGTTTCCGTCGACTAGTAATGTTATGTCAACGTGATATCTAATAAAGGCGTAATAGTTTCGGACACACTCTTCAATTAATTCGGCACTTTTCTTTCATTTTTATGACGATATTAAAATTAAAATAAATGAAAACAAATCGAATAATAAAGTACTCGTAAATAAAACTTAAGATAAGAAGAAATAAAATAAAGATATGATTCTTTTAAAGTAATAAGCCGATTTTGATAAAATTTTGACTATTTTAGTTTCCTAAATTGGAAAATCAGTAATTTCAATCAATCAATAACGATCTCGATATGGCTCTTAATTTCGGAAAAAAAGTGTGGTGAAACACTAACCGCAAAAAATATTCAATTCAGATAATCAAAATTATTAAAAACAAAGGTCAAGCTGATCTTAATTTTTTTATGTTATTTAAAAACCCCTAAGCAATTAAATAAAGGTACACTCATCAAAATAAATTTCTTTACGATTACAACCTACTGTTCACACCTCTGCCATAGACTTTTAGTAGGCTTTGCTGTTTATTCCAAAGATTTTCAATTTAGCGAGAGAATGCTATTTACTCAATTATTTTACAATATACATACATAAATATTTATAATCTTGAACATGAATAAACAAATTAAAATTTCACAAAATCTCTGTGAATCTCACAATTGATGCATTCGTGGAGCGGTGGAACAGCATCTGATTGACAGTGTTGGTTGGGAGTTCGATTTTTTTTAATGGAAAGACAAGACAAACTTGCTTACGGGTAATCACCGCCGCCCACGACCCCATGTAACACCAGAGAAGCTACAAATGTGTTGCCGACCGTAGAAGTGGGAGGTGATGCGTTTTTTAAAGGTACCAACGTCGTATCGACTTAGAGACACAGCCGCCGAGAAGACGTCTTTACACAAAGCCAACGTTGTAAGCGATCAAATGGTTGTGGACATCCACTCATATACGAATACATGGATTACACTGGCTTACTCTTAATAATTTAGTATTCTTACGGTTACATCACAGTATATTTATAAGAATATTTTGCATGTCCACAAAAACTTAACATTAGTTCCCCAGGTTCTCTCTGCCTACCCTGGTATGAGCCGTATACAGCGTTAAGCTAAAAGAACGTTCTCTGATCCTTGATCTTTCCTTTGCTTGGAATCCACGACCATTGATCTGCTAACTACGTCACAACAGTTCTATTTTTTATTTACAATATAGATTTGTTTTTATTTTCACCTTTTATCCCGCACATAGAATAAGTACGCAGAGGAAACCTAGAGCGAGAAACTTGAATGTTCGAAATACTTCGTGTTCAATGGCAGAACTTAAAAGCAGATTATGTCTTGTTACCAAAGCGAGAAAATGTTTCCCGAATGGAAATCGAACCCATCACCGTCGCATTAACAGTCAGATGCTGTGCCACTACGCCACAACAGCCTGAATAGATACTTTCTAAATATCCCTCAAAATATTACAAACAATTGAGGCCAGTCGTGGCGCAGCGGCACGAAGTGTGACTGTAAAACCAACTGGTTGTGGGTTCGATCTCCACTCGATGAAATATTTATTTAAATTTATATTTCCATTTCTTCGCTCTGGTGTCGAGGTTAAGCGCGGCGTTGAGTTCTGCCACTCAACACGCAATGCCTCCAGAATTCGGCAGAAAGTGGGGAATGGAGACTCTTAATACTACGTTCCCTCTGCCTACCCTATTGTGTGCGGGATACAGCGTGAAGCTGATTTAATTTTAATTTGATTTATTACCAACAAAACATCTATAGAAACTAATAACAAAACCCAACCTTGAAACTATTCGCCTAATTAATAAAAGATCATCCAAACACATACAAATAAGGTTTGGTGCACATTGCGTAACAGTGACTAACGTTTTTGTATGCAGCTAGTGCATTCGATAAGGAACGGCCTTCAGCTAGATATGTATTATAGATACTATATATTTTGTATTTAGATCTGTCAGATAATCGATTGGGAATGACTGATATGGATGATGATCAACTACTTGTACTACTTGAGGCCAGTCGTGGCGCAGCGGCACGAGGTGTGACTGTAAAACCGACTGGTTGTGGCTTCGATCCCCACTCGAGGAGATGAAATATTTACTTAAATTTAAATTTCCATTTCTTCGCTCTGGTGTCGAAGTAAAGCGCGGTGTTGAGTTCTGCCATTCAACACGAAATGCCTCCAGAATTCGGCAGAAAGTGGGGAACGGAGTGTCTTAATGCTAGGTTCCGCGTGAAGCTGATTTTATCAACTACTTGTTAATTTGGCTTTTAGAAGCGCCTTTTAGTAGCGCAGTGCAATGTGAGAGTTGTAGGTTCTATCCCCACTTGGGGAAAAGATTCTATTTAAACTATTACCATTTCCTCGCTATAGTAGATAAAGTACGGCATTAAGACAGGTAGTAGAAGATATATTTTAACACTTCGTATGCCTGTATAAAGCAGCACTATGCGGCTATCGAGTTTGTTTTTACAATTTGCTTTTTCTTAGTTTTATGAAAGTTTCAAATAATAATAGCTATATTTTTACATTAATCTAGATATTTAAATATCTCCTGTTACGGAGCGACTGAAAGACAACGCACAGAGGAAACTTGGACTTACAAAGTTGAAATTTGGCATGTTCATACATGGTAGATAGTTTAGGATGTATACAGAGTAATTTAGCAATTATTTATCAAAAATTCTACGGGAACGGAAAAAAAAACCAACTTGCATTTTAAAGTCAACACACACAAGCGTGTGGCTTTAAACGCGACGGCTCTGGGTTCGATTTCCGCTCAGGGAAATAAATTATTAATCAATTTTCATTTCATTGAGTGTCTTAACACTGGGTTCCCTCTGCCTACACAGCTAAATGAAAACTGAAAATCTTAAAGTCCACAAAAGCAAAATTACAGGCGACGACTGATAAAATAAAAAAAATATCAACAAACCAATAAAATTGACAAGAATACATAAAATAAATATATATTTTAGCAAGTATGATGTAAATTCGTGAAAACATACTAAATTTGTCGCGGCTATTTCTGTATGGGCGAGGAAAGGGAAGTGGGTCATAGCTTGCATGTCTCGTTACACTGACAATGTTACTAATGATCACAACTAAATTTACACGAATAAATGAATAATGAAAATGTAATATTGTTTTTACATTTTTAAAGTGTTATTCTATAGGAAAGAGAAATACTTATTAAGAAAACGTACAAAAATTTGGACATAACCGGATCTGAACCCTCACCTCTTTGGGAACCGTTCAACCGCTATAACCAACTAAGCCATACGTTTTCAACGAGCTACGTCGAAATTCTTATACGCTTGTTACAACTTATTTATGTTGTTTACATTTAAGGTTCCCTCTGCCTCTGCCTCCTTGCTATAAGTATATGATATAAAAAAAAGATAAAAAAAAATCACTAAATTGTGCCCACAACAACAAAACTCTCAACAAGACGTAAAATATATATGTAAAAAAAAACTTCCTAGAAAAAACTTCCTAGGAAACCTAAACTTGTTAAGATTTCTAGAGACATTGTGTTTTGAGTGGCAGAACTCAACGCCGCGCTTTACCTGGAAACCAGAGCGAATAAATGGAGATACAAATTTAATTAAATATTTCATCTCCTCGAGTGGGGATCGAACCTAAAACCAGTCGGTTTTACAGTCACACTTCGTGGCGCTGCGCCACGACTGGCCTCAGTATATGTATATATAAAAATAACACAAATCTTACCTTTATCAATACCCAGACGTCGGTCTATCCGCCGCAAACTTCGCCTTTGACCGCCACTTTAAATGCAACTACTGTACCATATTAAGCATTTATCTCAAATTCACATCTCGATTTAAAAACAATTCGCATATTGAGTGAATACTAAATTATATGACAATGGTTGTTTTTTTTATATAATTTTCGACACCGGAACGGATTTACAACCGGACTTTTATATATATAAATTTTATAGTGTATTGTTGTCTGTTCGCAATTATTATTTTTGCGGAATGTAGGATATAAAATCTTTTGACTTATTCGTAAAGGAAATCTAAATCTATCTTTGCTAATTTTACAAAGCCAAACAATATGTTTAGTTGAAATCTAATCTCAGGAACTAGTAGTTCAAAATAAAAAAAATGTTATTTTAGGCCAGTCGTTGCGCAGAGGCACAAGCGTTCCATTGTAAACGACAGTGTTGATAGTTTAATTCTCACTCGAGAAAATTATATATTTAATATTTTCATTTTCTTGCTCTGGTAACGAGGCACTCGACGTTGAGTTCCGACACTCAACACGTAATGCCTCTAGAATTCAGCGGAAAGTGGGAAACAATGTCTTAACACTAGGATCCCAGGTTCCCTCAGCCTACCGTGTTATGTGAGGGGTACAATCTTACATATCTCTATTTGGCAAAGCGAGTAAAGCCACAGGTAAAAGCTAGTTCAAATACATTTACTATATTAGCCTCTAATGTAAATACCGACAGTTGTTTTAAACCTCATCAATTGGCTTGTGATCATCTTAATCGGCCACAATTGGTTACTTGCTTCTGGGAACGCTTATTGATGGCCCTTGACTTCTGCTCGCTGGTCTACGGTTTAACGTGGTCTATATTATTTTTATGAGATGGAGAAAATAGAGTTTTTTTTGTTATTTTTATTACACGAAGACACTACAAATATTACACGGAAACACTACACATTTATTTAGATGTATGTATAAAATGTAGATTAAAATCGCGTCTACGATTGTATCATAAATTTTGGGCATATATTTTGTATAATATGTTGTCATATAACCTAATGCAAAAAATGTCGTAAGGTGCAGCTCCTTGTGTTTTTCATCAAAATCATGTTATTTGACACTGCCCTTTGTTCAACTCTATCTCGTTTTTTTCAGCTTCACGCCGTATCCCGCATGTAACAAATTAGGCAGAGGTAGCCTAGTGTCAAGATACTCCGCTCACCACTTTCTACCGAATTCTAGAGGCATTGGAACTTAATGCCGCGCTTTCTCTACCAAACCGAGGAAATTAAAATAAATTAAAGAGAATTATTTCCCCGAGTCGAACCCACAGCTTAAGCTTACACAGTCAGACACTATGCTACTACGCCATAACAGTCTGTTCTTTTTTTTTATGGAAAAGGACAAGGCAAACTAGCGTTCGGGTCACCTGATGGTAAGTGATTACCGCCGCCCACGGCCCCGTGCAACACCAGAGGAGCTACAGGTGCGTTGCCGGCCTTTAAGGTGGAGATAGACGCGCTTTTTGAAGGTACCCATGTCATATCGACCTGGAAACACTGCCGCGGGTAGGCCATTCCACAGTTCCGTGGTGCGTGGAAGGAAGTTCCTACGAAACCGCACAGTAGTGGATTGCCACGTATCCAGGTGGTGTGGATGATATTTCAGCTTATGTCGTACTGTGCGGTTAGAAAATTCGGCGGCAGGTAACAGGTCAAACAGTTCTTCAGAACACTCCCCAAGATAAATGCGATAGAGAACGCACAGTGAGAAAGAGTGTTCTGAGAAAATAAATAATTACCCACTCGGGGCATTTAAATATTTTAATCTCCTCGCCCTATTACATATAACGATGTGTTGAGTTTCATCACTCAACAGTCAATAAATAAAAATGTGGAAAATAATAAATTGAGTATAGTCTGAACACTAGGTTTCTTCAGCCTACCCTTCTGCAACATGCGTGAAAAAGCGTGATACAGAGAAAAGTCTCTTATAGTCTGAAGCCGTTGTAGCGCAAGGACACAAGAGTGTGACTGTTTAAACCCCACTCGAGGAAATGAATTATTTATTAATATGTTCATTTCTTCGCTGTAACACCAAGAGGCAAAAGCCCAGCGTTGAGTTCCGCCACTCAGCACGCAATGTCTTGATAAATTCGGCGGAAAGCGCGTGTCTTAACCAGGTTCCCTCTGCCTACCTGTTGTGTGCGGGATACAGCGTGAAGCTGAGTCTTTTATAGAAAAAAATAGTCACCTGTTCCTGTAATAGGAACTCTACATGATAACGTCGACTAACAAAACTTCACATTTTCTCGATTGCATCACAGAACATAAAATATAATGACCGGTGACGGTGGAACGAAAACTATAAACTATATAAGTTTTACTAAGATTCGGGAAGCGCGTGTCAACATGATTTGTCACTATTTCGTTTTTTTTATTGGGACATAAACTAAATGAATCGGTCTTGATTTAGTTTTGCATGTTTACCTAAATTCTCATTTAGTTACTTAATTTTTTTTGTTTGTTCCTCTTAAAATAGTAAATTCTTATATTAAAGTGTCTAATAACCATTGTGCTATATTTATTATTAATATTACATAAAGAAAGTAGGATTTCTTTGATAGTAGTAAACACAAATAACTTCAAAAATACACTGATTCTATATCTCCTTATTTTGTAAAGTATTTTCTATGACTATTTATCTAATGTAAAAAATATACAGTAAATTAAGACAAACTAATTGAGGCTGTCGGGGTGCAGCGGCACAATCGCGCGTGTAAGCGCTACGGTTGTAGGTTCTATTGCCTCTCAGGAGAATGTTGATATGTAATATTTTTTATTTTCTCGCTCCGGTATCGAGCTAAAGGCGAAATTGAGTTCCAACATTCAACACTGGGTTCTCAAGTTCCCTCTGACTACCCTATTTTGCACAACGTGAGACTAAAAAAAATAAACATACAGACATTTTTAGCATTTTTAAAATATTATAACACACTTAGGAAAAACATACTGTTTTAGAAAACATATAAACATTTAAACGTAGAGGAATTTCATTTTTTTTTACCTTAAAATCTATATATGTATATTTATATAAGTATCTAGTTAGCAAATCTTAGTGAACTAGATTACACTAGGCGATTTAGTACAATGCCAAATAGAGTCCAGTATCCACTTGACCCAGCCATTACACCCAATGTGCGTCATAATGGTGATGCCCAACAAATTATATCGACAAAAAAAACTTACCGTTGGCTGCTAATACGATTTTCCATAACCGTTGTGTCAAGACACGGCGTTTACGATATATTTTGTGTTGAGAGGCGGAACTTAACGCCTTTGTTTGTTATCAGAGCGAAGAAATAAAAATAATTTATTCTCCGTACTGGAAAACGAGCCCACGGCCGTCGCACTTCACCTACAACCACTGGGCCACTGTGTGAAGTTATATATAGTATGTGTAATTTTAAAGTAGAAATATTTTTATTTTAAGTGGATTGGTACTTGCTTTGATTTTTTTACTTATATGAATATTTATGATAAAAAAAATAATATTTACCTAAGTTACTGCACGTTCAGATATGGATAGCTAAAACTTTATCTTCGGCATCGGCAGTACAATCCATTAAACATTTATGTGCAAATAAATAATATATTCTAATATAATTATTATTAAATCAGCTTCACGCTGTATCCCGCATGCAGCAGGGTAGGCAAAGAGAAGCAAGTAATAAGACACTACGTTTCTCACTTTCTGTCAGGATTTTCGAGACATTGCGTTGAGTGACGGAACTCAATTTTGGGCTTTTACCTTGTTGCCAGAACGAAGAAATGAAAACATTAATTAATAATAATTTATTCTCTTAAGTGGCGATGGAACCCAGAACCTTCGGGTTACAGTCACACACTTGTGCCGCTGCGCAACGACGGCTTTTTTTTATTATTATTATTTAATTTACGTTGCACTATAAATTACAAAGACCTGTATACTAATATCTGATAAGAATATCAGTAATGACCTCAAGTATATTTACTGTAACAACAACGATTAAAGGTCATTAATACTAAATCCTTGTTTTCTTATAATTAAAAGTAATCATAGTTAAATAAATATTTGAGTCAACTTCTAGTTGTATAATATTGTTCTTTACAAATTGATTTTGTCTTATCTTCTGCGTAATCATAGCAATAAATTAAACTGCTTTCCAATTCTCGTCTCTGTAGATATTGCTTGTAAAACCTAACGCCAACGCCTAACCAAAATTGGAAAATATTTTTATATATATATACTAGCGGACCCGGACGCGGCTTCGCCCGCTTAAACTATACGAATGCTTATTAGATATATTTGTGAAATAGTTTTTGAAAATATGTAACTAATTTAGATGAAAAAAAATATAAGCAAGCGTAACCAATAAAATATTAATTAAAAAAAACTAAACAAAACCAGCTACATTATTAATATTATCAAAGTACCTAAAATAAATATTTAAAAGAATTAAAATTAAATGTGTTGTGTTATGTNTATATATATATATATATATATATATATATTGTCTCTGTCTGTCTTCTATTTCCCCGAGCTAATGTCCAGAATAACTGAATTGATTTTTATTGGATTTTCAGTGATCCGTTTTTCTGATTTACCCGGGAATAATCTTTTTCCACGATTTCCTTGCGCGCGTACATAGATACTATATGAAATAACTAAAGTCTTTTCTACATTACATATTATAAGTTTTGCGAGCAATATCAAATAATACTAAAACCCATAAAACCCATAAAACTAAAACTACAATTTATTAAGTGTAAAACCCATAAAACCCATAAAACTAAAACTACAATTTATTAAGTGTATAACAACGGTATAGATAACCATCCAACCGAGATGAAATAACGAACAATTCTTTCCTTAATACTTAAATAATATTATGCCGATGCCGCGCAGGGCCGCAACTTACACCACACCAAGAAATTAATGAAAATCTAACTAATCTACTACTCGAATAAGCGAAGAACCAAAGAAAAGTATAAATTAATTATAAACAGCAAATAATTACATAAAAATTAACAGTAGTTCGAAAATGTATGAAAATTTACAAAACCGTCAAAGTCATCTGCCCGTTCGCGTCGGTCATACTATGCCGGTCGTATGCTAGGTTATTTCGAATCAGTGACATCTCCTTAATTATTTATTAGAATGTTATACAGTGAACTATAATTTCAATCTAGATGAAATGCTAAAAGTGACTATTATATTCATTTTCATAAGGATCAATATCAAATTATAGAAAATACATACAACAAAAACCCGATAAATATAAAGTAAATTAATTAAAATGGTTACTTGTTGTTACTGTGTTACTTTGCTCAAGCTTCAGAGATAAATATGGTATGTGTATCGCGGACTTTTTTAAACATTATTTAAAGGACAATATTTTTGTAAAACATTATTTTTATGTGTCTCATAAGGTGGAGTCGGCGCACGCCATGTATGCGTTAAGCAAGCTTAGTTGGATGACGTTTTCTTATAACAACAAACGAACTTTGCAAACCGTTGCTTAGCAACGGTTGTTATTAACATGGCAGAATAAATTGCCTTGCCTGTCAAATTGAAANATTAAAAAATATTTTAATATATTAGTATATATCGAAAATATTACAAATATGACAACAAAAAGTAACCTATGTTCATCCGAAGACCCTCAAGTATCTCTATATGAGTATTTTATCGCAATTGATCGCGGTTTGGCCCTGATTGCGTAAAAGACAGACAGACAGACAGAGTTACTTTCGAATTTATAATATCGTTGTGTATATGTATATATATATATATATATATAATCGATGTTCGATTCAATAATCTAATAAATTATCATGGTATAAAGTAAAAAAATATTAATCATATTAATACTTATTTAGAAAACGCATAAAAAATTGAACTTAGGGGGATTCGAATCCGCGCCTCCTGGAAACCGATCTGGTCGTTTTTTTATTTCCTAAGTGTGGAATAACACTTTAAAAAATGTAAAAAAATATTAATCATATTATTTTACGAGATAAGCACATCACTATCCCCGAACCCCAGTGAGCGTTACAATCGTTATTCAATTGTCCATCTCGTATTGTGGACCAATGATACCTACTTTGTTACGTGAGATTAAGACGTTTTCTCGCACTAATCAACTGACCTTAGGTACATCCCTACAGGCTATTGTTTAATAAATCACTTTAACCATTCGTTGTATCTGTGGGATGAAGATGGTCCAAAGATTTTATCTCATATAATTCGTTAAAACATATTTGAAACAAGTTTGAAATATTTTTATTTAAAATATGAAGCATTTATTATAAAAAAAATTGAAAATCTAAATTTAGATACCTTTTCTTGAATAATAATATACCTACAAAGATGCGTACTTAAAAAGATCGCGATTATAAATTATGAAACATCACAAAATATTAATAAATATTTTCTTTGATAAATTTGATAAAAATCTGCACCACGACTGGCCTTACCAGTCGTGGCGCAGCGGCACGAAGTGTGACTGTAAAACCGACTGGTTGTCGGTTCGATCCCCACTCGAGGAGATGAAATATTTATTTAAATTTATATTTCCATTTCTTCGCTCTGGTGTCGAGGCTAAGCAGAATTCGGCAGAAAGTGGGGAACGGAGTGTCTTAACACTAGGTTCCCTCTACTTACCTGTGTACGGGATACAGCGTGAAGCTGATTTAATTTGATTTTTTAACAAATATAAATTATATAATTTTTTGCCTAAAGTTAAGTTACTAGGTTGCTAGTACCAAGTGATGATCATATCTTCTTTGATTTATATATTAGATTTAGTATATTTTTTCTCACACTTATTATCTGGCCTTAGGAACATCCCTACAGGTTATTGTTTTATATATCACTTAAGCAATTGATTAAATTTATATGTGGGATGAAGATTGTGTTATCTAGAAGTCTAGAAGAAAAATGTTATCTCACATATTTACGGCTTCATCGGCTATGCACGCCGACACGGTGCGGTAAGATAGTCACTTCTCATTGTAAACGCAATGGTTCTGGGTTCGATCCCTACTTGGAGGAATGAATTATTATTTATAATATTTAAGTTTTTTCGCTATGGTATCAAGGCAAAACGAGGCGTTGAGCACCGCGACTCAACGCAATGCAATAAAATTTTGGCGGAAAATGAGGCACGGAGTGTCTTAACACAATTTTCCCTCTGCCTACCCTGTTGTGTGCGGGATACAGCGTGAAGCTAAAAAAAAGAGATTGACTTAACTACACATTGAACTAATAAGATTCAAACTTACAAGCCTTATCCAAGCACGCTTAACACACACAAACAGACGGACAACAAAACGATTTTACCTTTTGAAAAACGGATCCTTAAAATATATATATAAAATACCACAGATTTAAATACCGTATCCATTGAAGTTACCTTGTTATACCATATAGAGACGTGATCGTACGTGCTACGACTATGTAAACCAAGCCATGGGGCCGCATAGAAAAAAGTTAATTCGCTTTTACTCCTATGGAAACGAAACGAAATGATCGCAAAAACTAACTTCCTTAAATATATATATTTTTTTGTTTATACCAAATTATTGATATAATAATTTTTGTTGTGGGAACAAAATGTTGAAAATTATTTGATAAGCAGCATTTCTTCTTATAGAATCCATATACTTACTAAATTTGGGCAAGGCTTTGTAAACAACTTATTTAAAAGAATGCCGACCAAAATAAAAAGTATCAATATTTCACAAAAAATATTTGAGTAAAAAAGTTTACAGGAACAAGCTTATTTAAGTGTAAGTATTTAAAATATATAAATAACACTAAGGAGTCATCATTGTACAGTATGTTCGTAACTTTACTTGCGAAGTTTATGGATTCGAATCTCACTCGTCAAAATTAATGATTAAAAGTTATTTTCATTTTACAAACAAATAAACAAAATGCTATCTTCTACTATAGCGAAAAGGAGAAAACGGAATGTATAAATACTTAGGTCTTGAAACTATAATAAATGGATAAATCTAAAAAAGGTTTCTTTAGCCCCGTCCCCCATTCCATGACAAAAAACAATAAGCGACAGTCAGTCATAAGAGACGCAGCAAAAGACCCAAATAAACAAAATGCTATTATATCTTCTACTATAGCGAAAAGGAGAAAACGGAATGTATAAACACTTAGGTCTTGAAACTATAATAAATGCATAAAACTAAAAAAGGTTTCTTTAGCCCCGTCCTCCATTCCATGACAAAAAACATTAAGCGACAGTCAGTCATAAGAGACGCAGCAAAAGACCCGACTGCGTCAGGAGACGAAGCGAAAGAGATATGTACTGTTCTCCTTTCTATGAAGAACTTTGGTTTCTCTTCTATGGATAAATCGCGAATCTGAAAAAGGAATAAAAAATAAAAAACCTCTTTTAAACATTATCTTCACTTATAAAGTACTCCCACCTACATATCAATGTTAATTTCTTCCAAATAAGCCCAATTTCTCATTAACAGTATAATGTTAGAAGATACACGAACTAATTGGTGAATTGAAAGCACAGATACAAGTTACTATAATAATTAGTAATTACCACTATTTAGTAGAGAATTTGTGTTACCTAGATCTTTGTCCGGAGGTGTTATATTTTTTTTATTTTTTTTTACAGCTTCACGCTGTATCCCGCACACAGCAGGGTAGGCAGAGGGAACCTAGTGTTTTGACACTCATTTCCACACTTTCTATTGAATTCTGGAGGCATTGCTTGTGGAGTGCCGTAATTCAACGCCACGCTTTGCCTCGACACGAGAGCGAAGAAATAGAAATATGAACTTAAATAAATATTTCTCATCTCCTCGAGTGGGGATCGAACCCACAAACAGTCGATTTTACATCACACTTTGAAAGGTTCATCAGAATGTCGATTTTTTTTGTAAAAAAAATTACATATACACATGATACGTTTAGTAAGCCAACAAATTATAAAAACCTAAACAGGAGAACTTTATTTATATCTACATATGAGCATATACTTATGTCCCTTTAAAAGGTCATTATGATTTAGCAGCAAAAGATCTGACTGAAAACGTGACTATGTCACGATAGGTTCAATGTCACACGGACAATTGAAATAGTTTCATAACCTAAAAAATATATAATAATATATAATACAAAATTGGACGGGAAGTAGGGAACGGTGATTTAACCTCTGCGTATCCTGCAATTCTCCACTATCCACTCGAATTAATATTGAGTGGTAGATCTCTACGGTGCGAAATTAATATAATTTACATAAAAATCTGGAGTCCAGAGGCCTGTCGTGGCGCAGTGGCACAAAGTGTACTGTAAAACCGACTAGTTGTGGATTCGATCCCCACTCGAGGAGATAAAATATTTACTTAAATTTATATTTCCATATCTTCGCTCTTGTGTCGAGGGCAAAGCGCGGCGTTGAGTTCTGCCACTCAACACAACGCAATGCCTCCAGAATTCGGCAGAAAATGGGGAACGGAGTGTCTTATGACACTAGGTTCGCTCTGCCTACCCTGCTGTGTGCGGGATACAGCGTGAAGCTGATTTTTAAAAATCTGGAGTCAAGATCGAACCCACAAACACATTTACAACCAAACACAGCCCCACTGTACCACAATACACTCAAAATTTACCAGTAAATAAAACCCAATTTGAATTCCTCCAATCGTTTCCGTCATCGATACTATTTAAAAGCAACCATTGGGAATTCGGTACCGGTTCTATACCGTTTGATGGTGTTTTACAGTTCCTTTGATATGTACGTCGCTACTGCTTGAAACGCCGCATTGTAAACATTGCGTTTTTTCCTTTGCTTGTTTATCCTCTTTCTGAGCAAAGGTTCTCAATCTTTAATTTTTAAATATATATTTTGTTTTTTGTGATGTGTAATTGGGGCCAGTCGTGGTGCAGGGGCCCAGAGTGTGACTTTAAAATCGACTGATTGTGGGTTCGATCCCCACTCGAGAAGATAAAATATTTATTTACATTTATATTTTCCTTTCTTCGTTCTGGTGTCAAGGTAAAGCGCGGCGTTGAGTTCCGCTACTCAAAACGCAACTCGGCGGAAAGTGTGAACAGAGACTCTTAATACTAGGTTCCATCTGCCTACCCTGCTGTGTGCGGGATACAGCGTGAAGATGTATCCTGCACACAGCAGGGTAGGCAGCGCGTATTTTATGATGTGTAATTGTAAGTACTATACGTAACTAGCATCAAATACAATAATTAAATTGTTATCCATAAATTTACATTTATAAAATTGTATGGAAATACAATGTATTGTGACACAATGAGTTGGGTAAATCAGAATGATCGGAAATCAAACATCATATTCATCCATGCGCCAACGGAGCGTCTTAACACTAGGTTCCCTCTGCCTACCCTGCTGTGTGCGGGATACAGCGTGAAGCTAATTTAATTTTTAATTTTTTTAATATTCATCCATCTAATAATTATATTTTAAATGCGCTTGGATGGTGTCACACATATAATATATATATTTTTAGCTCCGCGATGTATCCCACAAATAGCGCAGTAGCCAGAGGTAACCTGGGAACCCCGTGGCAAGACACTCCGTACTCATTAAAACACTTTCGTTGCCATCCACTGGCATTGCGTTGATTGGCGGAAGTCAACACAGCACTTCGCCTCGTCACCAGAGCAAGAAAAAAATCATTAATATTTTATTTCCTCGAGTGGAAATCGGACCCATAACCTGTAACCTATGAATGCTATTAATATTTATCTAATTACAATTCACCGACTATACATCATCAAAGCCATTCGACCTCACAAAACTTACCTAAAATGCTTTTGAAATCGCCCACATATATAATTTTGAGGTCACGTAGGAGTTATAGAAAAAGTTAATTATAAAAGGAATTGCAATTAATGATCGACTAATTTAAACTTAGCTATTGTTTAACACTTTAAAATGAGTCATCTTAATTAAAATGTGAATAGATTTTGTGGGTCAAGTAACGCTTATCACTTATTGTACTATCAGTTTCACGCTGCATCCCGCACATAGCAGAGTAGGCAGAGGGAACCTAGTGTTAAAACACTCCGTTCCCCACTTTCTGCTGAATTCTAGAAGTATTGCATGTTGAGTGGCAGAACTCAACGCCGCGCTTTCCCTCGACACCAGAGCGAAGAAATGAAAATATAAATTTAACTAAATATTTCATCTCCTCGAGTGGGGATCGAACCCACAACCAGTCGGTTTTACAGTCACACTTTGGGCCCCTGCGCCACGACTGGTCTCATATTGTATAGAAGCATAGTAATGGTGAGTTGAGATGGTTGCAGGTTGTTATCAAGTTTGATTTTAAAAAAGGAAGAGTTTCTGCATTAAAGGGCCAGCAAAGATAAAAAAAAAACAAATGATAAGAAGTATATAAGCAATTATAACCCGCAAATATAGTATAAGTTGGGACCGCTCCAAAATTGACTTTAAATAAAAAATAAGTACATAAGTATTAATAATTTCATTGATAAATTTCCAAATTTCCTTCAACTCGCCATGCTTCCAAAACGGAGTGTCATTAGGTTCCCTCTGCTTACCCTTCTGTATGCAGGATACAGCGTGAAGCTGATTTGATTTTCTTTTGAATTTCTATATTAATATAAGACGTCAATATAACATGTCACTCGTGATATCATAATTGGCAAATATATTATTGAGATACTTTGCTGTGCTATGCTTTTTCCGCAAAATATACGAAACAAATTAAATTCCTGTATTCTAAAGAAATTTTAATTTATCGATGATTTTTTTTTTCGTTTTTTTTTTAAATTGGTGCAGGAGCGCAAGCATGTGACTGTAACGCGACGGTTGTTGGTTCGATCTCCATTCGAAGCATAAATTATAAATTATTAATATTTCCATTTCTTTACTTTCGCACCAAGGCAAAATCTCGGCGTTGAGGCGCAATTCAACACACAATGATTCGAAAAATTCGTCGGAAAGTGGAAAACGGAGTGTCTTAATACTAGGTTCCCTCTGTTCCTACCCTGCTAAAAAGATACGGGATACAGCGTTAAGTTCATTTAATTATTTTTTTACATTTGTTAGCACTCTAGTTTGGGAACCACTTAACTCAATTAATTAGACCAATTGATGCGCTTGATGTGGGCTTGTTTATTTATAACACAAATATTAAAGGAAAATAATTGGTATTTTTATAAATAACTTCTAAAGTATGGCCAAGAGTGTACTCTCAGCCACATCACTTATAAGCAATTATAATTGAACATTTGAGGCCAGTCGTGGCGCAGTGACACGAAGTGTGACTGTAAAACCGACTGGTGGCGAGGCAATGCGCGGCGTTGAGTTCTACCACTCAACACGCAATGCCTGCAGAATTCTTCAGGAAGTGGGGAACAGAGTGTCTTAACCCTAGGTTCCCTCTGCCTACCCTGCTGTGGGCGGGATACAGCGTGAAGCTGATTTATTTGATTTATTTATTATTAAAACGCTCACAGCTAGTACAAATGTGACTGTTCATTTTATATAGAAATTATCTCGTTTATAACGCTAGTAGGCATTCACGTGCCTAATTGGATTTACTTCGTGCCTACGATAAAAGTAAGATGGCTTTATAATTCAGTGAGGATTATTAAACTGAATGACTATTATTTTATAAAAAAATATATAATATTATGACGAGGCAGACGAAGAGACGAGGCAGAGTTGTGGTTTCCATTACCACTATAAGAAATGATATATTTCATGTTTTCATTTCTTTGCTCTGGTGTCAAGGCAATGCGCGGGGTTGTATTCCGCCACTTAACACGCAATGCATCGAAAATTCGGTGGAGAGTGGAGAACGGAGTGTCTTACTCCAGTTGGAAGACACTTTGTTCTCTCTGCCTACCATACTATATGCGGGATACAGCATGAAGCAGAAAAAAAACTATAATTTTGTAAAAATTATAACATTTTAACAAATGTATAGTATTAGTTTGTTTTAATTTTACAAAATTTGCTGTAACTCATTAGTTACACCAACGTTTTTTGTTATCAGCGTATATTATAAAAAATAGGTAGCTCGAGAAAAAAGAATCTGTCTTTATTTTTTTCCTATCTTCAAAACTTACTAAAATATTACATTAATACATTAAAGTACGGCCTCCCCAGCAAAAGCGAACCGAAGCGTGTGACGTCATGCTTGCCAATCGGCGCCCGAGAACACCTTCATACTTTGACTCGTTTAGCTTTCTCGGTTTTGCTGTAAATTCAATTGTTTTTTTTATAATAAACAAATAAAATAGTTTAAAACACTCCATATCACTGTGTGAGCGAAAGAGCCCAATTTAAAAAAGCGATGAAACTTTACAAAATCCTGACCCGATTTTGATGAAACAGAAACTACTATTATTTGCACGAGATCGCTCATTAAATTCAATAATGGTTATAGTAAAGGCACAAATTAATTTAGCTTTTTTATTTCTTTAATTTTTATAATGACATTTTTTTTTTCGCCTTTAACAAACCTAAAAATTTTTTGCTTAAAATTTCTACCGACCTGAACGCCGCGGTTTATCTACCAGAGCGAGAAAATGAATTTAAATTTAATGATGCCCAAGTGGGAGTTCGAACCCGTAAAGATCACGTGTCGCGTTTACAATACAGACACCATGTCACTACACCACGACCGCCTCAATTTATTTTTATTTCTTACTTCGCCGAGGCTAGTCGTGGCGCAGGGGCACAAAGTGTGACTGTAAATCGACTGGTTATGGGTTCGATCCCCACTCGAGGAGATGAAATATTTACTTAAATTTATATTTCCATTTCTTCGTTTTACTGTCGAGGCAAAGCGCGGCGTTGAATTCTGCCACTCAACAAGCAAAGTCTCCATAATCCGGCAGAAAGTGGGGAATGGAGTGTCTTAACACTAGGTTCCCTCTGCCCACCCTGCTGTGTGCGGGATACAGCGTGAAGCTGATTTATTTTCTTATTTCGCGAAATTTAAAAATACCAAAAATAATAATTATTATTATTATATATACCAACAATTTGCTAGTAAAACAATCTAGTTTACAAAACAAAATTACCTTTCACGCACCTAATTGGATTTCCTTCAAGTTTATCACATACTAAGCTCAAAGGTTTATAATTATGCAAACGGCCCAACAATTCAATTACTATCGCTGTGGCTGGTATCTGGTGCAAATTTATTATAGGGCTGAGTGCTTCTTAATTACTGACTGTGGGCAATGGCTTGGATGGGGATTGGTTCTGCCACTTGGTGCTGGGTGGGTAGTCTACTGATATTTTATAATTTATGATACGGTATGTATTTACACATATGTATATAATAGGTAAGGTCGTAGGCCATGGAAAAAAAGAAACTACGTTTATACTAATATATCTGTTCAAAGTTTATGTCCAAAAGTTGTAAGTAAATAATGTTGGGTATATCGCGAATTATTCAGAAAAAAACGCCGGCGCAGCCTCTGACTGCAAAAAGAAAGGTTATGGATTCGATCCTACTCGGGTTAGTGAATTACTTTAATCTTTCGCCACTCAAAATGCAACAAATCGAAAATTCTACGGTTCATGTGGAACGGAGTGTCTTAGCACAACGTTTCCTCTGCCTACTCTGACATTCACAGCATGATAAAAGTAGAAAAATAAATAACACAAAAAAAATCACATTTCCGCAATCACAAAATTTGTAACAGAATTAATGTATTTATCTATATTTCTCTATCTTTATTCTTTACTATTATATAAAGAGGAAAGATTTGTGTGCATGTTTGTAGTGGATAAACTTAAAAACTACTGATTTCAAAAATTCTTTTAGCATTAGAATGCTGCATTATAACGGAGCAACACAGGTTATATTTGCACCTAGAAAAAATTAGGGATCCCTACTAAAATTTGAAAAATGTAAAAATACATGGCATAATCTATCTTTCATCGCATGCGCTGCAGAAATTGTTCAAGTTAGGACAAAAGAATGTTCTATAAAATTAAACAAGATATTCGTATCCACCAAAAACCTCGCGATACCATATATGCCGCTTTTGTAGTTTAGGCAATAATTTTACTTTTTTACAGTTTAATATTAGCTAGAAATGCTGACCATAATCAGACCATATTATTTAGACGTTTCTGTTTCAATACCTACAGTTTGATTTTTTAATTATTTAAATTGGACATGCTCAGCGGAAAATGGGGAACGGAGTGTCTTAACACTAGGTTCCCTCTGCCTACGCTGTTGTGTGCGGGATACAGCGTGAAGCTGATTTGATTATTAATTTGATTTTGAAATTCTAATCAAAAAATTTTACGAATATAAAAATGTCAATCTAATCATCAATCATGCAAAACCTTCTGAAAAATTAGTCAGAGAGAGTCAAAAAAGTCAATCGCTCAGAAATTACTTAATTTTGGTATGCTGATCGCTTAGATTTTTCAAAGCCAAAGTGTTAATCCTTTTACAGATTATGGGATCACTACCGATTCGAGCGGCTTTACGTGTGATTACGCGAATGGATCGGCCGCCTCTATGAGGGCCGACTATCGATGGCCTCTATGAGGCCGAACATGAGCCTTTTCTCCTTTTCTTTTTTTTCTTTTTACTAATAATGGGCGGAGCTTCAAGACGAGTGTGCTCAAAAACTGGTGACACCATAAATAGGGTATTTTTTAGTGATTAACGAGCAAATAAATTGAAACAGTTTCTTTTTATTTAATAAATAAATATTCCCGACGGATGGTTCAACAGAAGACACAAGTTTATTTCGGCACTGGTCGACGTTTTCCTAAGAAAGACCTGCACGGCCGGCGTCCACTGGGCTACAGAACAATGTATGCTAGGATATTTAATATGTCCATGTTTGCAGGAGAAAAAGTGTAGGAGACTCCAGCGTTTCGGGCATATATTCAGACTGGAAATCGTCGAAAATGACCTTGATGCTGCGTCCAGAATGTTGACGTTTCTTTTGAGTAAATTTTTGGGAATTCGTACACTCGAAGTTTTGCAAGGCCGCTGCCTGTGCCACACTCGATCGAAAATCTTTAACATATTACATTGCATTTCTAAACTAACTGCCAGGCCATCTCCCTTGCTTTCAATAGTCGCAGCCCAGCAGTGGATTAGGTAGACCAGAATATCACTAGTGGAGCGGTCATGGCGGATAATAAACCAATTGATGGTCATCAACAGGTGATCCTTACATAAACCAGGAGCTGGCTATTTCCATTTCCTCGCTCTGATATCGAGGCAAAGTGCGTTGTTAAGTTCCGCTACTCAACTCGCACTACTAAACATTTTCACTCATATAAATAAAAAAATCACAAAATATTATATCATAATAACAGTTATGTTAAAACAAATGTATTTTGTTCAAATTAATATTACTCTACAACAAAAATTCACAAAGACATGATCAGAACTATATCAGGAATAAATCCTTATCAAAGCCATCTATTTATTTAATCTCTAGATTGGATAGATATATGAAACAATGTAAGATTGACGTTGGAGATAGGTTATTAATATTGGGCGTAAGTCTGTTTGCGCATTTAGAAATTGTTTTGATAATTCAAATTAGTAAATCTTTTTTAACATGTGGTCAAATTAGAATTTATCACCATATTCTAAAGCGCTCTAATAAAAAAACTTTGCACATACATATATTTATCAAAAAAACTACTGAACCCACCTTAATTAGCAGTGTGCAGGGTATTCTTTTTATACAAAAATTAAAAATCCTTATGATACCAAAGCGGAGAATGGAGTGTCCTAACACTATTAGATATATATTAGAACACAAAAAATTCTATGTTTTAAATAAATAACAGTAATAGTTCAAGCTAGTTCATTACTTTTATTACATTTACATTAGCTATTATATAAAATTTGAGTTTCGAATAAATCTACAACAAATATAATATTTTTTTAAACATTCCATTATCATTAAGACACTTGCGCTCCCCACTTCCTGACGAATTCTACATTCCGTGATGAGTGGCGCAACTCAACGCCGCGCTTAACCTCGAAATAAATTCTTAAGCATACATTAAACAAACAATATTATCAATTATTCTCAAAACGACCCACCATCGTAAATTATAGAGACAGTCCCAAGCAGAATAAATCCAGCAATGATAAAGAGATCCAAGTAATTGCTACTCACGTTGATAGCCCGGTTATATATTGATAATAATTTATGTTAATGTCGCCAACCCATTACGTACATTACAATTACTCCTATCAATGTTGGTTTATTATTGAGACATATTTCATTTTGTTCTGTTCCTGTGTTATTTGATATTATGCATACATACATATATATTTTTTGAAGTCATCGTGGCGCAATGCCAGAAGCATGTGACTGTAAACTTAGTGTTTGCTGGTTCGATTCCCAATGCCTCAGGAAAGAAATTATAAATTAAGTAATAGGTGCTCACGTTGAAGCTCGGTTATATATTGATAACTAAAAAAAATTAAGTCAGCTTCACTTCAAAGCAAGGCAGGCAGAAGTAACCTAGTGTTACGACACTCCGTTCCCCGCTTTCCGTTGATTTATTCGAGGCATTGCGTATTGAGTGGCGGAACTCAAGGCCAGATTTTGGCTTTGATGGTAGAGCGAATAAATTAAAAGAATAATAAATAATAATTAATTTCCTCGAGTCAGAACCCACAACCGTCGCGTTACAGTCACACCCTTGAGCCCCTGCGCCACAACGGTCTTGTATATTGATAATAACTTATGTTAATGTCTCCAACGCATTACGTACATTACAATTAGCTGTATCAATATAATGGACGTTGTGATTTCAGTTCCATTATTTTATTATTGAGACATATGTCTTGTTGTTTAGAACGTTCCGGTGTTATTTGATGCTATACATACATACATATATTTAGTTTGATAATTTTTCTTAATTAAAGTTTGTGGTTTTGTTAATGCTATAGTAGCAGAGTTGAGATATTGGGGTTAGTTGAGGTTGTGAGTTTTTTTTATCAGCTTTACATTGTTTCCCCCTCACAGCAGCAGAGGGAACCTAGTGTCTTAACAATAGGTTCCCTCTGCCTACCGCCGAATTTTGGAGCTATTTCGAGTTGAGTGGCGGAACTCTACGCCACGCTTTGCCTTGACACCAGAGCGAAGAAATAGAAATACACATTGAAATAAATATTTAATTTCCTCCAGTGGGGATCGAACCCACAACCAGTCGCGTTTACAGTCACAGCTTGTGCCCCAACGCCACGACTGGCCTCATTCTCATTTGGGACAATAATGGCACTTTGTAAATACCATGCACCTAGCTGGCACCAGCCTGTTATCAACCTTCGGATTTCCACCAGAATATTATCGTAGTGTAAATATTCCATACTTACTAAAGAGGAGAAAAATGTCGAGATTTTCTTTTTCTTTACCCTTGTTAAATATTTTGATATTCAACGTATAAACAATACTGTATCTAAAAGAGGAGAAAGGAGAATCTTACCTCTAGGTTCTGTCTATCTATCCTGCTATCTACTTATACATTATAAATGTGGAAGTGTATAAGGATGGGTGAACGGATATAAATAAAATTTTACAGTAGTTAAGCTTTAAATATGTCAGAATGAATACAAACGTAACAATTTATATAGATTTTTTTAAGCTTCTCGGTTTATCTTATACATAGCAGAGTAAATAGAGGGAACCCTTCCCGATTTCACGCAAAGGGTTCCTAGTGTTAAGACACTCCATTCTCAATAAGACACTTCTGTCCCCTACTTTCCTCCGATTTCTGGAAGCATTGCGTGTTGAGTGGCGGTACTCAACACCGCGCTTTGCCTTGCTACCAGAGCGTGGAAATAAAAATATTTAATCGAACCTATAACCTGTCACGTTTACAGAACACGCCCCTGATCCACGACTGGCTTTATTCTCAACATTTTATATAATTTGGCGGACGAAGTTCCGAGTGGGTCCCTATTAACCCACGGTTAAAGGGTCAAGTTAACCTTAGTAAAATCAAGAGAATACATACTAAAATTTAACCATTCAACAAAATCAACATATAATTTAGTTGTAGCACTTCATAACTATAAATCAAAACTGAGAACTGTGAAATTACATACAAAGTTCAACAAAATGTAATTACTACTTAACCGACTTAACAAAAATAAATCACTTTTTAAACACTTGTTCTATAGTAACGAAATATGGTGAAGAATATTCGTCGTTTCTATTGTTTTCTAATTTACTCGTGTAGTTTCGACAATACAAGGTGAACGTACCGGAAGTACTTGATACTTGTGAACATTCAAAAAAGTTTTCAAATAAGCTTCGACGCCGTATATAGAAACTTTTTTTTAAATTTGAATATTAATTTTGTTATATTTATAGCTTAACGTTTGTTTGTTATATAAATAGAAAGAATGTACATATGAATAGGAATGAATCAAATAGATCAGCTTTACGCTGTATCCTCCACATAGCAGGGTAGGCAGAGGGAACCTAGTGTTCCCTACTTTCTGCTGCATTCTGTAGGCATTGCGTGTCGAGTGGCAGAACTCAACGCCGCGCTTTGCCTCCACACCAGAGGGAAGAAAATAGAAATATAAATTTAAGTAAATATTTCATTTCCTCGAGTGGGGTCGAACCCACAACCAGTCGATTTTGCAGTCATACTTTGTGCCCCTGCGCCACGACTGGCCTCAATGTACATATGAATTTGATTAAATATGAAACACTGAGGCCGTATCGTAGCGTTTAACTGTAAACTAGTTGTCTGTTCAATTCCCATTAGGGGCAATTAATATTTTTACCATTTCCTCGCTCTTGTAACAAGAGAGAGTGCGGTGTTAATGGAAGAACGAAGTGTCTTAACACTATGTTCCCTTTACCTACCTTGGTATATACAGAGTAGGTACAGCGTGAACCTAAACAAGACAATTAAATATTGTTACTAGTCATAATGGATAAAGTCCGACATATAATTCTGCCATACAATATACAATATTCAACACTACCTTACCTCTGCTCTTGATTGATAGATTGATTTCTTAATTTATGGTTTCTTATTATCTCTGGTTCAAAATGTATAAATCTTTCGCCTTTTACCTCTTCTCTTTTCATATAATCAAAAAATATGCATATAATTTTGACAGTAAAAGGTGAATGCACCGGAAGCATTTACATACGGAAAGAGCTTTCAAATAAGTTTCATTTCCATAAAGTTCCTTTTAAGCTATGCATACTAAAAAGGTTGTACTTATATGTTTATAACAATATATATTACATATATTATGCTTTAAACGATCCGTATTTTGGTTACCATCGGCGACAGATTCGTAATATGGAATCTAATAATAATTTTTTATGTTACTTACTGTATAAAAAGTTATATTATAAACTAAGTGTTTCACAATATCTTATTTCCTATTTTATTAGTCGTCATCGTATAACAATATTATAAATCTGAAAATTTAAATATTCAAACATTAGTACTATATTATTTAACACTTAACAAACCGTCAACGTTGCCCATATATAGACCATCCGTACAAATGATATTTTTTTAAATTCTATAATTTTACAAAATTTAAACATCTTAAATGTTTTAAGAGCAATTCCAAATTAAATTGAAATTAACATACGATACATCGCAACAGTCCAACAATGGTCCTTTCTAGAAGTTTCCAAGAGTCGATGAACCGACGGACGTTTGATTTTTACTTGTTAATATTGATTAAATGACCAACCCCATGGCGGGCTTCAATTGTCCCATATCCGCTCACTAATGATGCACAAATGAGAGAAACACAACCGCCATCTTTACAGTAAACAGACTATAAAAGTTGACGTCTGTTTGTTTACCCGCGCAAATTATTTCTGTAACAGAGTATATAATTAAACTACAGAATATTTGTTTTTATATTATTTAATAAATATTTAATATTTTTATTTCCTCGCTCTGATAACGAGAAAATAGAAAAATAAAACGCGGTATTGGATTCCGCCACTCAACACATAACGCCTCTAGGATTTGGCAGAAAGTGGGAAACAGTAGTGCCTTACTGGGGGCAAAGTGTTTTCACAATGGGTTCCCAGGTTCCCCTGTCTACTCTATGTGAGGGATGCAGAGTGACGCTAAAAAAAATACAGTAACTCGAAAATATCAGTTTTCATATCTGACTAAGGAAGTAAAAATATTAAGAAATGACAAAAAAATATTAATTTAGCGAGAGTATTAAAGACATTGTAAACGTGGCGCCGAAGAAACCAGATGGCTCTCAAGTTTTATTATAAATACATAACACCCTCGGACTTACTTATACCTTAGCTTCTTAACATTTTTAGCTATTATCTGGGCTTTAAAGAAATTATAATAGTATTATTATTATTACAGAATATATGCTAAAATGTAAGTTATAATCTTGATATGTGTCAAGATTACATCTTTATATTTATCTCACAATTAAAAGTAAATGTGTAAAACTACTACAGTAAAAAAGGATGGAAAATAAAAAAAATGTGGCGCAGTTCAAAAGCGTTTTATTTATATGAAATCTTGTACATTTTCACTTTACATAGATTTGTCTATAGCAGGGTAGGCAGAGGGAATCTGGGAACATAATAATAAGAATATGATATATATTATAAAAAATATAATAATAAAATTCATTTTCGTTAAGACACTTCCAGTACCCCTTTTCCGACATATTCTAGAGGCATTGCGTGTTGAGTGGCGGAACTCAACACCGCCCTTAGCCACGTTACTAAAGCGAGAATAATTAAAATATTAAATATACCATATCCTCGAATAAGAATCAAACCCACAACCTTTCGCGCTTACATTCGCACAGTGATGCCCCTGCGACTGTATGTCTGACTGTGTGTCGAGGCAAAGCGCGGCGTTGAATTCTGCCACTCAACACGCAATCCCTCCAGACTTCGGCGGAAACTGAGGAAAAAGTGTCTTAACACTGTGTTCCCTGTACTTAACCTGCTGATGAAGATATGAAAAAAAAATAACTGCATTAGTTGGTGACTATGTGACCTTCATACAGCGGGTTATGGACCGCACCTGTCCGTGTCCACTAGAAATAGTATCGTTGAAACATTACCGCGTTTGTTTGTTTAACAGTAAACTCAGTATTTATAGAATGTAGAACATAAAATAATTAGTAGTTTAACTAACGTAAATAATTGTTGGTATCTTATATTATTATATATATTGGTGAGGAATAAAGATGTTTGTTTTGTTGTGCTGTATTTGGTGTAACTTTTAGTAGTAGGATTTTCATTTAAGACGCCGATACAATTTTTTGCATATTTAAAAGTATAAAGAATGATAGTATTTTTTTTATTCAGCTTCTCGTTGTATCCCGGATAGGCTGCTAGGGTAAAGAGAGGAACTTAGTGTTAAGACACTCTCGTGCCGAACGTTCCGCTGATTTTTTTCTTCAACTACGTTAATACGCGCTTTGCCTCTGTCTTTTGCTTAGAATAAAGAAATAATAATTGACAAACGAATCCACAACCATCACGTTTACACGCTTGTGCCACTGTACCATGACGGCATCACGTGAAAGTACATTTACGAAATTTAAAAAAAAATATAAATATATTATAATAAGATAAGAATGTATTAGCACTTTCCTGATAACCCTCAATTAAAAATATATCAGGCGGTCATAACTAATTGTACTTTTAAAAACTTAACTTTATCTTCACTCATAATTTGCTTAAAAAAAAAGAACTTTCCGTAAAGGTTTAAAACCTTTTCACTTCTTAAATACAGAGACTTTATATTGAGCTGTCTTTGATTAGACTGACCATAATCTATTTAAAACTATAGTTATCTCTCAAAGATTAAACTCACAAGCAATGTTATATTAGAATATAATATCCCCATTTATTTTAAGAGTGTGTGACTGTATTTGCGATAGGTTGTGGATTTGATTCCAGCTCGAGGAAATGAAATATATAATACTTTCATCAGTACAATACCTCCAAAATTCTTCGAAAAGTTGAGAACGGAAGTGTCTTAATGGGAACGGAATGTCTTAACATTAGGTTTCCAGATACCCTCTGCCTACCCAGCAATGTGCGGGAAACAGCGTGAAACTACAATAAAATTATAAACAATATACATCACAAACAAAAACATAAACAAAAATAAATACAACATACAACAACACACAAAAGGGAACCTAGTAACGCAAATAGCGTACTACCTACCTACCTAGCAGTAACTAAGTCCACAACATAATAGTAGTTCTGAATTCACCACAGCACAACATCCTGGCAACGAGGAAATGGCGCGCGTGCCGTAAACTTCCTGTCGACGTGCTAATGTGAAATGTGAGGAAAGTTCATATTGTATGGCAATGGAGTGATCGATTTTGATAAGGTTTTTTGTTGTGATAAGTTTCAAAATTTGGGATTTTATCAGGTTTTGGATTTGTATTCTATTTAATTTATGATACGGTGCAATGTTAAAGTTATAAAGTTAAGTTAAAGTTAAAAGCCAGTTACATAAGTGGGAGTCAAATTCGTCCACTGAGGTTACCAATTTCAAGATTAATTCAACGGCAAGTACAACTTATAAAAGTTGACAAACTTAAGCTTGCGGTCATATATTACAAATTTCATATAATATGAACTACAAATATATTAAGTTTGTAATGGTTTTTTTTTTCTAAAAAAAATATTTATTGCATTGGATACTACTCTCTCTGTATTCTCTCTCTTCTTTGAGTCTCTTATTTTAGTATAAAATGGGGAATAGAGTTATTTTTGAACTGATTGTTGTCCTTGCATAATTATCTATATCTATAAATCTATAAATGTAATAAAACTGTCTGTACAAAGAAAATATATGAGAAAATCTATTATTTTATTTTCTGTGTTTATTCACGCTGATATAAAGAATTGCATTCGACAATATAGCTATAAAATAAGTTATTGAAATGGCAGAAACATTAGCTATCAATATATTATTTTTTTTAAATGATAATATCGTTAGATCACGACGAAAATAATTAATTGTGTAGTACAAGCGGGCGAAGCCGCGAGCGGACCGCTAGTAATAAAATATATTGAAACTTAACAATGCCCGGTCCAATACCGTTTCTTACATCTGTATACCCAAGTTTGCGATGGCCAATTACACGTGTATTCGACATACTAATCTTAATGAAGTTTACAAATTAAACATTATGTGATTTTGCACTGCAGTTACATAATGATAATTAAAAATAAAAATCAGCTCCACGATGTATCCCGCACACAGCAGGGTAAGCAGAGGGCACCTAGTAGTGAGGGAACAAAGCGAAGAAATGGACATATAGGTATGTACATTTGAATTAATATTTCATTTCCTCGATTGTGGATTGCACCCACAACCAGTCGCGATTACAGTCACAGCTTGTGCCCCTGCGCCACGAGTGGCCTTAAGTTACAGTTATATGATAAATATACATACTTATTTTTTTTTTGTTGTTTCACGCTATATCCCGCACATGGCCGGGTAGGCAGAAGGAACTTGAATCTAGTGTTAAGACACTGAGGTACTTCCGTTCTCCACTTTCCCATTCTAATTTATATTCATTTATTCACATACTCTTTAAAAAGTTTATAATTTCATTATATTTTTTAAATGAACAACTATTATATTAAATGGAAAATATCGATTCCGTTCCCATCAACGTCGATATATTAAGTTATTAAGAAAATATAATATACGAATTTCTTTTCATAGTAAAAAATGGTGTTCCGCTGACGGGTTTGCTCGCTTATCTATATAAAATGTATGTTTTATATATATAAAACGAATTATTTAATATGTTAAATGCATTAAAAAATATTGCGTAGTTTTAGACATAAACGTGTCAGTTTTTTTTTGGCATCACGTCGTATCCCGCACGTAGCAGGGTAGGCAGGGGGAACCTGCGAACCTAGTGTTAAGATAGGTACACGTATAATTGTTTTTTTTTGGCTTCGTGCTATATCCCGCCCATAGTAGGCTAAGCAGAGGGAACCAAGTGTTAAGACACTCCGTTTCCCACTCTCCTCCGAATTCGGAAGGCATTGCGTGTTTAGTGGCGGAACTCAGCGCCGTATCGAGTGTAGATATATTTTTTATAATATAAAAAAAATAAGAAAAGCAAAATATACAACATATGTTTAAAACGTAGAGTAAGTAATTATTTAGATATTTAAGTATTTCACTGTAGGAATATATTTTTTTTCTGTTTTCACACAGATATCGGATCAATATGTAAATCGTTTCTCGAAGCGACGCAGAACAAACTGACTGTAATCTTAGGATATTATCAGAAGATACTAATTGGTATTCGAATAAAGTATTTACTGCAAGTATTTTTAGATCTGTCTTATTTGTTAGTATGCTTTGAAAGTATATTTTTATATAATGTGCTTTAGATAGTTTTTAAACTAAAAAAGATCAGGCTGTATCCCACATACAGCAGGGTAGGCACAGGGAACCTAGTGTTAAGAACGTTCCGTTCCGTTTCAATAAATATTTCATTTCCTCGAGCGGGTATTGAACCCACAACCAGTAGTTTACAGTCACACTTCGTGCCCCTGCGCCACGACTGGTCTCATATAGTTTTTATCATATTTAAATGGTTATTGCTGACGTGACCAGTCGTCCCGTTTTGAACGTGGCCGTTTTTCGCTTGTATGTCCTGGTGCCCCGAAACATATCATAAGTAGATACAGGGAAGTACATATGTCCTGTTTTTCGAAATGGTACGTAAATTGGGTTGGCCAAATCGCGTTGCGCATAAGCTTTATAAATATTTTTTGCCATTCTCAGATGAGTCATTTTCTCAACGTGCTCAAAACCACCGGAACACGTTCTTCTTTATTCTCTGTTTTTTAATTTTATAAAATACTTAAAATTTAAAAGACTTTATATGTATATAATCCAACGACATGCACTTTCGTAAGGTTGTTTTCTATATGAGTTATATTATTCTTCCTTTACGATTTTTACAAAAACATCAGTTAAATTACACTTTCAAATACAAATCTTAAGTATTTTTTATTTATTTTCTTTTAGCATTAAAACTGTACCCCGCGCACAGCAGGGCATGCAGAGGGAACCTAGTATTAAAACACTCCGTTCCCCAATTTCTGCCCAATTCTGGAGGCATTGCGTAGTTTATGGCAGAACTCCGCCGCGCGCCGCCCTTTGCCTCGACAATATTTCAATACATCGATTGGGAATCGAAGCCACAACCTGTTCATTCACAGTCCACACGCTTGTGTACCTGCACCACGACCGACCTCTATTTTTACCATCGGTTCCCAACCAGTGGTCCGTGGTCAGTCTGCCTACAGTGATTCCTCAGTAAAACATAAAATATTTTGACATTTGATTTTAATATACTTTGAAATTCATTGATTTTTAATATATAAGTACTTAAAGATTCACACACCCTATCATACAAAATTTTTGTTTAATTATTAATTTATTTTTAATGTGCAAAGTGGTCCCTGCTAACAAGAATTCTATAAAAGGGTTCCCTGATCAATAAAAAAATGGGAAACNCTTACGACACCACCAGTACCAGGGTGATCCTATTCTAAGCCGGGATCACACGAACATTCAATAAATATTTCATTTCCTCGAGCGGGTATTGAACCCACAACCAGTAGTTTACAGTCACAATTCGTGCCCCTGCGCCACGACTGGTCTCATATAGTTTTTATCATATTTAAACGGTTATTGCTGACGTGACCAGTCGTCCCGTTTTGAACGTGGCCGTTTTTCGCTTGTATGTCCTGGTGCCCCGAAACATATCATAAGTAGGTACAGGGAAGTCCTGTTTTTCGAAATGGTACGTAAATTGTTAAGTACTTAAAGATTCACACACCCTATCATACAAAATTTTTGTTTAATTATTAATTTATTTTTAATGTGCAAAGTGGTCCCTGCTAACAAGAATTCTATAAAAGGGTTCCCTGATCAATAAAAAAATTGGGAACCCCTGATTTATACAAACAGGAATATATTTTTCTATGATTATTTCACGTTTTCGTGTCAACATAGTGAAGCTCTTATGTTATAACGGCTTAACGCCTACACCGGCGCCTTGTTAACATAGTTCAAAGGCGTGCAAAGCTAAAGTTCATTTGTATCTAAATTATAGGATGATTTAGTGGAATAAATATTATTTCACATTTTTTATTTTATTTCGTTATGGCTCTCTTCATAAGAATTTGAATACAGATCGTGGTTGTGGATTAAAATTCAAAATAACGAGAAAATGTCATAAAACTGGAGAATTTGTCTATCTGAACGCACTTATCTCGCTAACTACGTACTTACTATTAGGACGAACATATATGTTTTTGTGTTGCATCCTAGAATATATCATATAAAACTTTTAGTTATTTCCTTTTATTTTCTTTACTTAAATTTATATTTCTGCCACACAACACGCAATGCTTCCAGAATCCGGCACAAAGTGGAGAACGGAGTGTCTTAACACTAGGTTCCCTCTGCATACCCTGCTGTGTGCGGGATACAGCGTGAAGCGTTTTGACCAACGGGACGAAGCCACAGGTAAAGGTTAATTATGTGAAATTTTAATTAAGTACTAGTTATTACCAAGAAGGATCGTTATTATAAGTAACGTTCAATTTTGCCAATAAATAAAGCCAATGTAAGATGCTAATTAGTAATACGGTTTCGAGTTTCTGCACTTAAGATAAAAATATTATAAATGTATAAAACTTGTTGCCAAAGACGAAATGTTTATATATAGAAAATATATACGTACATGTAGTACTAGCATGTGTACCCACTTCGGAAGTACTACTTCTGAAATAAAAATGTTATTTTTTAAAATCTGTAAAACAGGGAAAGGTACGCCGGATTTTGGTGCTTTCAGCTTCGGCTGCAACAAAAGAAACTTGACTGAGGCTACCTCAAAATATCTATTATAAATATCGTATGTACTAATGTGACTAATACCCGTACATGGATATAATTCACCTAGTGAAAACTTGTAGCGCAATCAAATTAATTAAAATTATAGTCAGTTGAGGCCAGTCGTGGCGCATAGAGGCACAAAGTATGACTGCAAAATTGATTGGTTGTGGGTTCGATCTCCACTCGCTGAAGCTAATATTTTTTTTTTTAATTTTAATCCGCAAAGGTGCAGCTAATATTATTTAATTTAAACAGAAACACCAAACCCACAACGTATGTACAAATCACACTTCCTAGATACAAAGCCACTATGGCGTGAATTAGGTACATCAAAATAAAAAAATGTAACAAAAAATGTTTAAAAAAAAAGTATAATAATAAATTACGACTATTTCACTTGTCTAAATGTTTCGAACAGCTTTAAGATCTCACTGCGAAAATGTAGTTAATGGATTTTAAAAAAGTGCACAGACTATATAGGCATGACATATTTGTTTCTTTTTTTAAATATAGATAAGTAATTAGAAAAAGATATACTTATAAAAAATTTATTTAAATCGAATTAAAAAAGAATAAATCCTATATGATATTATAAAGTTTAGTTAACTATTTGATATTTTGTTTTAAATTTGTAAAAATAGCTTATTATCTATGGATACTTAATTAGGCGCTATGCAGTTGGAACATCTAATAAATTTACCTTATACAGTAGAAACTCTTTTATCCGACCCTCAGTTATACGGATTCGCGATTATCCGGACTCAAGTGGTTTGAAAAACAAACAGAGTGATACTGTAAGTTTACTACAGCTAAAACGAATTCGTGATTTAGCAGCAATTAAGAGAAAAAGTGGCTTGCGTCAAATGACAATTACCAAATATTTTAATCCAAATTGAATTTATTATTTTATTTTATTAGTTGTATTACCAAAATGCAATTACCGAATACATATTGTAAACCAATTATTTGTCGTACATCTTAAGATATCTTAATAAATATTGGTTTTCACTTTATGTATTAGTTGTTTTAATTAAATTTATATCACTACGTATGTGCTTACATATTCTAAATACCCGATTACCCGATTTTCCATACTTTTGATTATCCGGATTTTCGATTATCCGAATGCCTACCAATAACAATTAGTCCGGTTAATCGAGTTTCTACTGTAGTACCTAATATGTATTTAGATTTTTTTTTAGTCTAAAATTAATTTAAATTGAAGAATCGAGTATTATATGTTAATATACCTAGAATAATATAGGGAAATCAAAAGAATATGTATGTTTCATTCGTGTTTTATAAAATTTAAATCGAAAGCCAAATGCCAAGATTCCACTTCATTATAATCTAGAAGTTCACAAAGATTTATTATTAAAGTCATTAATCATTCTTGTTCCGCAGTAAATAATGTGGATGATAGGTATTTTAATGCTGTCGCCGGTTTTGTACGCCGCATAATAATAAATTTCACTTATTTCACGAGCAATTTCAAAACGTAAAATGACTGTATCTAATTAGGAGTTAGTCACAACTTACACTAAAATTAGCGTACAAAAGAAAATGTCGTGAAAATGACTATTAATAAAGGAATAGCATCTAGAAACATTTTAATTAAATTTTAACGAGTCTGTTAGTACATTGTGTTCAAATCTCAAAGTTATTCTCAATTTTTTTTTCAGCTTCTAGCTGTGTTCCGCATATAACAACGTAGGCAGAGGGGACCTAGAGTTAAGCTTAAGACACTTCGCTGTCTACTTTTCGCCGTATTCTTGGGGAATTGCGTGTCGAATGGCGGAGCTTAATGCCGCGCTTTGCCTCGACACTAGAAATCGAATGGGAATTGAACCCACAACCTGTCGCTGTCACACTACCACGACTGTGTCATTGTTCAGTTAGTTTTCAGTCCATAATTATTGACATATTTTAGAATAAATGCGTCAGGAAAAAGGCGTTAGGTTCAATAGCTCAGAACGCCGCTTAAATCACCAAACGGCAGTAAGTTGCTGTGATTTAAGGTGCAAACAGAGTGACAAGGTATTCCATCAAGCAAGACATAAATACTCTTTAGACTTGAATACTTACTTATCTTTTGAAAATAAAACATGTACCTAATTTTTATATTATAATAAATACAGCAATAAGCTTAAATTTATCTTGGATTAAATATACATTACTATGACATTGTGGTTTACTTAACATTGACAATTAAAAAGACGTTTTTTGAAAATATGAAAAAGAAATATAACAGGCCAAATATGTATTAAACAACAACTTATAAGACTTCAATATTACAAAAAATATATATTATTATAATAATTTGGGGCCAGTCGTGGCAGCGGCACAAAGTGTGACTGTAAAACCGACTGGTTGTGGGTTCGATCCCCACTCGAGGAGATGAAATATTTACTTAAATTTATATTTCCATTTCTTCGCTCTGGTGTCGAGGTTAAGCGCGGCGTTAAGTTCTGCCACAACAAAACACACACAATGCCTCCAGAAACCGGCAGAAAGTGGGGAACGGAGTATCTTAACACTAGATTCCCTCTGCCTACCCCGCTGTGTGTGAGATACAGCGTGAAGCTGATTTATTTTATTTTATAATAATTTTATACTGCACGGAATAAATTTAATGACTATTCTTAGAAAATAATTTATTTATAGAATATTTTAATGAGTTGATTTATATGCGGCAACGGACAGATAGACAAATGATTGGTAAGTATAATACTTCAACAGTTCTGTCACTTCTATATCTAGAAGTGACATGATATAATTGCTAGTATTAATATTAACAAATAGAACGTATTTTTAACATATTTAAAGTGTTATTCCTCGCTTAGGAAAGAAAAATACTTATTTAGAAAACGTATAAAAATTTGAACGTAGCGGGACTCGAACCCGCGCCTCCTGCAAACCGACCAAGGTCGGTTGGTCGGTTTCCAGGAGACGCGGTTTTGAGTTCCGCTACGTTCAAATTTTTATACGTTTTCTAAATAAAATGTACCTTTATTAAAACACTATTAGAACACACCACTTTAAATGTTGTTGTTTATTTTTTAATGAAACAAAGGTCGTGTCGTTAAAAACGCTTATTAGAAAATTATAAAAATCAGCTTCAGGCTATATCTTACGCACGGCAGGGTAGGCAGAGGGAACCTAGTGTTAAGACACTCCGTTCTCCACCGTTCCGTTCAAAAAGAAAATTATAAAATATATTATATAATATTTAAAAATATATATTTAGGTCAGTCGTGACGCAGGGGCACAAGCTTGTGACTGTAAATATAAAGGACAATGACAGGTTGTGGATTCGACTCCCACCCGAGGAAATTAAATAATTAAATTGTCATTTCTTTGCTCTTATAATGAAGTAAAGAGCGATTTTGGGTTCCGTAACGAAATACAATGCTTCCAGAATTTGCAGGAAAGTGAGGAACAGTGATGTTTTTATGGGAACAGAGTTTCTTAACACTAGGTTCCCAGGTTCCCTTTGCCTACCCAGCTGGGTAGACAAAAGGGGGCAAAGGGAACAAGAGGGGAAGGGGCACGCACACAGGTATCTCACTCACAGCTGATAGCTGATAGATGTGAAGCTAAAAAAAATACATTATTCATATACATAAGTAAATAGGTAAAATATTCGCGTTATACTTCTGATACATTTCTAAGCTATATACTATTTCCTATGAGTGACACTTTAAAAATAAATTAATAAAAAAATAAAAATCAAGCAAAACGATAAAAAATTCTAAAAGCTTACAATAAAATGGATAAGAAAATAAAAAAAACTCGGGAGGTCCCATCCGTAATAGGATTAACAATATTGTTATTCCGCGCGCAAACCTGCAAGGTTCCGCTCTGACAGCTATTTTAATTTCATCTTTGTTGTTTTTTTTTTAATCGCAACAGGTGTCGAGTGCTTTATGCGTCCTGACTCCTGACAAGTCATGGTTGTGAGAAAAATTCTTGCATGCGAACAAAAAGTGAAGAATTAAATTGCAGCATTGCGGCGCGTCATAATAGTTATTAATTATTTATAATAAGTACTTTTATATTTTACTTTGCTGCGTACTTAAAAAAAAAACATTTTATATGAGATAAATATGTAGCACAGTGTTGTGGGTTCGATACCCACTCGAGGAAATGAAATACTTATTTAAATTTATATTTCCATTTCTTCGCTCTGGTGTCACGCAATATCTCCAAAATTGCGCGGAAAGTGGGAAACAGAGTGTTTTAACAGGTTCCCTACTAATTTTCTTCTGCCTACCATGCAGAAAGTGTACGGGACACAGCTTGAAGCTGATAAAAAACATGTAATTTTATTTATTACATTCAAAAATGAAACTGGGAATCTATAAAACTCACCTTTTATTAAGCTTGTGAATATGAAAGAAATATTTTAAGGAATTAAAATGGAGAAACTAGTGATTGGTTCTCTCTGCAACCTTTAACACTTTAAGTGTTGTTAAAGTTGTGCAGTTTCATTACTAAATATCAGTAGTGTATGTTCCTTGCTAAATACTATTTAGTAATGAAACCACAGAACACATATACCCAAAGGGAAGAATNTCTGACAGAGACATCTCTTGGCAAAACCTATTAACTTAAAAAGTAATTTGTACAAACATTAAGCGAGTACGAAAGCACTAGTTGTTTAATGTTTATCACTATATTTTTTGTTTTACATATAAAATTATTAATCTGTTTAGCAAACATTATTCTAAATTATTGAAAGTTCTTTGCTTTATTTTTTTGTAATTTATATCATATTTTATCACTTAAACGTAACTCTTATTTTATTAAAAAGTTGTAATTAATAAATAAATTTAAGATTTATATTAAAGGTCATTTTTATTAATAAGATTACATTTGATAATTGATATTAATTTATATGTCATAGACAACATTGTCAAGGTTTTGACATTGACTTTTGTCAATTTTCAATATTGTTGTTGACGTTTCACTATCACAATTCATAGTTCTCAATTTGCATTAATATAGCCGCAATATTGTCGAAACTGGATATTAATGTACTCTTGCTGTTTGAATTAAAATTACTTTTCGTACCGGTTTCCCTCAAATAGGTTACGCAAAGGTTAGTAAGCTATTGTGCAACTGAATTCCTACAACTTCTTTGTTATGTACCTTGCTAATAAGATATAAATGATTCACAGTTTAATCATAACAAAATTATTTACGCTGTTTTGATCATCAATGATTAAGTGTATAATTTTTCTTAAATTACAATAGAAAAAAAAAACCAATTCAGTGCCTCATTATGTATAAAATTTTATATTACTTAACTATACTATAAGTTTTGATGTTTTATTAATATACTACAAAAATCTTAGTTTCTCAGCTTATCCAAATCAAGTAAAAAACTTAACTAAACCAAAAATTCAGGAATAAAACAATGTCTGAACGGGAGCCTATTAGTGGATCCAGCCGTGATTACGGAGCTACAGCTGCACCTCCCACAGTAGCTTTCGCCGACTTCAGCCCAACGGAACTTTATAACTTGAGCGAAGGAATTGCGGATAATATCAATACAATAAATAATGGATTACGAGCATTGCAAAAGACAATGAAACAGATTGGGGGACCTAATGATAGTGTGCAGCTAAGAGATAAAATGTAAGTCATTTTTTAATTTCTAGTGAAAACCTATTTACCTACTCCACCCCTGTATAAAAAAACCCACTTGGACCCACAACCATTTCTTTTACTTTCAGAATTGTCTTTCTGTGCCACAGTGTTCTCAAATTTAATAGTAACATTTAACAAAAAATAAATAAGGTTTTATAATAGTATAATTGGATTATTTATTGTCATTATAATGAAATGTCCTTGACTCACACTTCCTGGTGTATCAATAACAGTAGATACTGATATCACTAAACCATTTTTTTATTTAAAATAATTTTATAATATAATTTTATAGACTTTGGTACCAAAAATAGATTTTTTCAATACTTAATAAAAAAAAGTATAGTAGTTTATTATTATACAAGCAATAAGATACAAAAGACAACAAGTTGGTTGCTAAGTATCAAAATATTTTAAAATTATCAGAAATGCATATCATGTCTGAATTAATAATAAAATATTACAATTATTACAATTCCAATGTTTCTAGCTATTTATTAACATATTTTTATTAAATTAATTTTGCTTTAAGAAAATAAAAAAAAAACTTGTAATGGTAAAAGGTTTTATTTTGCTGCCTTCTACTTGTTAATTTGCAATTGACAATACAATATTTTCATAGAATTTACTTAATGTCCTGGTGCTAGGATGAATGTAATAGCAAAAAAATATTATATTTTTTTTAAACTGTTTTGTTAATTATTTGTTTTTTTTTTAATTATATTCTAAGTGTTTTATGTATTTTTTTTTATATTTTATTGTTTTTTTTTAATTTTTTTTAAACTACAATGTTATTCTTATCTTTTTCAGACATGATACTCAACAAAACGTTAACAGTTCTGTATCAGCGACTGCCCGTGATATACAAAGGCTTAGTGTGGTAGTGCGTAGGGGGGATAAACCGCAAAAATTACAAGTGGAACGTTTGACTCAAGCGTTCAGAGATGCGTTAGCTAAATATTCTTTAACACAAAAGGTATGATTTTTTTATTGTTATTTTTGCGCAATAATGTTTATTACTTGAAGGCCTTGTAGCATAACATCGGACTGTAAACAGAATGGTTGTGAGTTCGATTCTCACTCAAGGGGACATGTTATTATCATTTCCCTGCTGTAGTAAAAAGACCAAGCATTGTCTAGAGTTGCCACACTTATGCATAATGTATCGAAAATTGGATGGTGCACAATGAATGATTTTTTATTTAATTCATACAGTTACCTTGCAAACTTGAATTACAAATCTAGTGTTATGAAAGGAATGTCTTTATATTAAATTCCCTCTGCCTACCCTATTATATTTGGAACATGCTTAAAACTAAAGAAAAAAATGGAAATTCTAAATAATTTCAGGAGTTATCAGAGAAAATGGCGGCCCACATGCCGACCCAGGGTCGGCCTAGGAATGATCCGGAAGCGTTGGAACGGCAAGCCATGGCTGATGACGAGGAAGCTTCCCTTTTAGCTAATCAACAGGCTCAGGTAGTAAATATATAAGATGCTTTTTATTATTTTGTTTTTTTTTTATAATATGACACTATAAAAATATAGTGTCATATTATATATAATATATGTATAAAAACACAGGGTTATCAGTGACATTAATGGGCAAATGTTGTTGATAGTATAAAGTTTGGAAATTAAATTAACATCAATTTACTTTTGTACGCCCATACACGCGAAAAGTAGAGAGTGGAGTGTCTTTATAATTAAAAGATTTTTTTTTTCACCCTAGGGTAAGAGGTAGGGCTTCTGACAGAGTGACTTAACACTGCGTCCCCTCTATTATACTCTGCTTTATGCAGGATAAAGCAAGAACCTAAAAAAATAAAATAAATCTGTTCTCTACTTTATTAGTAACTTATCTCCTATACAGCACGGTCGATAAGCTATGGCCGCCCTAAAATATTTTTTTACGTTGTTCAAAAGAATTTAAGAAAATAATAAAAAGTAAATGAGGCCGTTGCGGCACAAGTATGTGACTGTAACACGATGGTTGTGTGTTCGATCCTCATTCAAGGGAATAAATTATTATTTATTAATATTATCATTTTTTGCTCTGGCATCAAAGCAAAAGCCTTGAGTGTGTGCGGAAAGTGCGTAACAGGGTGTCTTAAGACTAGGTTCTATTCTATAATTATATTAACCATTTTAGGCTCGTCTCGTCCAATTCGAAACGAGCATGCTATTAGAGAAAGAAGCCTATATGAATAAAATAGAAGCGGATGTATTAGATGTGAATCAAATTATGCAAGAACTAGCTGATATGGTCAGTGCTCAAGCGCAGAATGTTGGTAAGAATGATTTTTACCTTTTTTTATATAACATTTCAAAATATATTTTTTTTTTTACATTTTTACAGTGTTATTCGACACTTAAGGAAAGAAAAATACTTATTAGGAAAATGTATAAAAATTAATAGCTAACAACTAGAGAGAAAGTGGGGAAAGGAGTGTCTTAACACTAGGTTCCCTCTGACTACCCTACTGTATGCAGGATACAGCGTTAAAAAAACTTTTATTTTTCTCTTTTTCAGACACAGTGGAAAGTCACATAGAAGCTGCCGGTGCTAGTGTCGAAACTGGCGTCGACGAACTGGCGAAGGCGGCGGAGTACCAACGGAGGTACAGAAAGAAAATGTTCTTTTTCAGCCTTATTGGTATTATATTTGCCATAATATTAATTGTATGGATCGTCAAAGCCTTTAGATAAATTATTAAAAAAAAATATTTTGGAGTTTTGTAGTATGGTATAATATATTTTTTAACATATGAACTGCATATAACTGGAAATTCAAAGTTTTGCTGCAATTAACAATCATATTTTAACATACTTATTTAGAAAACTTTTCAGGAGGCGTGGGTTCGAGTCCCGCTACGTTCAAATTTTAATACGTTTTCTGAATGAGTATTTTTCTTTACTAAGTGTAAAATAACACTATTCAAAGTTAAACATATTTTAACGATTATTTAATAAAAGCATCATTAATTAATAATTGTAAGAATACAATTTAACAATAAATGTATTGTTAAATGTTATTGTTTAATTTTTAATTGCAATTGAAATTTGTACGACTCTGCCTATAAGATAGTATATTATTATATTAATATATGAGAATGTACTATGCATTCTTATTATATGAATTAATTGTGTAATTTCATTACACGAGAAGATAGTGGTTTATTTAGATAATTTTAATATAGTGTAAACTCTGTATAATCACACTGAAGGGATTACGTATTTTAAAGTCAAAATTTTAAAAAATATATAAATATGTTATGAAATATATATTTTTTTTTCATATGTTTTGTACGTAAATAATTATACTTTTTTGAAGTTTAAAACAAAAATTAGAGATGGAAGCTTCTTACTTCTCTCAATACGTCTGACGATGTTGTATAGAGTGTAATATATCAAAAACAAGCTAAACCAACAAAACTAAAGGAATTTGGATGCTTTATGGAATTCGACGTTAAACCGAAATATATGGAGTTTACACTGTATGTCAGTACATATTGAAGTATAGGAATTGTTTATTCAAATATAATATTTTTTTATGTATATTAATTTATTTATATTGTTTAATGAAGTTATTATAAAAAAACGTTATATAATATTTAATAAGCACTTAATATGTACGATTAGCAATATTATTATTCTTTATTTGATATCTGTAACTATATTATATGTATATTATTAAAGTTAAATAATGTTCTAGAATTGTTTTTAGGGTTCCGCACTTTTTAGTCAGTCAGTCTGTCTGTCTGTCTGTCTAGACCCTTTATCTCAGGAATGCTTAGCGATACCGAGTTTAAATTCAAATCATAGCAACTCAGATCAATGGCTCCATGATTTCCTGATAAAAAACATTTCTATATTTTTATTTAGAAAAAAGATATGGCCGTTTATATCGCTAAAAACACATATTTCGAAACTATAAAGGGAATCATAATTCATAGGGTACTTCCGGTTAACTTAGAATTATAAAATTTGGCAGATAGCATCTACAGGTAGTACTAGGTAGTACTTGTTCAGGAAAAAAATTAAAAATACATTTGTGGTTTAATCTTAAAAAAATTATTAAATAGCCTTAAATAGCAAAAAAGGGAGCCAGAATTTAATATTAAAGCCGCTAGTTCATGTGAGGGATCAGATGAAAGGGCACTGGCTAAGCTAAGTGAGAATTTCAGAAAAAGCTAAGCGAGGCCTCCAAATTTTGTACGGAACCCTCGATGGCCGTGCCCGACTCGCGCTTGTCGGTTTCTTTTTTTAATATTTAATGATTTTTTAAGTGTTATTTTTGACTTCTGACATATCTGTTACATTTTAATTGAAATTTCCCTTTGAATTTCTACTAAATGTTTATCTAAAAATCTATTATAGCTTTTATTTATTTTATTCTACTTAATAGTGTATTAAGTTTTTTAATATATTAAGATTTTAAAGCCCAGACAAAACAAAAGTATGAAACATTTAAAAACATATATTGCATTTGTTCATATTAAGATTCCATTTCATCACATCTATTGTATTGTATTTTTTTTTTATTTTACGACTGTTGGTTATTTTATAATATTAACTGGTATTACTGAGGCCGGTCGTGGCGCAGCGGCACGAGGTGTGACTGTAAAACCGACTGGTTGTGGGTTCGATCCCCACTCGAGGAGATGGAATATTTACTTAAATTTATATTTCCATTTCTTCGCTCTGGTGTCGAGGTTAAGCGCGNTATATATATATATATATATATATATATATATATATATATATATATATATATATATATATATATATATATATATATATATATATATATATATATATATATATATATATATATATATATATATATATATATATATATATATATATATATATATATTTCATAATTCTTAAATACGCAGATTATATTAATAATCATGATTATTAAAAAAATAGAATATTTATTTTTTTCAAAAACTTCAAATAAATGTCTACAAGTATGTTTTATTTTCAAATATAATAAAAAGAAATTGAATATTTCGTGGGAAATTTCAAAAAAACAATTCCTTTAAAAGCTTTAATCCTTTTTGCTTAAATTAAACTCCTTTTATTTTTTCCGTTTACCACAGATTATAAAAACTACTATTTACTACTAAGTGAGGTTTAAAACTATGATATTTTTTTTTTATTAAATATATAAAACCTGCATCATTTTCATTGATTTTGTTTATACTATATATACTACTACTGTATATACTATATACTTAAATTGATATATCGCTTTTACCTCTTTTAATTGAATTCATGATTTCATTATTTTATATACGCTGGAAACTCGAGTATCCGGTCTTTAATTATACGGATTCGATATCATCCGGACTACCAGTGTATGTTTCTATGTAGAAAGCACATTATTAATACTACTAAATATTTCAGATATATTTGCAATATAAATTTTATTTATTTATTTAAGTCCATTATTTTTCAAAGGTCTATTGCATACATTTATTAACAATTAGTCCGAATAATCGGGTTTCTAGTGTACGTATTTCTTAGAGTTGGCACTCTACTCTACTCAGTACTGTGTAGTATATTTTAATAACATAATGTCAATAGTAATATAATGGCCTAAGTTTTAAGTATTGATAAAAATTAATCAACAAAAGTTGCTAATACGGAAAAAATGTGTATTATTATGAAAAAAAACCTTTTTTCTAATTCTAATTGAGAACAAGTGACGTCATCAAGTACATTACGTCACGTATGGATAGAGACAGCATGTGCCTCTAAATATTAGATTATTATGTTTAATTTATTTATCATAGAAAATGCTTTTATTAATAGTATTTATTAATGTAATGTAATTATCATAATCATAACGCTACCAACCTATAATATAAATATTTGTAATATTCACTGGCAATTAATGTAGTTCTTTTATAGCTTTAAAATAATAAATAATATTTTATATCGAATACTTTATTTAAAAAAAAAAATTCTTTTTTTATTTAATTGAAATGTAAATTTTATAATTATAGTAACAATAATTGATTCATGTGTTTCTGTCTGTAATCACGACGGCTGTGGGTTCGATTCCCACTTAGGGAATGGATTATTTTTATTTTCTTTCTCTGGTAACAAGACAAAGTGCGACGTTGAGTACCGTCACTCAATATGCATCAAGGAAATTGGGCTGTCCGTTCCTTCTGCCTAGCCCCATGTATGCGGAATACAGAATAAAGACATAAAAATAATAGATTTATAGTATTTATATGTAAAATGGTGTAAAATATTTTTTTTTATTTTTTCTTTTAAACATGTTACTATCTACGAACCATAGTGTTACTTAATTTAATTACAGTATTCATATTTTTTGTTGTTTTTTTCATTATCAAATAAAATAATGCATATAGTGCACCTGTCAAGAATTGTAATAAAAATGTAAGTATCGAAGTATTTATCAATGCATAATAAAGAATATTATAATGATACTCTTTTATTTTCAATTACCTTTAGATTTTTCCAACCTAAGCAGGCTTTTTTCTTATTTTTTATTTAATAAATTTAAATGTTGGTTTACATCGTCAGTAGGCAAACGTAGTGTAGGACGCCCTGCAGCACGATGTATAGACGATTTAAAGAAGGTGGCTGGCATCGGATGGATGCGAGAAGCCCAAGACCGGGATGGTTGGCGCTCGATGAGGGAGGCCTATGTTCAGGGGTGGACGGCGATAGGCTGATTAAAAATTTAAAAAAATTGAGTTAATAGGGCTAACGTTCCTTTACCGGGTTGAAATCCAAATTGTTTATGTTCTTTGTAATGACGTCAATATCACGGTGGAACTGATGTATTTATTTACAGATATATTTTTCTACATTTTTATCAACGGATGAGAGAAGATTTGTCCCTATTTTGAGTCTCAGGGTTTTTACGTTTTGATATATATAAGACTAGCAGCCCATTCGCGGCTTCGCTCGCATACACATATAATTGTTTTATTATCCTGCATTTTCCATAAGATAAACAATATAAATTAAATAATTAATAGAATTTATACATTCAATAATTTTGAGAAAGTGCAAGCACTAACATGGCTGCTTGCGATGACGAAATCGGCGGCAAGGGCGCCCCCTGCTGAACTCGTGTCTGTGCTATAAAAGATTACATGCTATAAAAGACAAAGCATTTCTTCATAAAAAATCCTTGATGATGGAATAACTTTGGCTCGTAAATTTCAATATCTTTATCAAATAAAACTAATAAAACAGAACATTTCTTCCATACAATGTACTGACACATATTTTACTATATGTGCAGCGCACGCGCTTAAAGTAATTCGATGGCGTTCATTATTATTTTTCTTTCGTTATTTAAGGCTAACTAATACGTACACCCTAATATTATAGCCTATAGCACTTCTGAAGAACGTAGCTTTCAAACAAAACCATAAATAAGTAAATCGGACCAGTAGATCCAGAGATCTTAGCATTTAAACAAAAAAAAACAAACAAACTCTTCCACTTTATTAAATTAGTATAGATAAAAGCCGAAAATTATATTTATTAAATTTGATGATGAAATAGTTTTCGGTCCTAAGTTTTCAATATAAATGTGTTTTCAATAGTATAGATAAACATTAACTAAAAAGTAGCGGGCGATGCCGCGCAGAACCAAACTTTACACCACACCAAGAAAAGAAGAAGAGAACCAAAGTGTAGTGTAAATTAATTATAAACAGCAAATAATTACATAAAAATTAACAATATTTCGTAAATGTATGAAAATTTCTGCCCGTTCGCGTCGGTCATACTATGTCGCCCGAAGGCTAGGTCATTTCATATCAGTGANACTGGTGATATCTCCTTAATTATTTATTAGAATGTTATACAGTAAACTATAATTTCAATCTAGATAAAATGCAAAAAAATACTATTATATTTATGTTCATAAGGATAAATATCAAAGTGTAAAAAATACATTAACACAAACCCAATAAATTTAAAGTAAATTTTACTTTTGCTTAACCTTCAGAGATAAAAATATACCATTGCGGACTATTTTAACATTATTTAAAGAACAATATTTTTGTTAAACATTGTTTTTATATATCTCATAAGGTGGAGTCGACGCACGCCATTTATGCGTTAAGCAAGTTCATTTTGGGTGATGTTTCCTTAAAACAACAAAGAAACTTTGCAAACCGTTGCTTAGCAACGGTCGGTTGTTATTAACATAGCAGAATAAATTGCATGTCAAATTAGAAAGTATTTTAATATATTAGTATATATGTGTAATGTAATGTTATATATCCTATAGCACTTCTGAAGAAGGCAGCTTTCATACAAAACAAAAACAAAGTAAATCGGATAGGGTAGATCTAGAGATCTTAGCGTTTAAGCAAACAAACAAACTCTTCCGCTTTATTTTATTAGTATAAATTGGATACAGCAACCGAGAATTCTTTGCTTATTTATGACTTTCATCATAGATATCTCAATACCATCAAAATCTGGCGCCTTATGTGAATTGAGACCGGTGATTATTTTATATATATTGTCAGAAGTAGCGATTTTAAGGTTGCTCGGAATTATTTTTACATACATACAGACTACTTACTTTACTGATTTTTCTTAAAATAATATTTCCTGAAGTGATTGATGGGTTTCGTTCCTACATGTGCGGAGTGCGTATTTGAATAAATGATTCATATTCTGAATGGTCTTTCGCTAGTGCTGGCATCCTACAAGGTGGCGTCTTGTCTCCTCTCCTTTTTTCAATTTTTATTATTAAAATCTGTTTTAAAAAACTTTCTTTCCTACCTGTATGCTGACGACTTGCAAAATTACACACAAGGTTACACACAGCTCTCACTGAACAGCCCGATACCATCGAGAAAATAAATAGTGATCTTAGGCAAATTTCAGTTTGTAGCAAACATTTAAGACTTACCTACTATAAATAATTTAAAAAGTCAAGCAATTGTGATCGGTAGTCCTAGATTATTGTAGAAAATTGATTTATCACAAATGTCCACTATAAAGATCGACGGGACTTCCATTCCATGTAGAAAATCAGAACTTGGGTGTAATTATGCATAGCCATTTGCCTTGAGGCTCCCAAATAGGAGAGGTACAATAAGTAGGTAGGTAAAATCTAAATTTTAATACCAAAAGTGGGATAAAAAAGAATATTTTTTTAATTAATTTGCGTTTCAAATATTGTTTTCAATGGTGAAACTGTAGTATAAAATGTTTTTAATAGGAAAACGTAACTATACTAAAATTAAATTATTTTCGTTTACCATATCCAGACCCGCTTAGTGACGCTGTCAAGATCATCACAGGTGAACAGCAATGAGGCCAAGTAGAAAAAATTAAAAAAAACCATATCCACTCGTTGCGCAGGGGCACAGTGTGCCTGTAAACGCGACTGGTTATGGGTTCGGTCTCCTCTCGAGGAAATGAAATATTTTAATTAATTAAAAAAAATATTTAATAGAATATTTTCATTTATTCGCGTATATTTTCATTTATTCGGTTGCCGCGACTCAACACGCAATGCCTCCAGAATTAGGCGGAAAGTGGGGAACGAGTGTCTTAAAACTAGGTTCCATCTACCTACCCTGCTGTGTGCGGGATACAGCGTGAAGCTGGTTTACCATATTTAAGGCTGTCTTCAGAATAATGATATATAACACCAATATACTTATTTATATTTCTATGAAATAATAAATGTGATAAGATTTTCACAGTACGTGGAATAATCCGTGGAAAGTGTGGATAAGTTTGTCCAGGCTTAATCCTGGATAAATGTCCTGATATATTTAATTTTTAGGCAAAAATCGGGACGTCCTGCAAAAATCGGGACATCTAGCAAAGCTGATGTGAGATCAGATGTGTCCCCACTACGTCACGACAGCTTCAAGGACTTCCAATATTAGGTTTAAAAAGAAAACAATGCAAAAATAAAAATACTGTTTATTTACAATGTATCCTATTCGAGAGTTGAGCGTTTCTCTCGAAACAAAATAATGAAAAGTTTATATTATATAATAAATAAACTGAAATGTGAGAATCAATTGCGATATGAAAAATACTTGCTAATATTAAAACGTTTCGTATATTTAAAGGAAACTAAACTCAATAGTAAGAACATATTATGAGACGTTAAGAACAAAAATTACATAAGTTTTAAACAATTATCAAATTTCACTAAACAATAAAAAAAATTGCTCATAACCACTTTTGTATGAAACATCTTAACAAAATGGCTTTTACATACATAAATACCAAAAACATACATTTATTCAATATCCCCACTAATTTCCAAAAAAAAAGTTGTTATTTTTTTAACCTTAAATTAACTATAGTTCAACTAAACCAATATGGTAACCAGAAATTTTGACTGCCACTTAATGCCTAGATATTTATTGTCGTTACAAATTATTAAAGTACGACCGGCGAGTCGTGGCCGCCTTGAAGTTAGGTTTTCTAAACTTTTGCGCATTGTTTACTCGAGAAGGAAATAATCAAAAGTAATAAATATTCTAAAATCCTGCGCAGCCATTGGCAGCTAACTTTAAGTTGGCCACGACTCGTCGACTGTACTGTATTTTATTACAATTATAATGTACATAAATACAGGAACGTTTTGAACAATGTTTAAAATTGACTGAAACTGTTTTTTTTTTAAAGAAAACATATTTAAATTACTTAAGATACTAAAAAAGAAATTTAACTAACTTATCGCTTTTTTACAATGAGAACCTAAAATATTATTACAATAATATTATTTATTGCTTGTGGGAAAAAATATTCGACATTTGGCTCTCTCTGTCTGACAGGTAATATATTAAACTAGTGGTCTCTCACAATTTCATTTTCGTAGGCTATAAAAGGTGAAATGGGGAGCGTTTCTTAATAGGAACCGTACTTTTAACGCTAGGCCTCCACGTTCCCTCCGCCTACCCTGCTATGTGCGGGATATAGCGTGAAGCTAAAAAAAATGTATTCCCGATTCCGTAGAAATTTCGAGAAATCTTCTAGCGTTCCCCTAGACTCCCCAAGAGTAAGGTCTCTTGGGGAGTCTAGGAGAGCGTCCTAAACGTCAAATATCAGTATGTCAGTGACGGAAGACCTTCATAATCGATTCACAATCTATATACGTGACATTTCCCAATTTAGTGGACAAAATCTTACTCTGAAAAATATTTGTGAAACAACTAAAACGCACCGTTGAGTTCCGCCATTTCAGACGCAATATCTTAAATATCGAAGGCTAAGATCATGTAAACCTATTACAGTGTTCTCTATGTTAAATGACAGAGATGTGTAAAATTAAATAAAATATTATCAAGCATTCCGTTCCCCACTTTTTGCCGAATTCTGGGGGCATTGCGTGTTGAGTGGCAGAACTCAACGCCGCGCTTAACCTCGACACCAGAGCGAAGAAATGGAAATAGACGCTTCCGGTCCCCAGTTTTGCACCGAATTCTCGTAGCATTTCGTGTTGAGTGGCGAAACTCAACGCCGTAAAAATAAAAAATGCATCAATACTGTTAATTAAACAGAGAGTACCCAACCAATTCGACTATATCAACCAAAAAATGCGTAACCAAAATTTATTAAACAAAAAAACACATTCATACCTTTTACATATAATAATAATTATTATTAATGTTTTTTAATAAATTGTTTTTATATTATTTTCTATTTTTGTAATTCTGTACTATAAGATATCAAATTCTTTAAACAGTCCTATAAACATATTTTGGTCTGTAATAATGAAATAACATAATTTTACTTATATTATATGTATGTTTAGATAATTCTTTATGTCAAAAAACCACATTTATACACGATATATAAAGGATTTTTTTAACTTCCACGTACCCTTAAACACATACTGGCGGAACTCAACACCGCCCTTTGTCTTGTTACTAGAGGGAGGAAGTGAAAATAATTTATTTCTTCGAGTGGAAATCAAACCCAAAATTGTCACGCCCCTGCGCCACGATGGCCTCATTTGTAGATCTAGCTAAATAAGATCTTATTGTAATAGATTAAGAATTTTATTCGATAGTAATAACCTTCAGAATTATTAGTATTTGTGCGACAATCTTAATATGTTTTTGTCAATACGACAGTTGACAACCAATCTGACATTTCGATTTTCAAAAGCTGAGCGCCATTTTTAAACATTTTCTCGATTAGTCAAACTATCTTTACATAAATATAATATAAGTATAAATACATCCACAGTTACAACAATTTATTTATCTTTAAATATTTTCGATATGCAGGAGAACAATTATTATTATTTGGTGTAAAAAATGCCATTTTAAACTTACATAGTAAATTTGTGTTTAACAATATCTATACAATACAAAATGTTATTTACAATTTTTTTTACATACATTTATAATTCTAATCTATTCTGTTACAAGTAAATCGAAAAAATGTGAGATTTAAAAAAAAAAGGATATTTCTAGAATTTTGATATGAATTGAAAAAAATTTGGATAATACAGATAACAAATTATATATTTTTTTTACTGGTTAATCGATTTTCGCGAAGAAACCTTATTCTTAAGTTACAAGTTTCATATAGTTCGTATATTCCAAAATATTTATAAGAGAAGCACTATTTTAATAGAAATTTTAGTTATTTTTAAGTTACATATTCTTTTAAAACAATATTATTAACATTATAGTAATGTTTGAAAAAGAGTGTTGTAACTATTTCTTAATTTTTTATTTGTATATCTGCTTGTTTGTTACATATTTATATCGTACATCTTAATATGTGTAATAAGTTATGTAGTCTTTTAACATTATTTATTTTTTTACATACAAATAAGCTTTTCAAACAGATTCTATTATTATTTAAATGTTATTAATTTAACCTTATATTATGTTTATTGGTACAAAAGGCAGTCTATTTATTTTGAGTAAATGAACGTATATTACTTTAATGGAAAAAGTGGTAGTTTGATAGCTTCACGCATTTTCCCGCAAAGCAAGGTAGACAGCGGGAACCAAGTGTGAAGATACTCCGCACCCCTCTAATGTGCTATGTTTACTTTGAATATTTCTTTATTCAATTTGTTTTTAATAATACTATTTTATTTCAAATCATAAATCAAACGCTATATACTTATTTTATTTATATGTTGTCGATTTATTATCACTGAACACATATCTTGGTAGCCTAAAAATATTGCTTTTATATTACTTCTATTATTTTAAACCAGAAAATAAAAAAAATAGAGATCGTATTGAGAAATTTCAAATGAAAGGATTATTTAAAGCCAATTATAAAATTAACGAACATATTTATAATATTACTCATTTTGTTACATGTTAAAAATATAAATAAACTAATATAATAATATCTGAAATTAAGTCGAAGTAGGTTTTTTAATAAATTTAATATCACTAGCATTTTACGTCATTGAAACGCTTGCCCACAAGCTCCGATTGTTCACAAGCGCTTGCTTACCATTTACACGCTTGTGAGTGCTTTAATATGTTCCTGTCAGGCAAACACGACAGAGGTATGTTTCGACGTTTATTTTTATTATTTCGTTTTTATTAAAATAAACAAGTAAACACAATTCTTCATTATTTATTTACTTGCAAAATTTTATAATATTACGCAACAAAACACATCCGTTGGACACGAACTCATAAGTGAGACTGAATAGGCGCGAACATGTGAACATTGCAAGCTCTTGCTCTTCAACTTTGTTTCACCTGTTTTCAAAAATCAACACTGGCCTGGATCTGCGATAAGTTCTGGCCAACTGTCACAAGGCACGTCAAACACCCCGTTCAGACGCTTGGCAAGCCTCGACAAGCGTGTAAGCGTCGTATAATATAGTGTTTTGATAAATTATTGATAATATGTACTTTTAAATCGGAAGGCTGATATCAATTTTATACAACTCGATGAACGTAATCGATAATATTCGAATATAAAATTTGCAAGCTTATTATTGCTTATGTTAGCGATTGAACACACTATTGTGATGTAATTAATAATTTACAAATTGTACATTATTATTATTAATTTTTACCATTTATGAAAAAAATATAATGTATTAAAATTTGGCAACACATGTTTTGAAATTAGCAAAATAAATGATTAATTTGCAAAATGTAAACAAAACTAATTAAATTCAATAAAACTTGGAAGAATGTACAATGACTTTAAAAATAAGACCAATTTTCATAAATATTATCCCAATATAAAAATTTCAATCTTGTATCTTTTGAAATAATATAATTTAAACGTTCAGAATATTACTAACAAATGGCTATAGAAAGAAATAGCATCATACTGTCATCCTTTTCTTACTTATTAAATATAAGGAACTAATATTAAAGAGACGGGTATATTCGAAATTTGCCGTCTTGCTCACATTTTTTATATTCATATTCCCTGTTTTTTTATATAGAAATATTATAGAAATTATATTATTAGTTTTGAAAAATAAAACAAAATAAAATATTACTTTTTTTTTGTTTATCATTTTAACAAAATGGCGGAGTTTGCATATAAGAATATATATANTATATATCTATCGTTAATATTTCCGATAAATATAATTTATAAAAGTGGAGTGAACGGAGATATTATTTTTTAATAATTAAATTAAATTTAATAGATTTAACTTGCTTAATAAAATTGTTCGAACTAAAATTGGAAAAAAATCTTGCGTAACGTTGCAAATCGGTTAATATAACTATATATTTACAACGAAAAATAATAGAAATTTACAGTTTTATAATAAAATCAAATATATTATTATATAACTGTACATTTCTATAATAGTCTGAAATTGTTTTTACACTATTATTTGCAAATATAAATTTACTAAATACAATTTCATTAATACATTAACAAAAATACAAAAAGTCATCATCATAATCATTAAGACATTACTATCATTATTATCATTATATTTTTAATATTCTATTTTTGACAAGTTATGACATAATGAATATTATGATGTTAATGATGTCTCATTAACATAATAATAATAAATTAACAATAATTTAAAAACGATAATAATTATTGAAAACATAAACGAATGAAAAAATGAGTTGTAGAATTAGAATTTCAAGAAAATTTTACTTTAATGTAATCCAAATTTTACACATATAAATTACGAATTAAAACATATATATATATTATTTTTTTTTTGGAAAATAAATGAGACAGTCGTGGCACAAGGATGTGACTGTAACGCGTCGGTCGTGGATTCGATCCTCACACGAAGGAATGAATTATTATTTCTTAATATTTTAATTTCTTCGCTTCTTGGTACCAGACCAAGGCAAAAGCCCGGCGTTGAGATCCGCTACTCAACGCACAATGCCTCGAAAAATAGGGCGGAAAGTGGGGAACTGATTTTTAATGGGAAACAAATAACTGTTACTTTATAACATATAAAAACTTTATCACAATAAAAAAAATACCTTAGCTTTTTTATGCAATTATAAAGTGTATTGGTTTATACTTTTTTTAAAAACGTAAAAATAATAATTAAGGTATAAAATAGCGAAAATCTGAAAAAGTGATATAACACTTTAACCTATTTATGTTTTCAATTACAATGAATATTAAAATGATATATTCGTAACAGCTGTTGTAAAATATAATAATATTGTATTTAGTACACACAACTGAATAATGATAAAAATGACGATAATGAATATTTAACATAATGATGACAAAAATGAACATAATGATAATTACTGCGCCAATCATGACGATGTTACCGTAATTTCGCTTGTCTTTGTTGCCATAATGCGTATTTGGCGCACGCGGTGTCTATCATTTGATTCATGTGACGTGTTAATGATGTGGCTAACGGTGTTAAGTCCCGCAGCATTTTTTCCTGGAAATTGTTATTTTATTGTTAAGAATATTATTTAGTGGTGTTATTTGATTAATTTAACATGTTCTTTATTGATATTGGTAATACTCATTTTGATTGACAATATCGATTGAACACGATGGTTGAGATTCGAAAAAATATAATATTTATAAAATATATATATTTAGATGATTTATGAGACAGTTGTGGCGCAGCGGCATGAAGTGTGAACCGACTGGTTGTGGGTTCGAGCCCCACTCGAGGAGATGAAATATTTACTTAAATTTATATTTCCATTTCTTCGCTCTGGTGTCGAGGCTAAGCGCGGCGTTGAGTTCTGCCACTCAACACGCAATTCCTCCAGAATTCAGCAGAAAGTGGGGAACGGAGTGTCTTAACACTAGGTTCCCTCTGTCTACCCTGCTGGGTGCGGGATACAGCGTGAAGCTGATTTATATATTTAGTAGATAGTCGGATACACATTGATAAAAAAATGTTATATTTTTTTTAATTTTCACCATTATACAATGTATAAACACTTGAACACACATATGTACAACAGAGTAAGCGACCGACCTCGAAGGGGCGCAGCTTGACGTTGCGGAAGCGCAGCAGCGCGTCGTAGAAGGCGGCGGCGCGCGCGTCGGGCTCGGCGCCGGGCGCCGGGAAGCAGCGCCACAGCTCGCGCAGCAGCTCGCCGCACGACAGGTACAGGCGCTGCAGCTCGCGCGCCACGTCCGCCGGCACCAGCTCTGCACACGGCCGCACATGTCATTACTCTGAGGTGTATCTACGTCCAATAGCAGTAGCAAGCAGATCACTAGTCTCCCATATATAGAGCTTGTAAATCTATCGTTAAAGTGTTCCGATTCAAATGTTGAAACCGCAATATAAATGTGTAATGTGAAAACACTGTAGTGTGACCAAATCAAAATTATTTACAATTCAATAACAAAATCCTAAACTTTGAAAATCTAAATAATAACAAAAACTCACGAGCCATAGAAGCTGCGTGGTGTTGTCTCATAAGAGCTCCACCGGGGGACAATTCTCCTAACGCCCCCACCGCCGCGCCCGCGCCTATGCGCACCGGACGACTGCATTGCTGGCCGCCGCTCCATGCCTGAGAGAGAAAGAAAGAGAAATACATAGAAACAAATGTAATAAATAAATAGAGAACTATTAATGACCGCCGCTCCACGTCCGAAAGAGAGGAATAGAAACATAGATATGAGTAAATAAGTAATAGATATAGATATATTAGTACTGTACTGTAAATGTAATGTAGATTTTAAATTTAAATCAGTCAATTCGGGAGACATCATTAAGACATTTAAGTCCCTGGATATCAAGAAAACGTCACATCTATGGGGTATTTCTATCAAATTGATTAGTTATATAATAGACGCTGTTGCTCCTCACCTCGCAACTATATTTAATAATTGTATACAGTTATTGCTAAAGTCATACCTATATTTAAATCGGGTAGTACATCTGATCCCAATAATTTCCGACCTGTTTCTATACTACCCTCGTTCAGTAAGATTTTTGAAAAAAATATTCTAAATCAAATATTACTGCATTTTGCACGTGCACTCAATCTTCTGACCTTCTCTTCAATCTTCTTCTTCTGATTTAGCTGACAGAGTTCAGAGGATTGATGTGAATGGCAGGAAATCTCCTGGTTCGGTAATCAGCATAGGGGTCCCACAAGGGTCTATTCTTGGTCCTTTTCTCTTTTTAATATATATAAATGATTTACCGTATCTAGTTGAAAAGAACCATGAGATAGTATTGTTTGCTGATGACACCTTATTGATTTTCAAAATAAAAAGACGACAAATCGTATATGACGATGTAAACAATGCTCTCTCGAAAGTAGTATATTGGTTCAGTGTTAATAACTTACTATTGAATAGTAAAAAAACTAAATGTATTATTTTTAGAACACCTAACACGAAAGTTGTTAAAGCCGATGTACTCTTGAATGTTGAACCCGTAGATCCTGTCGATTCTACGGTATTTCTCGGTATCATCATAGACTCCAAATTACAGTGGGAACCCCATATTGATGGATTAGCGAATAGATTTAGCTCTGCAGCTTTCGCGGTCAAAAAAAATTAGATCATTAACTGACGTAGAAACGTATTTGTCTTGCAGAAGCGAGCTATTCGTGCAATCTATAACTTAGGTCCTAAAGACTCCTTAAGGCAAAAGTTTAAAGAAATTAATATATTGACAGTTGCATCTCAATATATTTTTGAAAATGTTATGTATGTTAAGAAAAACATTAATAATTTTACCAAAATTGGTGATTTTCATAATATTAACACTAGAAATAGGCATAATCTTGGTGCACCTGTAACT